>CM052129.1:15778635-15789995 GCA_028454255.1 Halictus ligatus
ACTTTATTTAAAATAATTATTTAATATGTATTGATGTATCTGAATTTAAATAAACGGTTAGTATCGCAAAAGGTTTCTAATGCTTCGTAGCGAAATTGATCTCCATTTTTGTCACTTCAGTAAAGATGACTATTAGGTACATTATTGATTTATTGTCCACTATTGGTTAACATTTTTATCTAATAAATAACGCAGAGTAAAAGAAATAAAATATTATATTTTTCATTCATTAAAAAAAAAACCTTAAGAGTACGCCAGTAGGGGAACTCAGTCTAAGGATTTTCAAGGATCATAGTTTCGAGTTTGAACATGATTGAAAAGGACATTTAATCGTTTCGTGTGTGTTTATTGAATTCAATGACGATATAATTAGTTGTTGCTTGTAAGATGCAACATTAAGGCTTTCAATTAAAGTACAGTTATTACATTGTTAATTGCTAAGTATTTATTTAGCAAACGAATGTTTTCACTTATCGTTAATGCTCATGCTCATTATGAATGCAAGAGTAAACTTGAAGAACAGGTACAACCTCTTTATTGCATGTTTTTATCTTATCAAACATACTGTAGTAGATATTACAGTCAACAAATATCTTGACTTAATGCTGATTCATTAATTAACTATCTTATTACTCTGCATGCATGTGATGGTTCAGCATAAAGGCAACTTCCTTTCGTTTCAACAGAATGTCCGCATTGCAATCTGTAAACACACTTTAAAGATGGCGGCATATCGTCGGGTAAATCACGTGTTCGATAGATGTCGAAGTTTAAGAATACTTTTAGTCGGTGAAATTGAAGTATCGCTTTTACAACTAAAATATTAAGTTGTTTCATATAAAATGTCAGAATTACGAAGCGTTTCATTCAAGAAATGCTATCATAATTTGCAGGCTTGCTATGTATCATTTGAAGGTATTAAAAATAAAAAGTTTATTTCGGTATCGATCAATGCAATAATCTTGTAGTCTTTTTACACGACCGGAAAACTAAAACGGATCAAAATAAACATATTAATGATAACATTGTTCACCGATGTTTAAAAAAATTAAACGATGGAAGTGACGGAAACGAAGAACGAACGATCCAAATTTTTCATTTTTTTCGTCGTGCATACAATTGAGAAACTCGTGATTCATCGATAGAATATGTTCATTACAATGATGCTTACTTTTTTCTAAACAATACTTCAAGTATCCTTAAAGTATACTGAAAGTACTCTAATTAAAGTTACATTCGTTTATCGTTTACTGTTAAAGATCGGACATTTCATATGAAAAACAACGTAACAGGTGCAAAAATATGTACAGACTCGTACATATTTAAAATATATAAAAATATTTAATATTAAAACATAATAAAATACATCAAAGTATTTAAAATACTATTTTAAATAGTATAATTTAATGTGGTCAAATAAAATACTACTTTAAATAGAACGAAAAATTTTGACAAATAAAATATTTTTATTTTAATAACCAGATACATAACAAAATATTTTGATGTTGTCTTTCAAATATGTATTTCAAATATTTACTTACAATGAAAATAAGTTGTTCAAATAGTTGATATTATAATTTATAATTATTAACATAAGAAACTATAATAGTTAACAAAATATTATTTGTAGCTTAATGACGAATATTTGCATTGTAATAACATTACACGCAACAAAATATCAGAAAAGTATGAGTTACTATCAACTATTTGAAATACTATTTTACTCAATCCTACAAAATAAGTCTCACTATTTTCAATATTTTCCAAATAAAATACTAGATTTAAATAGCGTTTCAAAAACTATTTACTATTTTCTATTTCAAATACTATTTTGCTCAGCACTGGTCCAGGTCCAAGCAAAATCGCCAGATCAAGACTTGTTCCCCACTCTAATTTCCCCTTCTACCGCGCAATTCCCCCATGCTTCCACCACGACACGGTCACGTGACGCGTTTCGTCTCTGTCGTGCATACTCCAGTACTGGCAGAGAGAGGGGTCACTTGTTCCCCTCGATTCGTGCTCCCTCTGGCCAGAAATCAAGCATAAGAAATTGGGCGTTCCATTAAAAAAAAAACAAAGGTGACCTCTATATCTTCTCTACGCCTACACTTGCAAGAATCTCATTTATACCACATTATATAGTTTTTTATACCCTACAATTTCTGGAAATAACATTTTCTTGTATTGCTTGAAATAACCATTCAAGTGGACAGAATTCGTGGGACACAGTGCATATCGAGTAAACACTGTATTTAGATAAAATTGAGACATTTATTTATAGGTTTGTTCAATAACAAGTCACCTGAAAAATGGCAGATAGTGATAGAAGAGAATGGACAATATGTTATTGAATGAACGTATGAATAAATCTTGACCTTATCTTTGAATTTTAATTGAAAAACCCTCGGAACTTTCGTTCCAACGCAATATCGATATTTTTCGGGAATTCGTACTGTTTCTCGTTACACGATGACTTTTCCGGATTTACCTCGACAACCCTATATTAGGAGGCCGACAGTCCGGAGTGATTTTGACGACAGCGCACGGGTTTGCGGTCCGTATGAAAGTGTTCTCGGCCGGTTCCCCCGCGAGCTTTCGAATGTATTGCGAATCTGTACAGTTCCATGAACTAAAATTGGATGGAACGATTCTATCTGGCACGTATCGCAGATTGTATATCTGGTTATGTCGAACCGCATCCGCGTATAAATAGAAGCGCTACTATATATCCTGTTATCGCTTTTGAGCGGGTTTGAGGGGGTTCGACCGAGGATGGCCGGGTTGACCGCACACACGGAGAGACACCACGGAGACCGGCCGCGGCCGCGCGGCCCTTCGGTAGGAGTTATTGACTGAGAAGCATTCGGGCATTTTGTAGAGCGCGGGTATTAAACGCATGCCAAAACGCACGGCAAATTGTTCGCGATCGACGGTCAGTTGAATCACAAAAGCCGGATTAGCCGTTGGCCCGTAAAAGTACCGAGAAAGAAATAAGCATTCCATGGGCGTAGCGGGACGGTGAGGAGGAGGGGGAGGGGAAGGGAGAACATAATGGCAGCAGTCCCGAGCGGTCGGCGAATAACATAATAAAATTTAGAAGCCGATCGGCCGGGGCCTTTAAAAAGTGGCGCGACAATAACCGCCGCGTACCTGCCTGACTTTCTGTACACTTTAAAAACGAGAAAACTCCGGCCTCGGTGTCGTCGAACGTCCACGGTAACCCGGAAAAACTTTTATACGCCGTATCGTATCGCTAATTTACTTTATGTCTTTATAACTTTGGTACCGGAGCAATTGAGACACCCATTCTACGCGGGATAATCCCTGTGTCATTATCACCTGAAATATGATCTTCAATACATGTACTTTTAAAGCTTCAACTTTATGGATGCGACTGGTCTACCCCTTTATTTGACAACACGTAATTTCCATCTCGGGCTTTTCAGGTAATTTAGAATTAGGTTTTATAGCGTCATAAACCATATTCTGATTTAAATCTATTCATGTTTGCGCTTCATTAATCGGTGAAAGTTTTTACCGTTCTACTCGATATGCAATAATTTACGTAACGCCACCGTATTCTTACGATTCCATTGAAAACTGCACACGCAACAGCTAAATCCATTAAGCTTTTTATCATCTAAAGTTCCGAACGGTTGTGTGTACATAGTACTAGACGTTCTTGCACAACTGAACAAGAACGTTAAATTCAATAATCGTTTTGAGGAACTTGAAATGATCATTGCGTGGACCACCCTGTACGCCGTGGAAACACAGACGAGGCCGGCATCAATTAATAATGGTTCGAGAGCGATGCACGGTTTTCTTGTAAAAACCGTGTCGGTCCGAAACCGGATCGAACACCGTACACTCCATTTTTCAGGCGTCGGCCTGAAGGATACAATCAATTTCGGCGAGATCCAGCGGATAAACATCATCAGCTTGCAAAAGGCCTTTGAAAGGAGGCGTTGGTCCATCGCTCTCCGCGGAAGAACAGCTGGGGGACCTTCGACTCCCAACTGCTATACACGTAATCGATGTCGACTGACTTTCTCTCTCGTGGGCCCGCCAGACAGACGAGACGGCCGGATAGGCGAAACCGCTGTCCACGGATTTGTCGGTTCGATCTTTCTTTCCAGAAACCGTCTGCTCGGCTTCCTTGCGTTCCAGTTTCCAAACTCGACTGTTCGCCAGACCATATTCATCCTCCGCCGTGAATATTTAAGGAGGAACACCTTGTATAAAATGAAATTTTTTACCATTTTGTTTTTGTTTAAATAGACAGGAAATTTCATCAGGAATACGATAAAAAATAGTTAGGAAATAATCAGAGATGTTCTTGTACGTTATTTTCAAAATAATCTCAATGGTTGTATTGGGCGGAGTGGCTCAGGTATTCGGGCTCTCTTCGGAGAGGCTCGTGCTACTCGAAAAGATGAAAAAACGGCTGAAGTACAACTTTTCGAAGAAGAGGAAGATCTCTTCTATGGCCCTGGAATCGCAGATTAGCAAAAAACCGCGGTAAGTTAAAATGAATTAAGATTTTTCACGATTTTTCTGTTACTCAAACTTAAGCGCATTTTTTTCGAAACGCACAATCTCACACATCGTGCAACGTAGCTCAAAAACTGATTACGCAATCTTTGCGAAACTTGATAGATATAATCTGGAAATAATTGGCCATAGCACGATGAGCCCTGATTTTTATTTGAAATATTTTTATCAACGAAAAATCATAATAGAATATCCATTTTTTCTTCAAAACTTCGTCATTTTTGCAATTTTTGCAAATTTTAATAAAAGAATAATGTCATGTTGTGCGTATTTGCATAAACTAACGATTCCGTCGATTCTCTCATAAGCGCCGTTAGCTTTCCTTGTACCCTATTATACTATACACGCTTATAGTATTATTATTCATTACTAATGGACAAATTGATTAAAATGGTGGTTTCATTTCATTTCTTAAGCTACATCCACACTGAAGCAAGTTTTAGTACAGTGGTGGCGAACCTATGACTCGTGAGTCAGACAATGACCCACGAAGGCTTTTTAACACTAAACCTACCGAGCCTTAAAATGAGGATGTGTGGATATAGATTTACATTTTGAAAACTTACAGTCTACTCATCGAGAAATTGATCGAAGTTTAAAGTTTTTGTTCTCGTTTGCATATGTACTAAACATTTTGTTGCATTTAAACAACGTATATTAGTCGATATTTCAAATTATATTCGTCACATTATGTATACAGTGAAACTCGAAAGTGTTCGAACGCCCTTTAAATCAAAATGACCTTTTTAAAATTGAACCAAACGTCTCGACTTTTTTTGAGCAACCAGAAGCATTGATTTACTAAATAACGTGCAAAAAAGATTTTTAAAAAATTGCAATTGGTTTGAATAGCATGAAAAAAATAAAAAAGGAACTTTTTAAAACTTTTGTATTAGAGCCGATAATGAAAAATAAAATAAGAAATGTTTATTCCACGTAAAAGTCTATTCGTTAGTGTTAGTTTTGAATTTTCACAAGTAACCTATCATTAAAAAATTGTCCTCCTCGGTCACGTCTCCTTAGCAGTCCCCGAATGACACATTCTCCGCTTCGAATCAATTGGTAATACAAAATGGTTCCCGTACCATGGACACCCTAACTGGCGGCCCTCTAGCTCTCCAACAATATGGTCGTGGAAGTTTGTCTCGCGTCATCCACGAACAAAGCGTGTTCCACGCGAATCACCGACCGATCTTGATTTTCCTCGACACTCGAAGTCATTAAACTTCCGTTCCCGCATAGGACGTCGACGAATCCAGATGCACACGCACACCGGCGCGCCTCGTCTGCGTACAGAAGCGTCCACGTGGATGCGTGTACACACGGGAGACCTTTAAAGCTCGGCCATGGTTTCCGTCTGACCCCATTGTTCGTTCCGTTCCGAGGCCAGAAAAAAAAAGTTGCTTACAATCAGATCGAAATCTATTGAACCGTCTGAAAAGCGAACCTTTTCTTTTCGTTTCGCAGCGCGCTCCCTTTTTGCTGTGCCGTTCCTCGTCGTCCTGTGTTCCTCCCGTCTCCTTCCACTTTCGAGTCGAGGCTCTCCCGGCGTCTCTCCATCGATCCCGCTCCCCGTTCCCTTGCATCGCGACGATTCTCCGTCTCTCCCCTTTATTCCACGGACTTCAAATTCGTCAGGGGTGTCGCAAGATCCGTCCGCGACTTACGTCCGCTGCGATCAATTCCACGTGCACCTACTTCATTTTCTCGCGAAACGGGTTTCAAGGCGAGAGAAATTACCTGGCGACGAGATCGTCGTTCGAATACGGCAACACGCCGATCGACATCTTTCTCGTGAAGTATAGCGAAGTCTCACGCACGGAAAACTGGAAAGGATGGCTACATTTTTATATTTCCTTGATGAGGAAACGGACAAAAATGAATAGTCCAGCCACGTTGCCGAAAGAAGGAGCCTACGCGAAGATATATTTTTGGGAATACAGTGATTTCTCTATACAGGGTGTTCATTTGAAAACTTTCCATCCGAATATCTCGAAAAGTATGAAAGATATTAAAAAGGTGTAAAACACGTGTCCAAGGATTTTGAGGGGGAAAGAGGGGGCAGTATTAGTTTTTTATTTGGGTGGCGTTTCAGATCATTCGAAGATCAACTTTGTTTTTTCAAATAGAATCCTATATTTTTTATTATGGGATCTTATTGTAGGTACGTAAAAAGACCAGCAATTGTCATACGACACTTCTTTTATCTGTGCATTTGTTTCGGAGATATTTAAAGAGAAGTAGAGCGAGTCACACTTATATTGCGAGACAGTTTATAATTTCTTTATAACTATACAAAATTTTCAAAATGTTCTCCATTGTTTTCTAAACAGTAATACAGACGATTCTCAAATTCTGAACGAACATTTTTTAAGGTATCTGTTGGAGTAGCTCTACATTCCTGTACAATTCTGCCACGCAAATCGTTGACGTTTTCGGGTTGTGTTTTATAAACAACAGACTCCAATGTCGCCACAAAAAGAAGTCTGGAGTTAGATCTGGTGATCTTGGTGCCCGCTCAATAACACCTGTTCTACCGATCCATTCTAGTAGGAATCGATTGTTTAACCACTGGCGAACTGGTAACGTGTAATGAGGCGGAGCACCATCAGGTTGGAAGTACAAAAGAATTTCATTTAATAAAAAATTGCCGTTTTCATCTGTTTGGTTTTCAAGACTTTCTGTTATAAGTGGATCAATGATGTCGTCCAGTAAATTTAAATACAGATTGCCATTAAAATTCTCTTGGAAAAACAGAGGACCTATAATAGCATTTCCTAAAATGACTGCCCAAACATTTATTTTTTCCGGCCACTTTCTCTAATAAAATGTGGATTTTCGTCACTCCAATAACGACAGTTATGACGATTTACAGCATCCTTTAAGAAAAAAGTGCATTCTTCACTAAAACAAATGTTTTTAATTAGATTAGGAGTGACGTTGATCATATTTGTTAATTCCTCACAAAACTCAATCTGCCTGTCAAAGTCATCTTGCAATAACTTTTGATGCAACTGCATTTTATAAGGACGAAACTTGTTATGTAATTTGTTTAAGTAATTTGTGCACAGATCCCACTGATACACCAGTTACCATGGAAACTTGTCGAACTGAACTAGTAGAATTCACAGTAAACTGTCCTACAATTTCGATTTGATCGGCTTCTTTTATGAATTTTGGCTGGTTTCTTTTTAAAGTCACCGATCCTGTTTCCTTAAACTTTGCAACTAATTGTTATACTTACGTATGAGAAACATATGTATCAGAATGTCTCTCATTAAACGCAGCAGCAGTTCGACGAGCACACTCATCAGCTTCATAAACAAAAATTATTTCTACTCGTCCTTCTAGAGAATACACCAGTTTATACAATTAATTGTACAATTAATAGTACAATCTTATATTGAAAGACAGACAGCATAAACAAGAGATCAATAGAGGATAATTTTGTTTTCAACGGTACGTGCTACTACAACTGGAAAACATCAACGATTTGCGTGAAAGAATTTTACACAACAATAATATGCCTCGCTCTACTTCTCTTTAAATAGCTCCGAAACTAGTGCGCGGATAAAAAGAAGTTTCCTACAAACATTACTGTTCTTTTTGCGTACAATAAGATCCAATAATAAAAAATATAGGTTTCCATTTGAAAAAATAAAGTTGACCTTCAAATGATCTTGAAAACGCCACCCAAATGAAAAACTGACACTGTCCTCCTCTTTCCCCCTCGAAATCCTTGGGCACGTGTTTTACCCTTTTTCAATATCTTTCATACTTTTCAAGATATTCGGCTAGAAATTTTTAAAATGGACACTCTGTATATGTCGCTAATGCCTAGATGATAAACGTCACAGAATTATCCCGACTACCGCGACTACGATACATGACGTTGGCAAGACACGTGTCGTTGACATATATCGAGAATTCATTATATATACCACCTAATGCAAATTCGAGGGAACAATATACAAAACAGCTGTGATTGGCTGGGATTTTAAATGTACTACATAGGGCCAATTTTAAACGTAAGACATTTTAATCGAAATGTAAAAATATTGCACATAGAACATCGACTACTTTAAAAAGTAAATTACAGTATCCATTTGGCACTAGGATTACGGGACCCGTCAGAATGACGAGTACTAACATTTTTAATTTACGATTATAGTGATTGTAAGGATGCATCCACAAGGAATAAGAAAAGGAAAAGGGTGGGGTGTGTTTCGTTCTGAGCCTGCTGAAGTACTAGTAAGATTATACAGTAAGCCCTGTCGAACACGCTGGGATATCGGAAGGTGGTTGGGGACGGTATACAGGGTGTCTCAGAAAAAGTGTAGGAAAAACAAAGTGGTTCTAAGCACCTTTTTCTTTTGACAATTCGCGCCGAAGCGCTTTGTTTTCGAGTTATCAACAAGAAATACGAACCAATCAGAGCGCGACTATAGCGGACAGACTCTGGCTCGGCCAACGGCAACGCCACGCACAAGGGGACTTGTTACCGAACTCGAATCCGTTCGCTATAGCCGCCCTTTGATTAGTTATGAATAGAGTGCGGATCTTTATGCAAAATAAAAATTTTCTACGTGAACTGCGACAGACTGGAGTGAAATAGAAATTTATTTTCTTTCTTAATATGTTTAATGAGTTGAAAATAACGTAACAGTGTTTTAAAATTTCTCTAATGTTTTACTGTTTTAAAATACGCCTACCCATTTTTGTCATAAATGCATAAAATCCACAGTCTAGTTATGAATCACTCATGTCTTTTTCCTA
Source organism: Halictus ligatus (assembly GCA_028454255.1). Classification (NCBI taxonomy): domain Eukaryota; kingdom Metazoa; phylum Arthropoda; class Insecta; order Hymenoptera; family Halictidae; genus Halictus; species Halictus ligatus. Next base: position 15,787,966 of record CM052129.1, read on the forward strand.
CACTCATTCTGGGACACCCTGTATATAAGGATTGGCGACGGATCAGGTAGCAGCGGAAAAGTGTCGTCCAATTGTACATTCGCTGACGTGTATGGGAGGTAGCCGCCACAAATTATAGAACAAATATATTTCTTTGGCTGTATATTATTTTCAAACATGGCTAAAACTTTCTGAAACTGAAATAATATATAATATACTTACTTTTGGTAAACCTAGTGGCAACATTTGTTTTACGTTCGTACCTTTATCTTGATGACGTTTTATTTTAACATTAAGCGAAAGAATTCTTTAAATCTTATCTACTATCACATCTGGTCACCAGAATAGATATATAAGCTGGTTTCTACAGTATATTATGTACACCAGGGATGGTCATTTTTGTCTCATTTGAGACAAGACTTACTACAAAGGTAAATACGGTGGGTCAATGAAAACGCAAGACAGCAGCGAACGAGACAAAGGTGTGCGCAGTGTCGTTAGATCAGGAGAGGGAGCATGAATTGAGGGGAAAAAGTTACCCTTTCTCTCTGCAAGTACCGGAGTATGCACGACAGAGACTCAACGCGTCACGTGATCGGAACGCGGCGGAAACATAGGGGAATAGCGTGGTAGAAGGGGAAATTAGAGTGGAGGAACCAGTCTTGATCTGGCAACTCTGCGTGAGAGACCAGCGAACACGACGAAGATGTGCGCTACATGAAAGAGAGCTTGGTGGGAGAAGCAGGCGTTTGAGGGGCCCCTACCGTGCCCATCGCTTTTTCTTTAGCAGTAAAAATACTTTACCGTTTGAAGAAACAGAACAAGTGAAACGTGAAAGTTATATTTGGTGTTTATGTTTATGAATCGAAGCATTTGGTGGATCGTCTGATATGTTACAAGATTCAAATGTTCCGAACGTTATTTTTACAAAAGCTTAGTTATCTATGGTTAAATACCAGAAAAATCTTTATCCAATTACCTGAAAAAAAAATAAAGTGATTGCCTTGCCCGTTGAACATCAAATGTTGCACGCACGCAAATGCGAATCGTCTGTCTGGAAGATGAACTGTGGCCGTACCGAAGGGTGCTTCGAATCTTTATTACAGTCGCAACCCACAGAACGATCCTCTACCATTTTCCACTTCTTGAACGCTCGGAAGTGTCGGCTATAAACACGAAGGGCAGCGCGCGCCATTCTGCAATCACACCTGCCTGCAAATAAATCTTCCATCGAATTCAAAGCTGCGTCGTGGGCGCATGCCGCACAAAAGTTGCAATTCTAATCGGCGTGAAATTCCCGCACGCGGAAATACCATATTAGGCCACATTCTGCCGAAAGAAAGGGGCAACGGAAACTACAAGTCGAAGAAACGTTGCTGCAGGAAACGCATGTGCTTAGAATATTTCTATGCAATTGACTTCCTTTCATTTTCACTCTATACTTTCAAGCTATAATAAATTAAAACGTTCCCTTATTCTTATTTTGTTACACCCATTACATAAGAAATTCAGTTAACCCTTGCATAACACACCGTTCTTACGGCTATATAATTGATGATTTTTAGCGCCATTCGCTGCTTCATTCTCCAATTTTTTAGAAAACATTTTTTGAAGACACAATGTTTATTCTATATACAGTCGGGCACAAAAGTAAGTGGACAGTTAGTGGAAATAGGTAAAAATGAAGTTTATCGAATTAACATAACTGTTATAAATTTAAGTATTATTTATTATATAGCCCTACAGTGTATAGATTATTTAGTGAATAATTGAAGTTGATATTTACATATTTGTGTAAACACGTTGTACCATAACGAAAATGACAGTTATTTATCAGGAGACAGAAATAAGTGAACGCTCAAAGAAATAAATAATAAATGGAACACATAACAAAATTAATACTTGGTATTGCCGCCTTTTGCTTGTATTACTCCTTCCTTATATTTTCAATATAATCGTTACTAATTTTTTCATATTCAGACTGTAATCTTTTGAAAAAATCGACCTTATTATTTCGCTGGTCCAATGGAACTTTTGCGTTCAGTAAACTC
>CM052129.1:15790095-15820758 GCA_028454255.1 Halictus ligatus
ACTACATTTCTGATTCTCGAGAAATTGTCTATGTTTGAACTATTAGGTTGTTGCATATGAAATGTCCGATTTTAGTGTGGGTGCCAATTACTGTGCTTACATCAATTATACTTATTTTTAAAACGTAATGAATATTAAAAAAGAGATATACATGCCTAATTATACCCATAATAATTCAATTAATAGCGATATAAGTATCGAAATCAATTATGTCAGTTCAATAAATATGAATCATTAAGCTTCATTAATGTTCACAAAGTTCGTTAATAAAGTCCCATATAATAATTTTTAGAGATTTTTTAAGTTCCAGTTTTCTATGCCGATTAGTTGACTTTAATAGAGCAAAACTAGAAAGTCTCAGAAGGTTCCATCTTGAAATTTTTATTGCGTTAATTTAAAACTATATAGAAGGGATTCTGATAAAAATCAGCTGCAAATATCTGCTAATCTGCCTGTCACAATTTTTTAAAATCTTTGTAATACCGTACGGTGGACCGAATGGGCATTCTAGGAAAGCAGAAGTAAGTGGCTCCACAAATAATGGTAACACGGCTAGACATTTCTTCAAAAATTCTACAAAACCTTCGAAAATAACAGGCATTAATAAGGAACTTCTTGAATGAATTCTTTATATCTTATCTGCTCTTTCTTCAGGTCACGATATTAGTTCTCTAAATTTCGAAAAATTTGTTCGCGAAACAAAAGATTTGTATTAAAATTAATATCCTTGGTTTATATGCACGTTACAGTGCACAAATTATTATTTCATAGTGTAGAAATCAGTAAATCATGCCTATTGCCAATTAGCATGATGTCTGAAGAGACTCAAGAAGCTCGCAACAAAAACACAAGAAGGCTTAGGATTGGCCACACAGGGAAGAATGGCGTGTATCTATCAAACTACAACTTAATAGCAATGCTGTTAATTACTTCTGATCCCATCATAAATTATTATAGGGTGATACCGCAAACGAATACAAATTCGCTACCGAAAGGTGTGTTAGATCTACTTTTAACAAGAACTTCCGTCTAATCCCATAAGTAACTTAGTTGATAGCGACAGCGATATTAACGAATAATTATTTTTATATTGTTATATTTAGATATTATTGTTATAGTTATTTAATATTATATTTTTATTCATTTTTGTATTTGTTTCTATAATTTATGTAATATTTTTCAATATAAATATTACTTCTGAAGGTTCTAAATATGTTGAATCTCATTTCATGACCTAACAGAAAATTTCAATCGGTTTCAAGAAGCGTGAAACAATCTATGATTTCTTTCCACCCAGAATGGCCATTCGCGACACTCTGCACTATGCGGCGTTAGGGGAACTCACCCTACAGAGTTTTCGTCTAGCGAATTTCTCATTATTGTCGATTCCAGCATCATGTATGTTCGATAAAATTTCCTAATCAGCGTGTCGTGCTTAATTGTACAGGACGCGAAAACAACTGGATCTAATCCTGCAGAAAGCCGCGAATTCGATCGGCTCAGGAGAACGGCACCTGGAGTCCTGAAGTCGTTTGAATTCCAGCGAGACACGGCTGAAGGAAATAAAACGATCACGGTGGATCTTTTTCGCCTCGGATTACAGTTTCTCTGTCGCTTGACCACGAACGCATATATTCTATCAACCGCAACGGCATTTAAGCGAGGATTAAGTTTTATCGGATACCCACTGCGACTACATGAAATGAATACAGTTTAATGCGTTCGATTGTTCTCGGCCGTTTCGTCGGTTTGCTCGTGGGAATTCTTGCGGAGTCCGCGGCGGCCGAATGAAATCGAAACGACATATTGCCGTTGATCGTCGCAATGGCCGTCGAACCTACGTGCAAATTACGTCGCTACACTTTTGTTCGCTCTAATCGCTGGGTTCGCACGTGCGAAACGTTTGTTTGACGGTCGAACATTGCAAACCACTATTTTTCAAACTCGATCCATAGAATTTCTCGGTTTCAATGTGACATTCAATTTCTCCACCGACTGTGTGACTTTACCCTTTTGAAAGAGTTCGCATTGGGGATCGTTGCGGTGGAAAATGAAACACGAATAAACGAAGTAAATCATCAAGTTACATAACAAAACTTTTACTAACGAGTCGGATAATTTTATGATGCGTTCGTGACGCATCGCATTGATAACGTTTATCGCATTGATACGTCGTACAGGTGTATTAAAGGTGAATACAGGCTGCTCATTTGCATGCCAAAGTCAGATTCTCAATTGAAAAATTAGAGCCACACGTTGAACTTTCGATAGCTATAACGGAAGATAGAGGCTCGTAGCATAATTGAGCCGTTTATTCTGAAAGTGGCCTAAGTTTAATCCATTATTGATAATGTCCGAAGATCATTATCAAAAAGTGCCGGAAAGGTAATAACTTTATTCTAAATGAAATGAAACAAGAGGATTTCATATCAACAAAATTTTTGGAGGGCGCAATTTTCAAAAGGGTAAAGAATTCTAACGGAGAAACAATAAATAGGTTAAAAATATGTTGGATGCGTTTTTTGAGAGATGAACCATATAAAATTTTCTATAAAATATCAATGGATAAGAATGCAATGTTTAAAATTCTGGATTTATTACCACGTCGGGGTAGAGCAAGAAAGTTCGAAAATATTATACTGACACCACTTTATAAAATTATAAGACGAATTACAACAGCAAATAGAAGGACATGATGGACTTACTATGATACATAACACCAAAGCACGATGACTTCTTGAAATCCCTCCTGCATACACAAACCGTAGATGAGCAGTAAATTGTTATATAATTTATGTAGTTAGAAAATGTCCTGAATTGCATGTGTTTTTGAAGTGTTGTAAAGATATATACAGTAAATTGAGTATTGTTTTTTCAATTTGAAGCATTTTAAATTATGTCGAATAGACATGGGCTCTTTCAAAATCTGATTGTTAACTTTGAAAGTGGCTTAACTCCATTCTTTTTTTTTAAGAAAGCACATATTATTCACTTAATAATTGCTATTATTTTATTAGGAACTGTAAATTTAACTCTTTTAGATACACTTAAGCAGTATGACACACTGGTATCCAATACGAGCATTTTTAATTTTATTGAAACGCAAACCCTTAAATATCTCAATTTAAGTACAAGTGGACTTGGGCCACATTCAAAATAAACGGCTCGATTGCGTGCATCTCGGCTTCAATAAAATAGATATATCAATATTCGGAAATTTAAATATGTACTTGGGAATTTCTTCAGGCATTTTCATCATCATTTCTTCAATGATCGTGTACTCTGTTACTCCGTGTAGCATAACAGAATAATCTCGCGCCACGGAACGACAAACTGCTGCAGGAAATAAAGTCTACAGGTATACAGCAATATAAATATTTACTTACAAGCTCGAGAGTAACCGTGACAGTGTAACGAAATGTCCGCAAGAATTTCTGCGGCCAACTGATAATATCCTCCGATAAGAAATACTGGAGACTCATGCAAACGGTGCAGTTATATGATATGGAGTATTCATAATGCAATCGCAATTCATGTGAAAAATTAAAATATCTAATGTAAAAATAGTTATATCCTTCAGAATAGGATTCCAGTGGAGCCTTCTTGGACTGTTATACATCTTGTTACGTGTATCATCACGAGCAACTCTGATTAATAATAATAACTTCCCTGTATTCTGTTTACATTACACAGCGTCTCTCACGTAAGTGCGACCCCCGAAATATCTCCCTTAATTTTGACAAAGCAACACATTTTTATGCGTAATTTGAATGGTATCAAGTGACTAGCATCCCGCGAAGGTTGTTTTTTTTAATTTTCTTTATTCGCGTAGTCTTCAAGCTGATCGATGTATTTTTTCTTTAAACAACTAAGTATATTTTCGTGTTGCATCGCGTAGCTCATAAAAAAATACATTGAAATATGTGACATGACCTTCGAATGACCTTGAACTTTAAAGCTTAAAAAGACTAAAAAAACAACCTCTGCGGTATACTGAAACTTGGGAGATTTTCCTCGAAACATAGCAAGTCAGAACGTAAGTTGACATGAACAACAATAGTTTGTCTGTGGATTTTACGCATTTATGATATAAGTGAGTGAAATTAAAAATTTTCGAACAATTAAAAGAATTTAGGAATGTATATATATAGTATGTATCATCTTCAGCCTATTAGACTTATTAATAGACTGCAGATTTCATGCATTTATGATACAAATGAGTGGAATTTTTAATTTCCGAAAGATTAAAAGAATTTAAAAATATTAAAAGAAAGAAAAAATTCAAGAATAGCAGTGTATTATCTTCAGCCTGTTAGATTTACTAATAGACTACGAATTTTATGCTGTTATGACAAAAATGAGTAAGCTCAATTTAGAGCAATGGACAGATTAAAAGATTTTTAAAAACGTTAATGTGTCAGTTTTGGATAATCCAAATCATTGAAGAGAGAATTAAAGCTCTATTCGACTGTTATTTTACACAGTTCACGCAGACATTTTTTATCTTAGACAAAGATCCGCAGTCGTCTACTTATTAAAGAAAGAAAGACATTTCCGCCGGGTGGTTTCTGACATTTTCATTTCGTATTTTGCGTAAAGATTCGCGGTCTAGTGATAAAGAACATCGATTGTTTTAAAATCAGTCGAGCCCGTTCTGAATTGGTGTGTCGACGAATTTTACAAACACGATTCGACGGCCAATGCGGAGGCATATCGTATAACACCGTTAAAAAGTCGAATTAATCGTATCCTTGACAATGTGTTCTGAATATTCGGGTCACATCCTCAATCAGACTTCCTCCGCCGGTATATCACGCACACGTGGTATACACTACGTGGTGAACACGTAAGGCCGATTAGACAGGATCTACAAACGTGTTCGACGAATTATAACGATTTAAAGTGGGACATGTGCTTTCGTCTGGAGGACGTAAGAGGTCTCCTCTCTCCCTGTTCGTTTCTCTCTCTCTCTCTCTCTCTCTCTCTCTCTCTCTCTCTCTCTCTCTATCTCTATCTCTATCTCTCTCTCTCGCTTGCTCTCTCATATGAGCCAGTTGACAATAAGGGAGAACGACCCTTTGCGAACAGGGAAACAGCTGTTAAGCGACGATGAGAAAAGGACGGAGGTCGGGATTCGGGGAATGGCAGTGGAGAGGGCAGACGGAGTGAAAAAAGAGGTTACCACCTGGCTTACCTGGCTTACCTGGCTTGTGCTTACCTGAAAACCAACGTCCGTATACCTGCCCGAGCATTCTTTTGTGCGGGGCCTGGGGCACGCACCCATTCCCAGACGACGACGACGCTCGTATCGTTGTACGAAACTGCACAGCACAAAGCTACTGTCGTCCGCTGAGAAAGATGTTTCGGGAATGTTTTGTATACGCTGTATGCACATAGAGTATGTTACTCCGTAACACGAACCGTTTTGTCGGTAGACTCTATTACGCTCGCAAAGTTCCTCTCGTTGCGCTGGTTACGCCATTGACTTTCGCGTCTTGTCGGGATCCTCGCATAAGGTTGCAGTTTTTCGTTGACCCGCGGCCGACTCGACCGACCACTTTCGGCTAACCCGAACCGATGATTTAGAACACCCGTCGCCTCCTCTTTCGGGAACATTAAGCCTCGGTAGTTGAGAAATAGTTTCCGCTCCAGACGAATTTTGATCCTCGATAATTAAGGTGGAAACGCAATCGGATGAGACGCCCAAGGAGATCGACGTAGGCATTCGGAAACTGTTCAGACAACCATCACAGAGTGTCGCGAATGGCCATTCTAGGTGGAAAAAAATCATAGATCGTTTCAGGCTTCTTCAAACCAATTGAAACTTTCTGTTAGGTCGAAATATTGAAAAATATTATATAAATTATAGGAACAAATATAAAAATAAATAAAAAATATAATATTAAATAACTATAACAATAATATCTAAATATAACAATATAAAAATAATTCTTCGCTAATATCGTTGTCGCTATCAACTAAGTTACTTATGGGATTACACGAAAGTTCTTGTTAAAAGTAGATCTAACACACCTTTCGGTAGCGAATTTGTATTTTTTTGCTGTATCACCCTATAATAATTTATTATGGGATCAGAAGTAATTAACAGTATTGCCATTAAGTTGTAGTTTGTAGATACACGCGAATTCTTCCTTATGTGGCCAATCCTAAACCTTCTTGTGTTTTTGTTGCGAGCTGCTTGAGTCTCTTCAGACAAGATGCCAATTGGCAATAGGATTGATTTACTTATTTCTACACTATGAAATAATAATTTGTGCACTATAACGAGCATATAAAACCAAGATAAATTAAAAAAAAAATAAATTAAAATATAAGTCTTTTGTTTCACGAACAAATTTCTTGAAATTTATAGAATTAATGTTATGACCTGAAGAAAGGGCAGATAAGATGTAAAAAAATCATTCAAGAAGTTCCTTATTAATGCCTGTTATTTTCGAAGTTTTTGTAGAAGCTTAATGATTTATATTTATAGATCTGAAATAATTTTCTTTAGAATAAATATAACGATTTCGCGGTATTACGGTTCGGAGTTTTCACATATTGATTTCGATACTTATATCGGTATTAATTGAATTATTATGGGTATAATTAGGCTCTGTAAACATTCCGGAAGAAGAATATATGAATGTTAAATCTATTTTCTGACATGACTTGTTTCTACCTAAAATAGCCATTTGTGACACTGTGCATCGGCTCGTTTCAAGCATCGGTTTCGAGTTATTATTTTTCTCATTCGTACGTCGATCGGCGATTTCTTTTTGAACAACTATTTGTAGTTTTTCACGCCGTAGAGTTTCTAGAGTTGACCCATTGCTCCCTTTATGCAGACATACACCAATGAAATGGTTTTCATGGACGTTGTTTCATCTGATCGTTAATCGTGGTACGCCCGACGGGCATATGTAATTACATTAGAAACATGTACGATACATGTAGTTCGATTGCTAAAGAAAATTTATGTATGTGTATCTGGTCAAAAACATATCGGTATTAATCGATGTGGTGTTATAATTACCACAGGGTAAGGGACCCTATTACCGTGCGTGTACCAATTACTGTGCCTATATGAATTATACTTATCTTTAAAGCATAGTGAATATTAAAAAATCAGATATATGTATATAATAACTGATTTCAATGACAAAAATTTTATATCTCTTTTCTAATATCCATTATGATTTAAAAATAAGCATAATTAATATAGGCACAGGGCCCCTTCTCCTGGTATCTCTTAATTCTGAAGAATTTATGTTTTATTTTATGCATTTTTAACAAAACTGGATGGGTGTGATTTTAACCAACATGGAAATTGAAAGAATTTAAGAGTATCGGCACATTTTTTACAACATAATAAAACCAATACAGAAAGAGATAAATGCCTATTTGACATTCATGTCCTGCAATGAATGAAAAAACAATTTTTATTTTGTATAAAAATCCGCAGTCTAGTGATTATAAAAGTTCGAGCTCGATCTTCAGAGACCTTAAGACCTTCTTTGAAGAAAACCACGCAGTTAAAAAAAAACGAACTTTTGCAACTATCTAATAAAAGTTTTCTAAAAACTAGAAAATGCATTTTACCATGACAATATCAAGTACATTTTAAAGTTTAAAGTTTTAACAAGTATTTTGTTATGATCTTTTCGTACATAAGAGCCCCCTTGAAAAATATATATTACGTGATACTGTTAAATGGAAATGTGTAGTACTGTGCAAAAGTCTTAGGACATTCATATTATACTAGAAATCTATATTTTTGCCGGTGAAAGAATGTACAAAGTTTAATATTTCATATGGTCACCTGTCGACTCTTCTCGTACAGCTTTCATATTCATATAATTCATATAATTTATTTATAACCTCGATTGGAATTTTTTGCAACTCTGTTCGTAACACCTGAAACAGGTTATCTGCATTTTTTGGTTGACTTTTTCTACGTGCTTCGTTCAGATAATCCGAAACATGTTCAATAATATTTAAATCAGAACTCTGTAGTGGCCAACAAATACGGGAAAACACGTGTTTTTCATAGACACAGATATTTATTCAAGTATAAAACTTTTTGTACAGTACCGTAGTTGCTTCTAGAACGGCAACGTTCTCTGCTATCGGAAATGTATTTTAGATTAGAAACAACTATTGTAATCGAAGCCACATTCTTGTAATTTGACCGATTCTGTAACGATGGAAAAATGTCCAGGCGGCGGACGCAATTAATATAATGCGGCCGCATATGGTGCGGTTGCATGCATGTTATTACTTTTTCTCGCGCGGAACTGTGCGCTTTAGGGATCATTTCGTGTGGCCTCGTTTCCGGTCCGTGCGAAGCCAGATGCGGCCCGTTTCCCGTCCCGAACCTTGTTGAACCGTGATCCGAGGAATTCCCAAATTCTTGTAACCGCTAGGACCCGGCTCAATTTTCTGAGAACGCCGAAAATCCGGACAGATGGCGGCTAACCACGGTGCACGCCTGCAGAATTAACAGTAGTTCGTAACGAAAAGAGAAATTGAATTTTACGGTGACCACAACTGACCGACGTGAACCCTTCTTTTCTTCGAACTCGTCAACCAATTTGTTCAGTGGTTCAGTTTCGTTTTTGAAAGGCGCAAAGGGCCTCCAGCATTCGGCCATTCTCTATGCTAAAGCATTTGTGCACCGTGGTCGAGGAAACAGAGTGAATGTAGCCAAAAGGGAATTGGAATAGCATCATATAGTAGTCACGTTTGTTTCTTTACAAAACATTTATTATAAAAACTGTTATGACATAGTTTATGACGAACTTAAGACTAAGGATGAACAAATGGGAATACAGCTAAAAAGAATTGTACAATTTACGAAGGGACTGCTCGTAACGCGTCCTGCAATTTTTTTCTTGCTAGGGCTACTCGGTCCTCTTGCCTCTTGATGTCGTCATCTGCTATCGAAACGGCCTGAAACAAATAGAATTTTCTTTATCCTGTAAACAGTAGTTTCTTATTCGTATTCGATCGATAAAATAGACGATTTGTTGCTATCTGTATACCCTTTCGAACCTCCGGTACATAATTATTTGTATTATATAGGGTGTGAAGGTAACGTTGAAGTGTACTTTGGACATGATATCTGTTTATAGAGTTTACTGTATCACCCTATCCAATAGCTAAATATCTATTCTACCTGTACGAGGGGTTGATCGGGATTAAGAAATACCCCGGGATTCTTCTCTAAAGCTGTTTTTGAACCCGTTTGTCCAGTGACTGGTTGTGATGAAACATGCAGAGCAGTTGCAACACTTTGCAGAAGAGTTTCTTCTGTGATATATGGTCCGACTGGTTTCAAACTTTTTGGCAAGTCCATTGCATCAAATTCAAAACCGTCTGGATCACATGCTCTTAATCCCTCCAAACGTTTCTCCCAAAACAACTGCAAGATTTGAAGCATTAAGTGTATATGATGACAACAGTGTTCGTTTACAGCACAATAATACTATTTTTAAAGAAAGAGTGATGCTTGACACGCATAACAATGATCTAATTGCATAAGCAAAATACATTTGCTTCATGTTACAAGCAAATTTAGAATGTATAGTTAAACTTTGTGAATTTTATAATGATTCAGTGTTATACTTGTAATAATGGAAATAGATTATGAGAGAGAACTTAATATATAATAATTTATGCACATTGCACACAAGAATTATATTTGTTATAATTTTCAATTCTGTAAGACGTTCGCATCCTTTGGAATTTCCTAATGATACATGCACTACACAACTGTATCTAAGATAGTTGAAGATAATCAATTACATATCAATAATATTTTATACAGGATATTGATGATTTGTAGACAGAAAGAGACAAACACGTAATTAATGATTCCATAAGCACATCGAACAATGTTACCTGTTTAGGCTTATCTTGGGAGCCGTATTTGCCTTCAGCTTTATCGGCTCCTTCCTAAATGAATGATCGGATGATTGTACCATGAGAATTTACAAGGAATACACTTAAATGTCATAATAAATCATTGAGAATCTAATGTTCTGCACTGATGACGAATGATTAAATTTCAGGGTATTATTTGTGTGCATGGAAGGGAAACATCATAACTATTAAAAGACACAATGAAGTTTATAAGTGATTTATCGTGGAATAAGATGAAATTGATAATACATTGTTTAGAAATATTTTCAGATAAGAAATAACAATGTTAGGGAACGTCAATAAAACTTGTCTTAAGAGTCTTCAATAATTCGATATGCATAGCAAATACATATGTATTAAGCAACAATTACCTGTTTTGGTTTTTCCTGAATTCCGTGCTTGATATCCTTTACTTTTCCTTCCTGGGTTTTATAAATTGTTACTGGTTGTTTAAAAATAGACGCTGTCTGCCTTATTGGTGGTACCAACGATGCGTCGTTTCTGACTCCACGGCTGCAAAAAAATCCAGGATCCATAAATCATTGAGGTTAGACTTCACATATTCAAGCGAAAACTCACCAAACGTTAAAGATTCGACAATTTTTATTACTTTGTAACTATTCTTTTGTACAATATACAGTCACTTTGAGTCATTGAAACTTCAATATAATATTCTTGCGTATGAAACTCACCTGTAATAATAAACATCAACCTTCCCCGTAGTTGACAATTGGTTTTGGGCGTTTTGGCTTTTTCTGGTAGTTTCATCCCTCGTCGGCCAATTCGTTGGCAGTGCGGATGGGTATTTTTTCTTTTCCACTGACATATTCATTTCGGCGAAGTGTTTTGTGTCAACATGCACTTACAAGTACCTGCAAGTACCGTAAAATGACTCAAATAATTAACGAACGTCCGTACGAAAGAACTGCCAAAGACCATATGATGCATTCCCTTAAATTCGAGTAAGCTAATGCAGCGCTGTCCACGGTAGGGGTCTCTTACGTGCTAATTTCCCCTTTCATGCGCCTATTCCGCCGGTTCGTCGTAAAAATTGCGCGCGAAAATACAAAAGCCAGTAAGCTCACGCGACCAACAAGAAGATACTTTGAAGAATAGACTTTTATTTCAAATGTAAAACAGGTATTACATTTCTCCTCAGAATTGACAGTTAAAATTTCAAGATTTTAGAAGAGTCGTGTCATTATAGGAGTTAAAAAAATGCCCTCAAATCCCAAAATCGAAATAAAGGAAACCATGCAGTACCACAGACGAAGTATAGGATAGACCTACAATCTTATGGGACTTCGTGTCCCATGTTCTGAAATATCGACTGTTTAAAAAATCAGAAGTTTTGGAATGCCCTATACGATTTAGAATGATGAGTTTAGGAATTATATAGAATTTCAGGTATCGAAGGCATAATTGCCATATCACATCTGAGAATATTCATCGCATAGTTGCCAATTCTAAAAAAGTAAACAAAACTAGCCAATACATGATTAATTCAACCTGAATATTTCATCTCTGTTTAAATACAATGCTTTCTGTTTCTATACTCATTTTAAAGCTGAATAAATACATTTTTAATTTATATAAATAAAATTTTATTCATTGATAATAAACAATATAATAATATGAAATTGATTCATATGAACTATTGTTGGTTTCTTTGAACCTTCTGTTATAAAATACAATTTTCAAAAGGACGGAAAAATATTCAAAAGATTGTTACCAAAAATTTTAATGACAGTTGTTATGCGTGGTTCTATATTCGTTACGAATTGCGGCATGTTTAATATGTTAACATTACATATGCAATTATTAGTTCTTTTTTCCAAATATTTTCATAAGATGTGCAAGAATTTATTAATTATAAATAATAAATCTGTATAAAATTCTGTCTATTGCTGATCTGACTTATCGTTATATCGTAAAATCATACTTTTTACCATTATTTTTATCAATTTTAAAACAATAATCACTGTATATATTTTGTGGAATTAGCTATTACATATTTTTATTAGTTGTCTGCAATTTAAAAATCAGTATCTAATTTAAAACACAGGATGTAATAAATAGTACCGTTTTAATTTCTATCGTCCGTTTATTTCAATCTTACTTTTCCCTATTGAATTGCCATTAAATATGTATACCTGTTCCGTTCTGCAGCGGAATTTCCAGAGTTCTTTTTTTATGGCACTTTACGACGAGGTTTATTAGGTAATTCTTTTCAACTGGAAGTAGTATACAATTTCGAAATAACCTTTTCAGTGCAAAACAATGACCATTCTTCAAATGGACGTGAACCTATGTCTTCTTACCTAGGAGATTAGAGTCCCAAAATCATCGCCGTCGAACTATCTAGCAACAAAGAGGAAATATCCTCTCTGCCGGCAATAAAACAATCAGTCCATTCCTGCACAATGGGGCATTGGGGAAGCCATCTGGGTATGTTCTGAACATTTCGGATAATTTGGCAGAAAAATGTTTCCAACAAAAGTTAATCCATACTCAGTCATTTACGAATCCTATCATTTAAAACACAATTACGTATCATCCAATGTATTTTTGTGGCCCACGTTTTTGACATTGGGAATTAGCGATATTTTTACAATGTATGGTACCAATTAGTTTTTGTGTGTTAATACAAACTGTAGGAGATTTTGGTGCAGATATAGGTCCACCTCATGTAATTAATGAAAGTACCTACTATTCTATAGAAAGGAAACATAAATTAACATACATAATCAGACAAAGAAAATCTACACTCTATTTGTGCCACAAAGATGAATACACAAAAAGATCATGGAAGATATTCGAATGTGGTTGAAGTTACCAGATAAAAGTAATTATTGTATATGTATAACACTTGATGTTTTATTCAATACTTTTACTTTACATTTAACAATGCCTATAACTATATTTCACAGAGGTATCTGGGTTTTTATCTAAAGAAGATATGATGGAGGAGTATACTCTGGACGTAGCTTATTATGGACCTCGGAGGCCTAACAATGTGTTTGGTCTTGTGTTTGAACAATATAATACAAGCGATATGAGATACAAAATCAGGCTTGTTGGTAGAGATTGTACTAATGAATTTAGTTCATGTAGTCAAGAATTTGCAACATTGCAATCGTGCATTGATGAATCTGTCATTAACCATATACCGCTACATACAAAACCTGATATAAACGTGTGAGAAACTAGAAAGCATTACATATTACATTACTGTATAATAAAATACTCTGACTCGATAGTTCACTTTCCCCTTCGACGCGTTTAAACGATTCTCCCACTACCAAGCTTGTTCGCGTTCGTATTTCAAAAGTGACTCTCCTAATATTTTGTTCAATACATACTAAAAATGATACATATCTTTCATTATGGTACATACATGTTTTATTCAAATTATTATTAATTAATTAAATATTTTAAATGCGGTAAGATATTGATAAAATTGGTGTCATCATTTTCTTTATTACTTATTTACAAACAAATACCAAACGATTAATGCAAATTACTATGTTTACGCATGATGAAGCTTTGTGAACTATTGGGAAAGACAGCTAGTTGGTAAGCTGGCAACTGTTTGAAGTTTGTTTTATTTTCCATATACTAAGAGCAATCAGTAGGGGTACTTGATTTTCGTGGAAAAACAGCTCCACATACTGACGTATTAGGAGAGAGGGTACTGTAGTATTCACTAAATTTGTATAAATTTGTATGTTTTAGATGTCCACACAAAGAATAACCTATCCACCTCATATTGCTACAGATACAATTGGTATACATATGACACTGTTTATATGTATGTTTGCAGTTATTCCATTCCTAATTCCAGTTTGTGTAGAAACAAGTTATGCGTCAAAGGAGAAACATATTGGTGTGAATGTTTTAATGGCTATTAATGGAGTAAAACAGTATCAAAATTTACTTAGCTGATTAAATACAGGCGTATTGTTCAGCAGTTTTTATATTATACCGATAATTCTAATATTTAAAAATACATTCTCTAAAAGTATTGAACAATACTTGTATCACAGTAACACTTTTATGTTTTGGTTAATACTTATGATACACATGGCACATTTAATATCATTTGGTATGCACGTTGCAG
The DNA here is from genome assembly GCA_028454255.1 of Halictus ligatus. Taxonomy (NCBI): domain Eukaryota; kingdom Metazoa; phylum Arthropoda; class Insecta; order Hymenoptera; family Halictidae; genus Halictus; species Halictus ligatus. The sequence goes on from CM052129.1 coordinate 15,804,140, forward strand.
CATATTTTTCTAATCGTAAGTTCCATTTCCAGCTGTATACAAAATACAAATAGTAATGAATTAAAAAACAATTAATCTATTTCTTTTACAGCACGTTTTGTAACAATAACACTATCGGTTCTTTTTATTACATCTTTCTTGCTCCATGGGAATTTAATAACAGATCAAATCTTTTCTGTAACACCAGGTTTAGGAATATTATTTCCTAATATATCATATATATACTTATGAAAATCAATGTATGTAAAATGTTTTTTAATAGTCTTTTTTTTCAATTTTGGCATGTAGATTATCATAACATTAAATATATTGAACTTTTGCAGTAACTGGTATCATAATACTGTGGGAAGTGTTGGACTTATATTAATTTTTTCATTATTGGGATCCCTGTTACATTTTACACTTGCAGTATATATTAATGCTGTACTTCTAGGAAATTATGGAATGCGCAAAGAGCTACTTTACTTTTTAAAGGTAAATTTTCTTACATTGACAATCAGTAGTTTTTTAAAAATATGTAATATGAACGCTTCAACAAGAAAGATCAATTTTGCAGTATATCAAGAAGAACAAAATCAACCTTCACGAAGATGTTGATCATTTTGATTACAAAAATATAGATAATGAAAATTTTGAATCTTGTAATGAAGGATGTACTTACTCCTGGAATTCAGATTCGTAATCTTAGGAAAACTTATAGAACTGGTTTCCTAAGGAAGATGGTATGTTTTAGTTGTACTATAATTTTTTTATCATGATTATGATATGTAATTATTAGTGCAGGTACCGACTACCCGGATATCCAGGACTATCTTAAGGTAAAGAAAATTACCCGAGTCAGAACAATCCAGAATACAAACTGTCTTACATAGTCGCGAATATTACATGAGATACCAGGGTATTCAGATAGTTTTTGTTTACCTGATTATCTCATAAGCAACAGCTCTACTAACTATATTACAGACTGTCCAAGCTGTGAAAGGGATTTCAATGGACTTGTATAAAGGTCAAATAACAGCTTCATTAGGTCATAATGGAGCTGGAAAGACTACACTGATGTCTATTGTAACAGGTAGAAAATTTGATTACCTACATAATACTATAACACATATACATACTTGCATGTACAATTGTTCTATTACTTCATTTTTATTAGGTATAATAAATGCCACGGAAGGGAAGGTTTTTATAAATGGTAAAGATATTACAACCCATTTAGAACCATTAGGAACGATTTGGGATTATGCCCTCAGGAAAATATAGTTTTCCCAGATCTGAGTGTGTATGAAAAGCTAGAATTTTTTGCTCGAGTAAGTAATTTAATAATAAATAAACCAATAATATTGCATTTGGTGAAACAAAGTAATCGCAGTGTTTTAGCTGAAAGGTTTCAATATACCGAAGAATCAGATCAAACAGGATATTGCAGTTTTACTTGACAAATTGAAATTAAGTGAAAAAAGAAATGCCTTCCCAGATATTTTGTCTGGTGGACAGAAGAGAAGACTATGTCTTGGAATGTCTCTCATTGGCGATGCTAGTGTAAGAATTTGTTGGAAAAAAGTACTGAGATATACCAATAGTCTCAATAGCTTTTTAGTTAAAAAAAGAAAGTAACAAAACAAGTTATGCTGTCACGAGCTAGTCACTTAAGGGGTTAAACTGGAATGATTATGGTGGAGTAGACTGTCATAATAACTGACAGTATATGTCGATTCTATATTCTAAATTCACTTTGTTTTTATAAAAAAAAAAAATGTAGTTGATTTTTTATTCGTTTTTACTTTATGTAGATTGTGATCATGGATGAACCGACATCTCGAATGGATCCTGAAACTAGAATTATATATGGGACATTATACTGGTAAGAATTGGTATTATATTTTAAATATATTTAAAAGTAAGCAATGTGCTATGAATTTGCCACTAAAATTTATCAACCAATTCCGATCCATCTGTTTCCGCAATAGGCAAAGCTTGTAGCTAAAATTCCATGCCAAATCAAGACCAAATCGAGGCTAAATCTTGGCTTCGTTATAGAGGACAGTTCAGTCGCACTAAGAGCGAACTTAACTTTGTTCTCAGAGTAAACCTTACTGTAAGATAAAAAAACGTAATTAATAAATTAGTTAAAATATATGAAACTTAATATTATATAATTTAGAGGTTTAAATAAATTTCTATTTTTCCTCCTACAGCAAGGTTTACTCCGATTTTGCTCGATATGTACTCGTAGAACAAGGACTTAGTGCGACCGATCTATCCTCTAAAACGAAACCAAGGTTTGGCCCCAATTTGGTATGGAATTTTATCTGCAAACTTTGCACTCAAATTGCGATCCATCTGCTTCCAAATTTTGCTCAGAATTTGTCGACAAGTTTTGGTGTCAAATTCATACAAAATAGGGACTAAATTCTACTTCAAGCAGGGTTTGGTACCAAATGGACAAGTCTTTTGTTTGCAAAGTATGATCAAAATAGCATTTGGCGAACTGGGTAGTTTGCAATTAATGCGTTTATAAATTTTAAACATTTTGTCTAGAAAATAAGAGGAAAGAAAACAATCTTGATTAGCACTCATAATATGGAAGAGGAAAGCCAGAAAAAGAATTTAGGTGTTACAGGAATTAGTGTATCGCTTATTACTTTAGAAGAAGTATTCTTAAAGTATGTTATATTCAAATATATTTTGCTCATAGTTAATGTGACCAGTAAAAGAAATATTAATCATTTATTTTCATTCCATAGTTATTAAACAGGAAGACAATGGAAAATATTTAAATGACTTATTTAGTCCTCCATTGCAACGGATAGAGGATTGGGATTTACATATACAGACAATTTTGGCACTTTATAAGAAATTCAGATTTATCGTAAAAAATTCAAGCATTATATTACTCATAGTGGATTGTGCAAGTGCGACGCTTTTAAGTTACGAAACTTCCGAAATTTAATAATGGTTTCAATTATTCCAGTAGTTTCTTCCACTTTTGCCTGTTGTGTTAATGAGCTTCAGTTTTAATAAACCAAGCCAATCGACAAATGTCTTTACAATAGAACTTAACATGTACAGAAGTCCTAAAGTGCTGTATTCAAGTCCAAATATTACTAAGGGCAGATATTACAAAAGTGCAGTAGAATGTTTTGGTGGCACTGTAACAGATGTAGCACGTGATACGAGGGTTACGCAAGGTACAAAATATTATTGACGATTTCTTTTTGTAATTGTTGTAATACGGTTCGAAATGAAATATTGAAACAATGTTTGTCTCTAGCTTTACTGGACCAGTCAATTAAAAGTATTTCGACGTATCGTAATCAGTACGTTGCCTCAGCGGAATTCAACGTTTCGGGTGGAGCGTTGTATACTAATGGTTTCTATTCTAGCACCGCAATTCATAGCTTACCAATAATATCCCAGTCAGCCAAATGCCAACTCGACCAAATCGAGTGGAATGTGTGCTGCACACATTGCGAGCAAAAGACTTATGTATTTGGTACCAAACCCTGCTCGAAGCAGAATTTGGTCCCCATTTGGTATGATTTTGGCACCAAAATTTGTCGCCAAATTCCTACTTAAATGCGGAACCAGATGGATGTCAAAATGCATGCGAAGTCTCCACGTAAAATTCCATGCGGAATCATGCGGTATTTGGAGCCAAACTTTGGCATCGTTACAGAGGGTAGGTCCGTCGCATTAAGAACGGAAATAACCTTGTTCTAACAGTAAATACCGGGAAAAATTGAAGTAAATCATCCTGTGTAGGGTGGGAAAAGGTATTTTAAGTTGTGATGCGTAAATACCACGATGTGTCGTGAAAGACAAAGCCCAGTAAGCAAAATGCTTTGAATCTGCCAACAAAATTTGATTCGGAATTGCCATCCATCTGTTTCTACATTACCATCGGTATTCCAGTGCAAAGTCTGCCATGCCAAATTCAAGCCAAACTTTGGCTTCGATCAGCCTTTGATATGGAGGGCAGGTCTGTCGCAATAAGATCGGACGTAACCTTGTCCTGAAAGTAAATATCGGGAAAAATCGGAATAAACGATAAGAGGGAAAATATAATTAAATTTACAGATGTATTATATTGTATTAGATGTATTAGGTGTTGTATAAAACAACAGAGCAAGTGAATACTTTAATTACTTGGATATGCAACTGAGGAAGTATCTTCTGTCAATTATCGAACACGATTAAGTCTCTGTTCGCTCATTGTTCCGTCGTGGAACAAGAAAGGTTCCAAATGAAAACAAACTAAATTATTTTACAGCTTCTAAAACAACTGGTCATGACCATGTACTGGGATTAGGGTCAACTTTCCCGCCCGCCTTCGGCAGCGCGTACACACCCGGAGAAAACCCGGAAAATGTTGCAGTCTCAGCAAGCTACTCTATGTACAAACCTGGATCGCAGAATTTAGTGTTAATTTAAAAAATAGTCATTTTTTACTATACAACAATAAATATTTGTTGAATTTGTTAAACAATAATTTTTAATTAATTCTCATTGATCTTTTTTATTAAAACGTAATTGTTTAAATATACACTTTCGAACTATTTTTTACTTTCTAAATATGTATTTTATATGTATTTTTTTTTATGTTTCACACATGTAATGTTTTATGGAATATGTAACATACAAATTCGAGAAGTCTTTTTGTAATGAACGCATACCAAAATTACCGAGAAGGTATGATGATTTGAAATCTGGTGTTATGTCCATTTCCTTTGCAACTTTATTTGCTGCGATCATAGCTTTGCTAAATCCTTCATTTCTGTATTCCGCAAAGAATACGTTAAGACCTTTCAGATGCTTCGTGGCCAAATCGATGTGCATCTTTTGATTGTGCAATACTTTGCTGACGATGTTAATTTTTGATAATATTTCGTACCAAATGATAAGACTGGTAATAAGTTCAAATTCATTTATTTTGCGCACTATAGACAAAATCTCAATTTTCAATTTATTGTCAGATGCGTTGTTGCCAATTTTGATCAAGGCGTTTGGAAATTGGCGACTTTGAAATCGAATAGCACTATCAAAACGGCATTCCCATTCCCATTTTCTGATAATGGTTTAGGTGTAATGTTTACGTGTTTTTTCAACGCGATGTCAATGCTGCAAATATCGTATAAATCTTTTGTATAACACCAAACAATGTAGTGCTTGGGTTGATAATTTTGCTATATCTCCCAATAACAAATTCAAGTTGTGACTACCACATGGTAAGCGGAGAATATTCGCAGAATGTTGAGATTTACATACTCACCAAGTTTCATCTAGATCGGCCATTGGTGCCTTTTGGAAGTACAGACCACCTGTTATCTAAATATTCTTTTAAAGTCCTTTTTTTGCAGTCCTACACGAGATATTTAAATTTTTCAAGATAAACGAAACGGCCTGTATTTTGGATTTTAACCAGTTAGCTGTTGCGACCTCTTTGAAAAATGTGTACCTAACTTGCGTCGCAAAAACTAACCGCTGTTTGAATTATAGCTGTTTTGACGAGTGTACTCGTCATGACACAAAATATTGCCATTTCTTCATGACGAGTATACTCGTCAAACACAGTTAACTGGTTAAGTAATTGTAGACACTTGTATGATTCTGTTATACATATATATATATATATATATATATACATATATAATGTATATAATGTATGTATGTATGTATGTATGTATATATATATATATTCTGTTATACTTTGACAAAATTAGAAAATAAAAATTATGTGGCGTATGTAATGCCGTACAAAGCAGTTTGAGATGAATGATAATGTGTTCAGGAACTGTTACAGAAATATGTAAGATCACTCTTTCGATGAAGTATCGAATGCGATTTATAACACGAGCGACTGGAATCCAACTAGAATGTTGTCGAGTAAAATTATTTAAAAATAGTTCTAATGTATTTTTAAAGTCATCTAGTAAAAATCTTATGGTGTTGAGGCGGAAAAAATATTTATTCATGAAAGACAAATGTTTTTAATTAATAATAACAGTAGCTAAATATATGAAAAAATTTAAGATAGTGTTGATGACAATAGCTCATTATTAAATTAATATTCAGGATGGTCGCTTTTAAACTTCGATATGAAATCTATATTTGTTCGAAATTTTCCGGGTTTTTCATTTTTTACAACTAAAGTTTGCAACTACAAAATTGGAAAAAAATAAAATACGTATCATTACAATTAATATTATTCTTAATTTATATTAATTAGAGATTTTGTACACAAGATTTACATGTTACAAGACGGCCCGGTTCTGTGCCATGCTAAAAGACGTCTCGGTTCTGTTTCAGGAAAGACGACACGGTTCTGTGCCATGCTAAGGCTGAGCAGATGTCAGCACTATATCGGGAACGCCGAAAACCCGGGCGTGAGCACTCTCATTCCTCTCCGGTATATATATCAGTGGCCTGTAGCACAACACAAAAATGGAGCACAGGACCCACAAACTTACGATAGAAAAATACATTGGGTGTATGGTCAATTAACGTACCTTGTCTGTGGTGGAAGTTAATTGTGCTGGGTTCTAGTCCATGCTATAGAGGAATAAGTTAGATTTATGTCCGCTTGGTGCAGCACTTTCGCTTGATGATACACAAACTGACAAAGATTAATGGACACTTCCGAAATTAATGGATAGATGTTATTCTCAAGGAACCAAATATTAAAGTATTAAAAGTAGTCAACGAATTCTGCAATGAAAATGATATAACACAGAGTGTCCCATTTATTTGGAAATCTAGAATATCTCAGAAATTGTTGATGATACTAAAATTTTGTTTCAGACAGAAGTTAAACGGTATCAGGGGGCACAGTTTCCGATGTAAAAATCTTTTTCTATGTGAAAGCGTAGAGGTCATGAGAAGATCAACTTTATTTTTTTAAACGGTACTGTATATTTTTTAACGCATTACTCGATGCAATTCGTTATTCCCTGCATAAAAGTGTTAAATCACTTATGGCGAGAAATCATTAGTTTAGAAGATGTTGTGACTTTAATATTTAGTTTTGGAGTTAGCACTGTACAGGTCTTAGCACTCACCTATCTAAAGTTGATATTTGAAAGTACAACCAATAAACGAATGGATAGGGCGTGATGGTTGTACTGAATTTCCGTCAAGATCACCAGATCTAACGCCCTTAGACTTTTTCTTATGGAGATAATTGAAAAATGAAGCTTGTGCGGAAGAATTTACAAGTTCAGATGATCTAAAACAAAAATTTCTTTAAACATATCAGCAAATATCTGTAGAAATGCTTCAAAAAGTTCATAACCCAACGGGAGTTCGATTAAATCTCTGAAGGACGTACTTTTGATTACCGACATTAGAAAAGTGAGAGCTAAGACCTATACAGTATTAACTCCTGTGCTCATTATTAAACCATTAAAGCCCAAGAATTTTTTTTTAATTTTAGCTAATGATGGGCAACACATCTAGTCAATCTTAGATGGCGCTAGATGCAAACAAATATAATCTTGTTATCCTGTACTCAAGCGAGTACAATGGGCGCTAATGGGTTAAAATCAAAACATCTTCTAAATTAATTATTTTTTGCCATAAGTGATTTAGTGGTTGTGTATACGGAATAATGAGTAGCATCAGGTAGTGCATTAAAAAATACAATACGATTTCATTAAAAAAAAAAGAAACCTTACCTTCATATGACCTCTACGCGTCCACATAGAAAATGTACCCCCTAATAGAAGCAGTTTATAAAGCAGTAATAAAGTTTCTAATGTATAATACTTAATTATTACTAATTTAATGTAATACTTCGTATGACGGCTACTCGGCTAGAGTTGGCATAAAGCTCTTTGTTTAATAAAAAAAAGAGGTTAAAGGCACCAGAGCACCGGGCGTGAACCTTATTCCATTTCCTGTCTATAAACAAATGTTGTATTAAGTTTTACAACTTTTTATAGACTCAAGTGCAATATAATTCAGTCTCTGATTCTAAGAATACATTATTCGCAACGTAATCCTATCTTTACTGCAAATTGGATAAAACATACATAATGACGAGTTGTATAAAGCTGACTCGGGCTTCATTCTAATCCGAATTTTGACAATGTTTGTAAGAAATATAGAGTTTTATCTTTTCTCAGTATCTGCAAGTTAGTTGGTGAAGATCTATATGCACCTAAATATCCGTGATTTATTCATAACTGTATTTTAGCTTCAAATGACATTAAGAATCCGTGACGAACTGAAACGAGTACGAATGAAACTTTGGTAGCATAATAAAGTGGTCCCCGTTCTCAAACCACTCGAGGGGTTGGGCGTGTATAATTCGGGACAGGAATAGAGCTCGTGTAATACACGCATGTACAAAAAGAGACCGTCGTATAGTCGTGCGATGCGACAGAAAAACCGATTACGATGACGAGAGAGTTGATTCCCCCTGAAAATAAGGAGGTACAAAATAAGCTAGAAGGCGAGAGGAGTCGCGCCACTACAGCTGCCCGTGGCGAATCCGTTTTGAACCCCGTGTAGGGGTTGCGTGCACCCCCTCGATCCAACGCAGTCCATCATCCTCGTCGGTGACTTGTCAACCCCATTAAGTTATGAGTAGGCATGTGCGAATATTTCGGGAGTTTTCAACTCCTCGACCCTCGAATTCGACTCGCTCTTTGTACTCGAATGCTTCGCCGTCTTGAGCACCTGACGCGGCGCAGAAGAGAGTGTGCTGTATGTTATTATACATTGAACCTTTACGCAACGCTTTGTACATGATCAAGATTTTGCGTTTACTTTTGTTAGACCGCGGCCACATTCAGACTGATCAATGTACTTTATTTTGTTCCCCTCGGGTTTACAAATTTACATAGCCTCCTCCTTCCTTCCTCGCGCCGCTCCTGCCCTAACCTTAACCTATCTTAAAATTACCTTACTTTCTAACATCTTATCCCATATCTTATCTCCTATATCTTAACCTACAAATGAAACTAAAAATAAACATACAAATAAACTTTAGTAGACACACCAACTGTATTCGAGAAAAAGAGAGATTTTATATATAACCTACGTATAAAAATAAATACATAATGTTGCATGAACTATATAACTTAGTCTACTCTTAACACTCCTGTCAATCATCTCTCCTCACACACACACACATCCACGCCTCCCTTTTCCTAGCCAGCGGACCCCCTCTTCGGGTCGCTCACCATTCATCCCAATCCTCCTATATTTTCTCTTATTTCGGATTTATTGTTTGACTGCTTATACTGATCAATGTGCTTCCCGCTTTTCTTGTTTTGGATGAGCAGAAGGACCGGAATCATTGTAACAGTCAACACATGTTTTTCAAAACCTATTCGACAAAAAAAATATATAAATATGTAATGATAATTAGTTTTACGTACAAAAATAAATGATGTACTTCCAGCACCCGATAAGTATCCGTGCAAAATCTTAATACAAAAAGTTTAATGGTTCTTCTGAAAAAAATTCCGGAAGATTGATAAAAAAACGGCCTCGAAAACCAGAATACCCCCTCTGGTTGTATACGGCTGATTACGCGAACAAACACCTTTGCACGTATCTACTATTAAAAGATTCGATGGTTTGCTGGCATATTTCGACATTGCTTGCGACTTGCTTGGTCCCATCACTAGCATTAACGTGGCCGGCCTCCGTGCTCCTATGAAACTGATTGATTACGTTGGCTCTCTACGGCCCGTCGCTGGCCCGATATCGTGGCCCTCCGTCTCGTTTTGTACCGCGCCGGTGAAAGGGAAGCCGCAGCCTTTTCAACCGCGCGATGTTGCTCACTTTTACTTCGCTCCTCCTATTCGTAGACCCACCGCTCACTGTTGTCTTTGATGTTACTGCGAGATCGCCGACTCGTTTGCCACTGTGCGCTCCCGATCTCTCGTTGTAAGGATACTGCGTCCCTCCGCAATGTCAGCTCCGCGGATAATGGAACGAGTCTAATGCGGATTCTCTTCATGTCAAAATACGAGCGATGCTCTTTTCGTTTTTTGTTAACGCGACAGTGATCTTAGAATTTTGCTCCGGTTGATTTCCCCTGTAGCTCGCGTCTCGTGCCAAATCTTCCCGATGTATAGCCAATACGTCTCTACGAATTACTACTACTTTGCGCTTCCAGTGACGCTGATGTCATTACTTTGCAACACGTGGCTCGGAAAAGTTTGTACCATACCATAAACAGTAGTCATTCGATAGATGATAGTATTCGGGAAAACGACGGCCAGTGGTGTGCTTCGGCCAAAAAGTGCCAAAAAATCCCCGTAACAACGAAACTATCAACAAATATGTTAGAAAATTTCTCAAAAGTGTACCGCATGTATACCCATACAGTGTACCCATATCGGATAAAAAGAATTGACAAAAGAACAGTTGTTAAACAGTAAGTAACATTGTTTGATCGAATACTTTTTACCAGGGGTAGTATTATAGCATAATACAGTGAATTCTCGATATATGTCAACAACGCGGGTCTTGTCAGCGTTATGTTCACACTTTTCGGCGCCTGAGGCTTTTCGAGCTTTACGGCCCCTGACGAGTATACCCCTCAGTAGTGGGGATAATTCCGCGACGTTTATCATCCATGTCTTGGAAAGATATCCATAGAGAGTACAACCTAGTGAAATTCAGTTTTTCCATCTTCATAAACGTTTCAATGAAACGGGATCTGTAGTAGAGTCAAAACATCAGAGGATCCATCTCAATGTTCGTTTTCATATGACGTAAACAAATATGTAGCATTCCATTAAAAAAAATAAAGGTCATCTTAGTTTCTAGAAAATATTAAAAATACAAAAAATTGAGATACGCTATCATATTGCTAGTAAAATATACTACAACTATTTCCTCTTTGATTTCTTTTTCTAATGTTTACCTTTTACGAAAAAAAGGCTGGTACAAATTATCGCGAACACCCTGTATAGTGAAATCACTGTACTTTGCGAATACCCGAAATTCATCGGTCAAATCTAATGGAATGGATCTTACATACCAAATTGATCGATATTCGCGCGGAACAGAATATATTAGGGAGACCCATAAGTAATCAATTAGTTTGAAATCTAAAACAAACTTTGTAGTAAATTCAAGTTTTTATTTCTTAATTTATTATATAATCTCCGTCATTATCAAGGACAGTTTGCCATCTTTCCTGCAAATTTTCAATCTCCCTCCTATAGAAATCCAGGGTTCGCGAAGCAAAATATGACTCAATGTACCTCCTTACATTTTCTACAGAAGTGAATGCTTGATTTCTTAAATAATGCTCCAGAGATCTGAAAAGATGACAGACAGAGGGAGCAATATCCGGTGAGTCTCAAATAATTGATGCGGTACCCATATTCCTTGTCTATACGTCTTTCCTACTTCGTGTAGGCGCCTTTGTATAGTTGACCATGTAGACCCAAGGCTTCTCGTTAATTCTTGTATACTTAATTTTGGATCAGCTTCCGGTAGTGATTTTAGGGTATCATTATCAAATTCAACTGGTCGTCCACTTCGAGGCCTGCCAGAGACATCATAATCACTAGCATCAAATCTTCTGAACCAACGTTGACACTTGTTGACCTTCAATAGATCTCCATAAACATCGCAAGTTTTCTTTGTTGTTACCGTTGCATTAAATCCCGCATGAAAATGAAAAAGTATGCAATAATGAATATGATCCTCGGATTGTAAAAAAATTATACTTTTTAGAATATTTTGAATACAGGCTGCTCTACCGAAAACTGTAAAAGAATACTTGTTTCCTCTTCAACGATCGGTACAGAACTAATGGCAAAAGAAATTCTTTGCATATAATTGATTACTTATGTAATAGTTCGTCCCAGCGCTAGTCAATATTCGCCCGGTTCATCACCGTGCATAAAAATAGAAGTGCGAGCGGTTACGGGCCAAGATCGGACCGAGTGCAGGGCAAGATGAATGCGTACGTGTGTGTGTGTGGACACGAGGCGACGCGGAGATACAAACGTTAGTTGTAACGCTGAAACGTTACGCCACTGACGAACGCATTGTGCCACCGTGGCGTGTAAACGAGTCACGCTGCGTCACGTTTCGGCCCGCCACCACCACAGCCCTTCTCCTTTTGTCCGTGCGCCCCGCCGCTTTTCAACCCCGGCCCGAATTACGTTACGCCAGTTTACTATCGGCCAGTTTATATTCGAGGTTTATGGCGAACCTCGGCGAGACACACGTGAATAGCGTTTTAATCGAATCGCCGTGGAGCCGCGTAATGATATTTGCTCCCAACCTTTGGCGTACTGGATCTGGTTCAGGAATATTCTTTTTTCGACTATCGTGCTTCTGGTCTGAGGGAACTGATACGCGGTTACGTCTCCTTAGCTTTAGACGTTGCTCTATCTGCTCTAGCAATCTTGATATTTCTCCAACGCACGGTGGGGCACAATCGTAAAACAAAGAGGACAAAATTCATACGTCTATTTGTATTACTTGTTTGCTAGAATGAGAAACTGTTTTTATAAAACTATCCTTACAGGAGGTGTATCAATTTACGAAATTGAAACTTTGCTAGTTCACACTGAATGTAATTTTTACAATTTAATGCCTTACGTACATACTCTTGAAATTGAGTTACTAACGAGTAACTTCACGAAATGCAGATTTCAAATGACCTCCGAGTTTATGCGATTTAAGGGCCCGGGGTAGTCAAATGACTTTTTAATTAATAATTTCCATTGACAGCCTTCAGATACAGACTTAAGAACCGTCTTGGTCTTGATCCGACAGGTCTTAAGTCTGTGACTAAACTTGTTACATTTTTTACTCTGTATTATGGATATTATAAATTTTGACGCCAGAAACGTGCTTCAAGTTTTCGCCTTTATTTCGCAATAGAATCAAGACAAATTATAGCTCAATTTGTAGCTGGAGATATTTTCTAGTGCGCTATGGTCTCGACATCGTTCAGAAAACTTATCCAATGGCATAAAAATGCTTGGATTCCACGGCACGCACATCGTCAATTTTTGGCCTACTTCGAACGCTTATATTACCAAATATCTGCATAATCTCGGCAGCTCCTGACTAGCACTACATTGAACCTTCCTCTTTCGAATGAGCCCTTACCAGCGACAAAATATTCTTATTTAAGGACGAAAACTTGAAGCACGTAAAATCATTTTTTGGCGTTAATGTAGTCACTCTATCTTATCGCGAATCTACGGAGACCGGACCCTTAACGCTATTAAATTCGTTTTTGTAGTTTCTTTTTTTAAGTCGAGTCTATGCTAATAAGCTACAAAAAAAAAATAACAATATTCGAGTTGCATTTCGTAAAATGACTCCAGCAACCTGTCAAAAAATATAATTATAATAGATTGTACTTTCGATTAAAAAAAAAGAAACAACTTGGAAAATTTCCAAATAGTTTGTGTTTTATTATGAAGAAATATGTAGGCGTATCTTTTGGATAACCTTCCAGATTATTGAATTTCCGGGATCGTACGACGAACGGCAAATAAATATGCCGACAGAACAGACGTCTCTTGCGGTACATATTTTATAAGGATGGGGACGGACGGTCCTGAATTTCTGATTATATTAACGTAACCAGAATCAATTCTTTGCGATGCCCGTCGCCCCTCCTGCCCACAGGCCCGTTACACGATTACAATTAGTAGCACCCCAGCGTATTCCCTGATTACATCAGAAACGAACCTCCGGAGGCTGTTCAATTGGGTAGTTATCAATATTAGGGTGTGCGACCATGTTTTCGTCGCGGGCAGTTAAACGTTGTGACTTTCATCGCCGCAGTAAGTTGTGTTACCCGCTACTAGGGGTCTGTGGGTACCCAAAATTTCGGGTTCGAGTCGGGTCGGGCTCCCGAAAGTTTTGGGGAAAGTTGCATAATATGAGGAGGATTTTTAAACCTTTAACTAAGTATGCGGGATACTCAAAATACTCATGATATTAAATTCTAAGGAATTCTGAAATGCGATTGGCTACAGTCGCGCGTCACTGTCTATCTTTCAATTAGATGTTATGGTTTATGTCATACTTAAAGCTATTCTACCTGTTATAGTTGTTTGTTTTAGAAGGGAGATTATTGAGAAGGTTGCTGTGAATACACCAGGTACGTAGTAGGGATTAGAATTTTCGAAACTGCAAGTGAGAAATAGAGCCTCAATGAAAAATATTTCCAGATTCCTGAAGGAGAAGGCAGCCAAGTATGTCAAAATATCAGAGACGGAAGTAAGCCTGCCCCAACACCTCCAGTTCCTCGTCCAGCTCGCTCTTCTGGACGTTGTGTAATTCGTCCCAGAAACCATGATAAAACTAAACTTTTTTGTGTATGCCAATGATACACAGACCATTCCGGAGCTCAAGGAAGCAATTGGACGCAGCATTACTGAAATTAGTCCGTAATTATGCCAAATTGTTATCGAAAATTTCGTCAAAAGAGTGAAAGTTCGCAAACAGGGACGAGGCGGCCATTTATCAGATATTGCGTTTCACACATAACCTCCATGTTTGTACATTATGTTAAAATTAAAACATTTATACTAAAAAAAATACGTTTTATTAATATATTAAAATATGTCAGGTCATTTTGGGACACCCTTTATTTAGACTCATCGAAGAATCACGAAAAAATTAGCAGATCCAAATTAAAATACGAATACTAAGTAAAACAGTTTCAGGTGTAAATGCTTCAATTCCTCCAAGTAAAACAGGAATTGAATTTCATTAAAGAAGAATCGTTTCCGGTGTTGTGTAAATACAGCGTTTTTAATCTAAACAAATATAATTAACCCTCTATAATAGGGACGCCATTGGGTTGTTTACCCTACATATAATATCGTTCGAAGATTCTGGATCGATCGGTAACACCGATCGAGGGTCAAATATTTTCCCGGATTGTTCCTGGAGGAGCTGGTGGCCGAGGAGTCTCCAGCTGGCTGGCGAGTAAACACCGGCGACGGGATGCTCGACAAAATAGTGGACTGTCGAGAGCGAGGCGTAATTTATGGACAGCCGTAAGGTCGTCGGACAACATTATTTCCCTGGGCAGGAGCAACACCGGCAACGTCTTCATTCATTCATATCGCCGGCAGAAGCGAGGCAGCGATTCATCGTGGCTGCACAATTCGTCTCGTTCTATTGAGCCGGACGAAAAACGGAGTCAATGGACCGTCATCCTTGTTCGTTCCGGGTCGAAGCTTATTATTACGGCTGGAATTACTTCGCCGGGGTATAGGTTCTGCTACGCTACAGGTGTACCCGTTCATGGATGCCCGCTCGTCGAATACACATTGAATCGGGCCGTTCCCCGTCATTGAGTAAAAAGTTTTTCCCGCCGGTGACGAATCGTAGGTAGCCCAATCCTCCGGGGAGCATCCGGAAATCGTCGGGGGACTCGACCGTTCATTCACCGGATCCCGCTTCGAGCTTCGACGAAAACGATCGTGTCCCGACCGGGTGAAAAGTGTCCCGGCTCGTTCCATTTTCCGCCAACGACCGAACGGCGATAATTGTAAAGGTGGTACCACGCTGTCCTGGGCACAATGACGACATTTGTCAGGAGAGTATCGATGAGCACTTCATTTTTCGGAGCGGTGGGAAGTCCTCGAGAGCACACGCCTAGCTTCTTCCCCGCTGCTCGGTGACCTAGCTTTCATCTTCACGGAGGGGAAAGTCGCCTAACGCCAGAGACTAGCATTTTATTTGCTCTCTTGTCCATAACCGGAAACCACTCACTAATGACCATTGTTTAAAATCCTTCACCTCATTCTTCTGTACTCTTTGAAGTAAAAAAAAAAAAAGAAAACATAAATCGATCGGAAATGCGCTAACGGAGGAGAATCTGAACGAATTTAAAGATATTTTATCTGGATTAGTCTCAAATGAGTGCCCGAATATACACCCGGTTATGAACAAAAGGGTTACATAATTGACACATGTTGGCTTACTGCCAGTGAGAAACCTTATAGAGGTATGTTATAGCAAAGGGAAAAAATGCAATTTAACCCCAGCACTCCGGGGGGGGGGGGGGGGTCTCTCTCTCCTTGAACCCATACCTTAGAAAACTTGAAATTAGGACTATTTTTCTTGGGTGAAAAATTCTCAAAAAATTATTTATTGTCGTTTGTACATTTAGGTTTAATATTCCGACGACTCGTTTCTCTAGGAAAAACATTTTAATACACGGAAAAACCAGAACACGCATCGCGGCATCAGTACAGCGGCAACGACCCGAAGCGGACACCAACGCTCCTTTTATCTCGAAAGAATAATAAATTTATCGCAGAACTAAGAATGGAATCAGAGAACTAATTTGCAAGGAACGATGCAGCGTTTTCAGTTACAGTGGAACATTCAATGCAGTCAGAGGTGAATATTAAATCTGAGAGAAGAGAGTTATATATCCATCTTAATCCTGCTGAAATTTAAACACGCAGAACTGTTGAACCCCTGAATTCCTCGTCTTAAAACTTCGATTTTTGACATTTTCTCATTAAGATATACAGGACTGTATAATAAAAAGTTAAAAATTTCTGAGTTGTCAACGTGAAGTTTAATCTAATCAAATAAAAATTGATAAATCTTGAGCTAAAGATAGAGTAAAAACTTTGAACGTTTCAGTAAAAGAA
>CM052129.1:15820858-16243998 GCA_028454255.1 Halictus ligatus
TCATGTCATGTTTATTATTTTGATATGAGTTGATTTTAGTGTTAACGACCAATTAGATCAAGAATACGCGGTGAAAAGTGCCTGGAGTGTTTTCAAATGAGGAATACGCTGATATTCATTTCATCTACCGATTTTGTGACGGAAATTCCCGAGCTGCTGTTCGTACGAGAGTACGAACGCAAATTTTCTAGAAGAAAAGTACCACATCCCTCTGTATTTATTAATACTCATCGGTAATTACGCAATTTGGGCTCATTTAGAAGTAGGAATGAATAATCCGATAAACACGTTCGACCTTTCAATGTTCAGTAAAGTAAAATCTACCGTCATCAATTCTAACTTTATTTGTTTATAACTTTGTAATAAAGCGCTTCTGAGCGAACTTCAAATAAAATTTTTTTCTTATTTCCACTTGTAGTATATGCTCCCCAAGTTTGTCCATTAAAACCCGGGATACCCTGTATAAGAAGATATAATAAATATAACTTAAGTTTGTAACAGCCACGTTAATTCGACTAAACTTCATTTTTACCTATTTCCACTAACTGTCCACTTATTTTTGTGTCCCACTGTACGTCTCAAATGCCTAGCCGATAAAAGTCCGAGAACTATGCCCACTTCTACGGGATATACATATGTACCTCGTGAGGGGCCATGAACCGAGGCCTCCAGAGTTTACTGTCTTTTTCTACGTTCGGCGTGGATCAAAGAATAGTATCTCCTGGCCGATATATGACCCAGGCTAGGCCCGCGTTTTGCATATATATCGAGTAATATACTTCTTGCAGACACATCGATATTTACATTGCTCCTAATGCAATGGTTGCTAATTTAATTAATTTGCCAGAAACTGATTGAACGAGACTTTTGATATTCTAGAGAGAGAGAGAGAGATAAAAATGAACCTAGTCTTAGTCGGAGGGTTAATCGTGTTACCATCACCGTTAAATTTCCAATATTTTATATAGATAGTGCAATTCAGTTTTTCAGTTCCATTTCTAAGAAATCGAATTTGTGGAGCTGCTTTGGAATTTTGATGCATACTAGCAAGACTTCATTACTACCTGAAATAATGGTTTCACTAGACTAGAGGCTGAAGTAGCTGATGCACTACATAAATTGGAGACTTTAGAGGCTGGAGGTGTTACGTTACAGTCACGAAGTTTCGTGTAAATTGAGTTTAAAGTTGAACAGCAACATACGCGACTTGTGCAACATGTGCTTAGCATTCACGTTGCAATCATACATTCTACGACAAGACAAAGTGAAATTAGAGATTCCGCCGAATCCATAAGAATTCTATTTTCAAAAAAGTATTACGAAATACCTTCTTTATAGGCTAATAAAAAGCTCGCCGTGGATTTTCGTATCTCCCATATCACCGGTACAATTTTACGACGTCACAGTCCGCGATCAGACAATGCCGCTTCATAACAGTCTCTGACTTTCTATACATGGTGGCCCAAAAATATTGTACTTCCTTAATTCCTGGGGTCATTGGAAGTAACTTTTTCCTTTACGGAAATGTTCTCCGTGGTTTTGTTCAGGAGTTATTAACGAAAAGCATGAACCAATTAGAGCGCGGTTACAGCGGACTCGGCGACAGGTCCCGCTGAGCGCGACGTTGGCATTGACCGAGCCAGAATCCGTCCGCTGTAACCGCGTTCTGATTGGTCAGTGTTTTTCGCGAATAACTCCTTAATGAAGTCGCGGAGAATATTTTCGCGAAGGAAAAAGTTACTTCAAATGACCTCAGGAATTACCCTTTTCAGGGAAGTACAATACTTTTGAGACACCCTGTATTTATGTAAATCGGCGAGATTCAAAGTGTATGAACATTCCTAAATCTTCAAATTATATTTTAGCGTAAAGATAAGTTAACATAGGTTCCCCAGAATTTTTTGAAAGAGCTATGAATACAGAAGACAATGTATGTCTAAGGACGACCACACTCATTTCCCGACATTATCCAATTTTGATCTAACATGCCTTTATACATGAGAATTCTGCCAAAACTTACAACATAGTTCCGAAGAACGTCCTTTCAGTTATAAATGTACAGAGTGTTCACGCTATTAATAGCCAGCATTTTTTTACAAATAATGAATACTAGAAGAAAAATGAAAGAGGAGAAAGTAACATTGTTTTTTTGCAAACAACGTAATGGCAACAAAAATGTGATGAAATTGTAGGATTGAGTACCATTTTTGGTACTCAATGTGACCTTCAGGTTACAACTTAAACATATTCAAATGTATTTTTTCAACAGCTATAAAACGGAATGGAAAGAAATATTTTCCTGATAAAAAATAACGATAACCTTCAAGTACCTATGAAAAAATAACCAAATAAAAGACATTTAAATTATGCCATAAATATTATTTGTGCCATTAAAAATAAAGGAGATATTTAGGTGGTTTCCTTTAGCTGAGACATCCTGTATAGACGCTGTTGCATTTTCTTAATCCTTTTACCGTTTTAAATTGTATCTACTCATTTTTGTAATAAATGCATAAAATCTGCAGCCTAGTTAGAAAAACTAACTAGACAAATTCATAGACCGTTTTATGCTTCTTCAAACCGATTGAAATTTTCTGTTAGGTCATGAAATGAGATTCAACATATATAGAACCTTTAAAAAAAATATTTCTATTGAAAAATATTATATAAATTATAGAAATAAATATAAAAATAAATAAAGAATATAATATTAGACAAATATAACAATGATATCTAAATGCAACAATTTAAAAATAATTCTTCGCTAATATCGCTGTCGCTATCAACAAAGTTACTTATGAGATTAGGCGAAAGTTCTTGTTAAAAGTAGATCTAACACTAGCGAATTTGTATTTTTTTGCGGTATCACCCTATAATAATTTATGATGGGATCAGAAGTAATTAACAGCATTGCCATTAAGTTGTAGTTTGATAGATACACGCGATTCTTCCCTGCGTGGCCAATCCTAAGCCTTCTTGTGTTTTTGTTGCGAGCTTCTTGAGTCTCTTCAGACAACATGCCAATTGGCAATAGGATTGATTTACTTATTTCTACACTATGAAATAATAATTTGTGCACTATAACGGGTATATAAAACCAAGGATATAAATTTTAATATAAATATTTTGTTTCGCGAACTTTCTCGAAATTTAGAAAACTAATATCGTGACCTGAAGAAAGAGCAGATAAGATATAAAGAAATCATTCAAGAAGTTCCTTATTAATGCCTGTTATTTTCGAAGGTTTTGTAAAGTTTTTGAAGAAACGTCTAGCCGTGTTACCATCATTTGTGGAGCCACTTCCTCCTGCTTTCCTAAATTGTAACAGAAAGGTTAGCAGATATTTGCAGCTGATTTTTATCAGAATCCTTTCTATATAGTTTGAACTTAACGCAATAAAAATTTCAAGATGGAATCTTTTGAGGCTTTCTAGTTCTGCTCTATTAAAGTCAACTAATCGACATAGAAAACTGGAACTTAAGAAATCTCTAAAAATTATTGTAAGGGACATTATTAACGATCTTTGTGAACATCAATGTAAATATTTACCTATGTTAATATAGAATATTCGTATTTATTGTTCCGACACCATTTTCTTTAGAACAAATATAAAAGTACGATTTCGCCGTATTACGGTTCGGAGTTTTCACGTATTGATTTCGATAATTATATCGCTATTAATTGAATTATTGTGGATATAATTAGGCTCAGCAAACATTCCAAAAGGAGAATATATGAATGTTATATCTGTTTTCTAACATGATCTTTTTCCACCTAAAATGGCCATTCGCGACACAGCGCGCTGTGTGTCAGAGGGACGACGGATCGCGTCTTCGAGAAGGGCGGTAAGGTGACAAGTCTGTTGCAAATGTGCTCGGAAGAAGCGCATTTCGCGAATGAACCAAGCGTGGTATATTTAGCGGTACCGCCGTTTATCCGCGCTATCATCATTTACCATGCTATTTATGCGTTTTCGCCGTTGTGCAACGGCCTTACGACCACCAGCCATGTTCTATACCCTCCAATGTACGGCGTTATGTGGACGGCCGCGGGATTTCGCGGCTAACCAGATATTCGGGGACAGTCGATCATCATTATCGACACCGCGATTGCTCGGCGACGCTCGCGAATTGAAACCCGTGCTAAACAGCTGCCTTCCGTTATCCAACTCTCGCTCGCGAGCCAATTAACGCGGCAGCGAGTCGCGACGATTGCCGCGCGTGGGAGATCGTTTTCGAGATACGTCGGACCGCTAACTGAATCGTTTGAACGTTAAGGATCCTTTGGCGATTGCGGATTTCGAAAATTGTACCTACCGATTTGCTTAATGAGAAAGTTGCCGGTGGTGTCCGATTACAACGATATTATAGAAGTTGGAAGATCTCCAGAAGTTTGCAATGAGGTACAGCGAACACCATCATAACGCGATCTAAAATTGTTTAAAAAGACTGTATACTATACTGAATGATAGCCAGCATTTTTCTCGGAAATGGTAAGTGTATAGGAAAAATGCAAGGGGGAAAAGTGTTGTTGTTTGTTGGGAACAACATGATAGCGTGTACTAATTTTTTATATTTGCAACGATTTTCAAGGAACCAAGGGGACCTTCAATTTCTTATAGAAATCAATTTCAGACGGTTTCAACCATATCTGATATTATGACCTTCAGGGTCATACAAGGTAAATACAGTGGTAAATACAATGGTGCATATAGCACACCGATAAATAGTGATGACAAATATTCCAACTATTTCTTACATTTCTGATCTAGTACGAACCTGAAGGTCATAGTATAGGACATGGTTGAACTCGTCTCGGGGAACTCTTTCAAATACATAATATGAAAAAATATGTAGCATTCCATGAAAAAAATTGAAGGACACCTTCGTTTCTTGAAATTCATTACAAATATAAAAAATTGGTACACGCTATGTCGTTCAGAAGAAACAAATAAAACCTTTCCCCCTTTTATTTTTTCCATACACTTGTCATTTCCGAAAAATTGCTGGATAGCATTCCGGCGAACAGCCTGTGTATGAATCTTCTATATTTTATGGCAATAAGCGTACAGTCTTTTTAAAGGATATTTTTAACGTTTACTGTACATTCACTGTCACGTGAAATAACTTTGATCGCGTTTTATGCGAGTCTAACGTAAACAAATTTAGGTAGAGAATAGACATACATATACAGTCAACCCTCTCATAATATTGTTAATTCGTTCCGTGTTATATCGAAACCGTGTTACGAGATGTTTGAATGTATTTGTAACAATTCCTAATAACAATTCTTGTATTATGAAGTATGTGTGATTTTTTAATACATTTACTTATTTTTAACCAATATTGTCACACAATTAAATTCTCAGTAAAAAGAAGAGGACTAAAGTTTAACTGGATATACTTCATCATTACGCACGAACACTTTGGCATAACGAAGTTCTGTAATGGCCTGAAGTTCTCTCTTCACAAAGTCCCTTAAGGGACTAATACTGCGAATTCTGAATGTTAAGATTTGAACTATGTGACTCCATCACTCACATAAAACAGAAATAAACAATAGTCCAATTATGGTGCCTCCTATTAACAGTGTCGCTATTTACGACAAGCAAATAATTAAAAAAAAAAATGATCTAAAATGTACAATGGTACGTCGGTGCAGAGGCACAGGTTGCTCCGGCAAATCATCCAGGAATTGTTACGAAAGTGATACATCCACTTCACCGCGTGCAAATAAATAGTTTTCAACCTCGATTTATCAGTTCCTGCTTGCAGGCATCCTGCAACCACCGCAGAGTTCTTTTTTCCCCTGGCACGTCGCTAACAAGTTACAAGCTATTCATCAAGATAAGAATAAATCCCATCACCGGTCGCCTGCAATGCATCGCGCCATAGCAGAACGCCGAACAATGCGAGGTAACAGTGAAAAAGGAGACCGTTCATACGGTTCGCTCGCTGCAATATCCAGCAATCCGAGCAAGAATTTCCATGGAAGCGTTTAAACCATTACAAGGATGCTCCTTGACACGGTGTCTCCTCGGCTCTTGTCCACCCTCGCGTGTTTGGCAGATCTGCGCGTAGCGAGCCGCGTTTCTCGTCGCACGCATGGAGGACGCGAATGGTTCGAGTATCGAGTGGGTGCTGGGAAGTGGCAATACGGCCCTGTCCTTCAGACACGTTCTTCAGCGGCGTGGCGTGCGTCGCCTCCAGCACCGCCACGCCGTTGCAGTCGGCGTCGTCGTCGTCGTCGTCGTCGCCGGCGTCGTCGTTGTCCTCGTAGTCGCGACCGACTCAGAGGCCAGCAATGCGGTTCTCCCCCATTGCACCCTGGCGATCGAAATCGAACGAAATATTCTCTCGCCGCTTGGCTCGCGGGTATCTCGTATACACGTATACGCGTACTCGTGTATCCGCGCGCACACGCAGAAACCCCGCAGGAACACGAACGATCCGGTATTGCAGGCCGCGTGTAAAGGCGAGCTCGTATGTGCACGGGTGGTACACGAGCCAGGACATCGTGGTGATGGGTACACACAAACACACACACCCGTAGCCATGGGCACGGGACCTCGGTTGGCTCAGAAAAATCGCCAAGGTGTAACCAGAGGGACGTGCGAGCGCGAGCGTATGCGTGCACGAGGAGAGAGTATATTGGCCTGCGCAGAGACGGTGAGGACACGGCCGAGCCGCTCCGCAGGAGTTGCAGCAGTTTCGCAAAGCAACGACAATGATCACCGTGGAAGGCAACCGGTTGCACGCGCTAAAAATACGATGAACGACACGGAACGCCGAAGAGGAGTTAGTTAATGCGCCGGCCGGCCAGAAACTGTTCCGTTCGTTATTAAGTTGAACGCGAAGAGGATGGGCTGCTGGCGCCGGGCCCCGGAGCCCGACTATGCGCGTGCCGGCGACCAACGGTCGCCCCCTTGACGTCAGCCTCGTGTGTATTCGTCTCGAAGGGTCCTTACACGGGCCCGAGGACACTTTACGGGAGCACGGGCCTTTGGGTCCACCTTCCGCCGCGCCGCGTTGCGACTCTCCCCATGCGTTCTCTGGCCGTCGCCGGTGCTGTTATATTCGTTACCGTAATTATTAGCTTGCTCGACCGATGGAAATCTATCGAACCGATCGCCGCGCGTTTCGGGAACGCCTGTAATCCACGCGCTCGCGTGGAGATCCAAGGCTATACGGACCGCAAAGAAATACGTTTTTTTAAAAGTATGGCATTACACAGGCTAATGTATAACATCAGGCCTGATAAGATATAAACGCAGCGCGGCTCGGTTCGTTATTGCTCGTAATAAGCCGCGACGCCCGAGAGTGCACGCCGCGCTGCCCCGGCCCCGACTCTGGTACGCCACGGGACGGACCGAACGGTATCGTGTTGCAATATCTTGTCTCGGGGCCTGCGCCTTTTTTTCGTAACAAGATCACGGTGAATCTGCGAAAATGGTAGCCACGGCGTAACGAGAAATTCGAAGTAGCGCGGCGAACGGTCCGGTGAACGATTGGAAAGCTCCGCGAGCCGTCGGCCCGGTCAGAATTCGTTCTGCTTTTTCTGATATTCGTAATTGGATTCCGCGAAAAACCCAGCCGATCTTACTCCTGGCCTGATTAAACATTCACATTGTAGACATACACCTGCCACCGTAAGATGCGCGAACCCAATGATTATTTTGCGTACGAGCGATCGACACGTGCAGGAAACTTTCGGATTCGCCGTCCTTTTCTACTTCTAGCTTCTGCATTAATTAATTTACGATACAGTGTCTACTCGATACATGTCCAAAACACGCGTCTGGGACATATATCGGTTTGGAAGATACTATTCTTTGATACTCTGCCGGACGTAGACAAGGACAGCGAAGTCCGAGTGGCCTCGGTCGCCGACGAGTATAAACATAATACGAGCGGCCTCGGCGACCGTGATGAGTATACCCGCGGCAGTGGGGATAGTTCTGCGACTTTTATCGGCTAGATATTTGGGACAATGTCGAGCAGAGACTGTATCTCGGATTAACCCTCATCGGTCCTTCATTTTTGCCGCTTAATGTGTCCCTTGCGTGTCAAATTGACACAATGGAAATCATCGAATGAAATGAAACAATAAATAAGTAACTTTACTTCCACTTTGATTCTAATTATCGTTCCTTAGCTTCGTTTCGCGACGAAGAGTAAAACGAAGAGAATACGTAACGCCGTTTCTTTTCTTCTTCAAGTTCAAGCCAACTTTTGATAGTCGAAGCAAATGCATGTTTAGCTGCATTCCGAAGGGGTTGTACAATAATTGTCGTTTGACACTACGAAACAATGAACTGAAAATGACTTGAAAAAACGAGAAAATTATGTGTGTCAAATTGATACACGGGGCCCTTTTTGTAACAATTGTTATCAAATATTTTTCTCCCACTTTTGCCTATTCACAATACTAAATATATATATATACAGAGTGAGATAAATTTTCCACGTAAAGGATGGATGTTATCTTGTCATTTATAGAATAATTGATCTGAAACTTTGTCGCTTTTATATTTTTACCTTAAAATATACAGGTTTTATATTTTTACCTTAAAATATACAGTCTCGTAACACAACTTCGAATAGCATGTAAGTTATTTGTTGTACGAACAAATTTTTCCAACAAATGTTGCACGGTTTCCAGTGGGACACTCACTGTTGTAACATGTTTTTTGTTATTTGGCTTTCTCATTGGGATATGAGAGTCATCTTCAGTTTTTTAAATGGAATGTCCAATATTTTCTTTCAAATTCGTATAGAGCATCAAATAAAATTACAAATATGGCATGCCATTGTAAACGAAGTCGTGTTAATAATCACGTTGACTGAGCGAACGAAATATTTCCTAATCGAAGATTATTAATTTGAGAATATCTCAGTAATTATTATTTTTAAGCCCCATTTGGTTTAATACTTTTTTAATCAGATTTTGGTGTTTTATCCGAATTCGTGGAAAAATATTAGACACCGTTTAAAGAACTCAAGGTGACTTAGTATCTAGATAAAAAAGCATAGTAATACAAAGTGGACTAAAGCACTGAATGCCCCCCTAGATTCCGTGTGCAACCTTTGTTTGAAAAATGTTTCGTACAACAACTAACTTACGAGTTATTTGAAGTAGTCGTGTTACGAGACTCATTCTGTAGATTTTATGTTAGAAAAATGAAACTCAAAAAGTTTCAGATTAATTGTTCTACAAATGACAGGATAACATCCATCCTTCACGTGAGAAAGGTATCAAACTGACACAAGAGATGGATGAGGGTTAAAGAACGTATCAAAAAATTCTCGATACGATTACAAGGGTTACTGTATACAGGGTGTTAAACCTAACTCGAACATCTATAATATCTCTATAGCATCTATAATTAGTTGGTTCAGAGGGGCAAATATTATGATAGGCAAATAAATTTGTTCAAGTTATATTTTTTGAGATTTTAAGGTCATAGACCTGTAATATTATGGCCTTCACGCGACCTTGAGCATGAAAAATTCGTAAAAGTAGTGCACTTGATGTAAATAGTGGAATAACGATGTGACGATCCCCTGGAGACTGTAAACACGTTTACAATAAATGGTAAACACTGATACAAATTCTTCTCCTTGTCCCTTCGGTGACTCTAATCAGTATTTTCAAGAAATTCATCGAGATTTATTAGATTGTGAAAGATAACGTTACGTCTTTGAAACAATGGTGTACAGTGATGCAGAAAATATAGAAATGATTTTAGTTTATGGTGAAGCTAAAAGTAACTCATTGTCAGTACAAGCACCTCAACTGTACGCTGAAAGATACCCTGAGAGTAATCATTCTTCTCGACAACGTTTTGATCGCGTAGTTCAATTGTTTTGTAAAACAGGGAGTATTAAATCACTGAAAAGGAAACGATTAAAACCTGCTACTTGAGAAGATACCGAAACTTTTGCATTGGCTACAGTCAATATTGATCCTACTACAAGTTGTCGAAAAATTGGACGTTCTTTAGGCATTTCTGAAACAAGTGTGTGCCGAATATTGCAACGTCATAAATTTCATCCATACCATATTTCCTTACAGCAGGAGCTTCATGGCAACAACTTTGAGAATCGTGTTGCTTTTTGTACATGGGCATTGCAGTAAATACAAAGAAATTAATATTTCTTTTACGACGTTCCCTTTACTGACGAAGCTACTTTTTCAAAGTAGATAATTCATAACAATTAATAAATAAGTAGATAATTACTACAAAAGTAATTCATGAGCAGCCCGTACATTCTTAGTGTTATCTTTAATTCACCGACAATGTTCCAATTGACACGATTTCACCGACACGGAGTCTCAGACAAACTTTATTTACTGACATGTTGAAATCACCGACAATTATGTTACCGGCATTATCATTCGACTTATAAGAATGTACATACAAGGACTCTTGTCCTTAATTGTTGATGTCAATGAAATAATCGTGGATGAAATGACTTCGTCGGTGACTTCGACATGTCGGTAAATAAACATTGTTAGTTAACTCAATGTCGGGAAATTGTGTCGATGAAAACATTGTCGGTGGTAACCCAAATTTTCAATGTGTTCACAGTTTTCACCAATGTCCAAAAATTGTACTTCCCGTGTAACTGGAATCGACCGCATCGTATACTAAAACAAAGACACTCGACAGTTTTAAAATTTCAAGTACGTTTTATTAAAAGAAAAGGATATACCCAGTTATAGAATCTTAACGATTAAGTGTGCGGTATGGAGCTTTGTATGCATTGACGGTAGTTCCGACATTAGCAGGAGCAACGTTCGATAGTTTCAGTGCAATTATATCAGAATTATAGCTGTCATCGATTATCAGCTGATTACACACGGTGATTACCGAGGCAATTAGATCGATGAATAAGCGGCTGATACGCACGTGCGCGCACACGTTATTTTCACACTCGGTTGTCAAGCGTAGGAGTGACGGTGCGCATATGTTTCGGAGGGGGGAGGGAAAAGAGAAGGAGAGTGGAACCACCCCTACGAGGGGGTGCACGCGCTGGCACGTTACAGGCTTGGCCGTAAATTGGGCATGGGTCTCCGGGGCCCGAATCGGCCCGCTCATCGTCGCATCGATAAAAAGAGACAAGCGGGAATGTAGTTTCGGAAAGCATGTATACGATAACTCCAAGGTATTTACGAGCGAGTTGAGAGAGCACGAGCTCGCCAGAAGTCGGCAGGTGCTCGTGGCAAAAGGTGGCGTCCCGAGACAGCCTTGAGAGAGCGTGCACAGGTCGTTGCTTTCGGGGAACGATGAGAAACAAAATTAGTCGCCTTTGCCGAACGAGAGCTCACGCAGTTATTCCGTTCGCGAGAAAGTTTTCGGACCAATGCCGGGGATACAGCTTTGTTCTTTCTCGCCGGCAGAAGGTAATTTGTCGAATGACTGGCCGTGACTGCCGGCGAGCAGGTTTCCAGAATTTTTCACGGTGCCGTTTCACAGATTTTTGTACCTGGATAATTTATTACGCGCCTCTTAACATAATTTTGAACAGGTAAACGAGAACGGCCGACGGACTTTCCTACGGACACCAGGGTTTCTGGACTTTTATAAGACCTAATTGAGGTGCAGGGATATTATTATGATTTATTGCCCGCCGACAGGCGTAAGGCTACAAGTGTAAGCGAATCGCAAATTCGGCGAATCTTCGACCCTTTACAATTCCTGCAACGGTGATAACCGGCCGATTGATAACGTTTACAGCGACGCGCCGATAAAAGCGTACCAAATCTTTAGTCCGGTGATTGTCCATAAACATTAATATTTTTATACTTTAGGAGACACCGAGGTAGAGGAGATACCGAGGCGCAGGCAGTAAAAGTTTTTGATATTCCGGAATCATTCTGGAGCGTCTCGGGCTGTCCTCGAGAATGGAGGACGCGGGTCTCGATTGTACGGGCCCGTCTAAAAATCGAGCAATCGGCCGGTTCTGGGGAGAGGACGAAGGGTCGTCGGCAGAGAACAATGGATCACGGTTGCACCTCGGTTCAAGGTCCGCGGTGCATTTAGATCGGTTTAGACCCGAATTCCCCCTTTTCGCTCACGACATAGCCCCGCTCGCTCGTACAGGTGCGCTTTTTTCGTAACCGTGATTTTCGTGATTATTAAGAGGTTACAGGTATCGACTAAAGTAATTACTTCTCGTACCCTTGCCGTATCGGGCACCTCCGACAATTAGAAAGAAAGGAGGAAGACACGGCGTTTCTTGTGTCGTTCGGCTTTATACGTGCTCCGAACTGGTTCCTTTTAAAAATTTATCGCAGCGCTCCTTGAAAGAGAACCCGCGCGTAAAGGGAGAGGGGGAGGAAGTCCCTTTATTAAGGTGTGCTCTTCAACGAACACGTAACGACCCACGGGTTTTTGCAATGCCCGATGAGAATGGAATTTTAATGGGTTTTTCTGTAAGAATTAACGATCCGGCCCTTTTTTTCTCACGAGAATTTACGCTTATGTTAATTGCCTGAACGCCCGAGAAATTGCAACATCGGCTATCGTTGATCCGCGATCGGCGACGATTCGCTCACGCAGCACACCCGTAGTCCGTGGAATCATAGCCGACGGAGTTCAAGGACGATAGATCGGAGGAACTTAACCTAGCTTAACCGATTCAGAGTGAAGATACCTCTCCTCTCGATACCTCGATTACAGAAAGTGAACCGTTCTACATGGATTACACGGCATAACGTGTTCATACGAGACGCACCGAGAGGCGATCACGTGGAAACAAGTTTAGCAAGAGTCCAGCATAACGACGCGACAAAAATATTTGTCTCCGAATATGCATACTCGCCGTTCAATTCGATACGATTTTCCAAGCACGAATTTGTAAGCAACGTTCAAAAATTACTAATCTGTTAATGATCGAATCAAAAACGGACAGAAAGTTTACGGCGAAAGAGGTCGGATCGTAAACGCTTATCGCGGGACGGCCGAGTATAATTAAACCGTAACAAAATCCTGCGCAGCAGTCCCCGGCAAAGAATCCTACTTTCGTATCAATACTCCGGACCGGTCGAGATTTTCTTTGAAATACTCTTGACGTCGTGTCTAATTTACGGCGTGATAGAGTCTCGAACGATCCAACTACGGTTTACGACTCGAACGATGCCTTGCTATTATTTCTCGGGAGTCGTAAATTTCCTTCCTGTTGCATTTCCCTTGCGCCGCGGATGTTGCCGCAATGACTACACGCACCTCGAAAAAGTACCCGGCGAAGCACGTTTGCTAGGCACCCTATATGCATCGCGGAGGTCGTTGACGGGTCTGCGCCGCGCCGCGCCATGGAGAGAAAAGGGTGTTGTATCGCGTGGTTCGCAAGTGAACGACACCGATGCCGGCGAGCGTTCATGGGAAATGCGGTGTATCGTCGCTGGTAGCCGCTGGAAACGAGCGACCGGGGATAAATCGAATCGACGAGGCACACACGTTGGACCCGTAACTTATCAGAGTTTACCGTTGAAATGAAAATTTTACTAGACCGAGGAGAGGGATGGTAAAAATTCATATTTCCACCGAGTCCGGGACCAATAGGTTCGAATGAGAAGCACGGTCCGAACAACGGTTAGCGGATAATTCAATTAAACAAGCTGACAGAATAAACGAGAGCAACCCTCTGGTGTCGAGGCGTCTCCGTCTGCCGCCGCTAGATGGAGCTAGAATATCGAAGCTAGGTCCCGGGCTGACAATCACCGCCGTGGAAAATCAGTGGTGCAGCC
Source organism: Halictus ligatus (assembly GCA_028454255.1). Lineage (NCBI taxonomy): Eukaryota > Metazoa > Arthropoda > Insecta > Hymenoptera > Halictidae > Halictus > Halictus ligatus. Next base: position 15,834,611 of record CM052129.1, read on the forward strand.
GGCGCAGCGTGGCGTTCCAGCCGTGGATCTATAGGGAAACTTCGCGAAGGCTCGAGCACGAGCGGTAATACGGAGGGGGTTGCAAGCCGGTAGAGACGAGTGCACGCGCCCGTATCCGGAGGCGAACGAAGCGCGGCGCTCTCGGCCGGTAGGTGCGCTCACACTTTGTACGCCGGTTGGTCGTCGAGTGGTGGGGAGGGGTGGTACGTGGCCACGTGACCCGTCCAGCCAATCGGCGCGGCGCATAGCCGGCGTCCGGCACATGGCGGCGCGCCGGCTGTAGCACCCGCAGTCGCAGTACGTCGCAGTCAATCGCAGTGGTAACACGAGCGAGAGGGTAGTTGCACGCGCCTGCCTTCGAAAGGAAAGATCGCGGTGAGGGAGAGACAGCAACAGCGAGAGAAGGATAGAACGCGTGGCGAAGAGAGAAAGAAGGATCGAAAGAGAGAGAGAGAGAGAGAGCGCGGCGCCCCTTGCCTCCGTTTTCAGTGCTTCAGTTGCGCGACGACGCTCTCGGACGCTTTAGTCAGTCGGCCGGTGACGAGGCTCCCACTACGTGATACACGCGCCCGTTACGTTACGTTACGTTACGTCGTCCCGTCGAAGGCGAGAACGAGAAAGCGAACGAGAGATACACACGCAGGATAGAAACACAGAAGAAAGGACGAACGAACGAATTCTTTCATATATATATACATATATATATACAAATATACATGTATATATATATACGCACGTACATATAGTGTTATACAGATATATGTATATCGGTTAACATACAGAAATATACACGAAGAAAGCTAAACACGATTATCTGCCAGACGACAACGACGACGACGACGACTTTGACGATTGCTAGTTGCGCGCTCTCGAAACACGAATATCATTTACGAACTGCTACAACACGACCAGTGCGAATATCGAGAGAGAGAAGGCCATTTTCGTCGCTGGCATTACCACGCGGTGAAAGAAAGCGCGCCAGCCTGAGTGAGACGGAACGATCGACGGGAAAAGGACGGTGCGATCGTGGACGAGACACGAGATTACGAGCTGGTAGCCCACACGTTTCCAGTGTGCGAGCAACACTCACGCCGTGCGGCCGAGTATCGTGCGCGCCGCACCGAGTAGGAGGGACCCCGGGCGAAAACGGGGAAAAAAAAAGAAAACAGGAGCAACACACAGATAAAAGCGATCACCGGCGGCGAGTCAACGATTTTATTTTTGTACGGTGCATCGTTGGTTTTTCTCTTTTCCGGGAGTACAGCGTTTCTCCTCGTTAACGGCTACGGGTCTCGCGTGAGACAAATAAATCCACGCCACTCTAGTCCTTCGTCCTAAATAATCGCGCTCGCGTGTGTGTGTGGTGTACTGGCTCCGCGCGCGCGTGTGTGTTTTATATTGTCGTCTGATCGTTTCGAAAGCGAAGACTTTGTATCGGCGCGGATGAACACCGTTCGATCGTACGAAAACGAAGATACCACATGCGAAAGGTGCATAGAATAACGACGCACGGATTGTGAGGATCGGTAAGCTTCTACGAAAAAAAAAAAAAAAATAAAGATCGAAAGCAAAATCAGTGCGAGGATCGACGAATTGCAGAGATACTGTGGTTCGAAATCTGTGCAAATACGAACGTAATACACACACACGTTATTATTGACATTGCCGGTGCGACCGAAACGCGAAAAGTTTGAATCGAACAGCATAATGCCGACTAGTTTGTTCAGAGAAATGGATCGCGGCGCCAATGGCGGTCCTGCCACTTCCCTCGAGGACCAACGGGCCCTGCAATTGGCGTTGGAATTATCTATGCTCGGTCTCGAGGGTACTGCCGGATGCCCGGGCACCGGCACAGGAACCGGCAACGGAACAACCAACGACCCGGACCCTCTGCAAACGACACCAGCTGGTGTTTTCGAGGAGGCACGCTCGAAGAAGAGCCAGAACATGACCGAGTGCGTACCGGTGCCTAGCAGCGAGCACGTGGCGGAGATTGTCGGCAGACAAGGTAAACGCGAACATAACCTCCTCGATTCCCGTGAATCCGACCTCTCGCTGTCGCGAGGTTCGCGATGGCGGAATGTTGCCGGTATTACGGCCGCCATACACATTCGCTTTTGACGTCGGCTTTACTCGCACAGTCACATGTTCTAGCCCTTTACAGTTCGCTGGTACACACTCCGTACCAGCGAAACGTTATAATAGAAAAATAACGTCACCGGTGGACACCGGTGACAGTGGCGTAGTCTGGTACCTTTCATCGCGGAACTTTATAAAGTATTCGATCGTTTACAATGAGAATACATTGTTTTTAGAATTGTGCCTTATAAAATCCGAATCTGAATGCGCACCGTTTCAAATGGTAGCAGGCAGTGCGATTTGAGTTTGGTGGAAATCTCGTAGATTTTCGGAAGACTCGAAATTATAGATATGTATTTTGTTGTCTTTTTTTTTACTCGAGGGTGAAACCAACTCGAACTCGATCCCCGCAAGGCCAATTTGTAGAGATAGGAAACATAGATCCAAATTGAAATTGAGTGGTTTTGTTTTAAATACTAATATTACATTTACAATTTAATTGGTCGCGCAACACAGAAAGTTAATCTTGTAGACCGGCCGCGTCGATGTTCACGCCAAGGCCTATGCTGTTTGCAAATTGTATATATATTGGGTTAACGCGAAATTATATCACGATAAAATTCTACCGTGGAATATATGACACCTACGGTACTTTGTTGTAAGCTGATTTAGTCATTTAGTTTCCGTCTACCGAGTGCCACGTACACTATAATTACTCTATGCACATAGTTCGGACATAATATAACTCGTTAAAGAAGCATTGCGCTATGTCTGCATTTACTTATCATAATTATCACAATTTTAATGGCAATAGTGACCATTAGATTGCGGATGTTTAAGTAAAATAAAAATGTTGTAGATAAATTGTAAGAAACAAGAGCCAAGTAAAAAGCTCTAATAATTTTGGTAAGTTGAAAATAATACATTGGCGTTTCTAATTCTCTTAATCTTTTCACTATTTTAAATTGCACTTGCCTAATTTTTGTCATAAATTTATAAAATCCGCAATCTAGTCAATATTTATTCAAATACATTTCATTCATTATTCAAATAAGAGAAACTCTAACTCGATTGTCATATATAGACAGCGGATCTTTATGCAAAATAAATATTTTCTGAATTGTAACAAACTTGAGAGAAATAGAAACTGATTTTCTTCCTTAATATGTTTAATAGATTGAAAATAACATTAAACTATTGTTAGATTCTTTGACTGTTTTAAATTACTCATTTTTGCCATAAATGCAGAAAATCCGCAGTCTAGTGATACACCACATAGAAATCGGTGAAATTCAATTAATTCTTACATCTTTTATCACGAAGAATATAAGCATAAGGATATTTAATTTTCGATCAAAATGATTAGAGTGTGGGAATTCAATTTTTTACCGTAGGTCGAAATATTATTTTCCTGTCAAAAGTTTATCAGCATATTCTTTATAGGGTGTCGGTTGCGCACACTTGTATTGCAAAATTTCATTCGTTTCTTCAATATAAAAAATTCCTTAAGATCGGGGAAACAGGACGTGGTAAATTTCTTTGTCTGTCTACAGGAAAGATTCGTCATTGTATCACGATCAACAATAGTCGATGTTTCTTAAGCGAACAAACACGGCAAAATAACGATTATCTATACAATCTGTCACGCAGCTCGTTACGGTACGATCTCGACTAATCGCTTTCAAAAGTGTACATCGTTCGATTAATATTTTGACATCTCCGCATTAACAGCATACAGTCTTTGTCTTCGCGTAGACGTTCCTATAGAATTCACTGAGAAAAACGCATCCTCCGTTATATGTTAGTCGCCATTGAAATCGCCGGGGGAAAAAAGTGGCGTCCCGTGTGCACAGATCCAACATGCGCGGAGTCATCCTTCAAAATCAATAACGATTTATCGTGTCGGATAAATTTTAAAATCGAAAAGTAAACTCGAAATCGTGACTCGATAAATTATGATTGTATGGAGCCGAGCTGATGGATACGAATCGTTCCACCGCGCGTCAACAAAGATATTCGTTGTGCTCTTTCGCAGATAGTGCCGCGCCGGTGCGAATGTCGAAAGTGACTTCCGGGTAGTCTCACGGTGGGCGTAAAACGTGTTCGGATACTTTTGCGGTCCAGTAATAGTGCATCGGGGGAGGCAATTCTAGTCGTAGCAATACATACTTTAGGCTAAACTCGGGATTTTGTCTGTTTTATCGTGAAACGATAAAAACAACACAACTTTTTACGTTCCTTCTGCACGCACGAATTTTTACATAAAGGAGGAACGAACATTGAGCTTTGTTATCGACGAGAAAGTGTTAAGACATCTCGTAAGTAAGGCGTGTGATCGTTTGAAACATGAAAAAGTAATCGTAACGTACTCCCAGACACTTTTTTCCCACTTTGAACAGTCTGTAGAATAATGCGTGGAACACCATGAAATTCGCATTACAAAAATATCAATTCTAACTATCATATGTCAATTCTACCAGGGGTGTGCACCCCTGGCGGTGTGAGAGAAGTTTCTAAATTTGTATGGAAAATTTATTTTTCAATAAATAAATTATCTTGCAATAGATTTAATTTTCTAAATAAAGAAATAGAAACACATTTTTCAAGGGGGAGCGAGAACTTATTTTTAGATTCGTGGAGATAGGTATGAACCACTGCAGTAGACTATGGGTCATGCAAAATAAAAATGTTCTGCATTAATTACAAGGTACTGGACCAAAATAAAATTTTCTTGTTCCTTCTGCAATTGAATGGTTTTGAAGAATGAGGGCGTTTCCAGTATAATTGTATTTTCGAAGTTTTATTTCATTAATAAAACCGTAATACCAATAGCATGCTTTTCAAAAGAATGTTGCGCGAATTTTATTGTTACCGAAAAATAACATGACGACAAAATATATATGAATTTTAGTCTGAATAAAAAATGGTGTAATAATAGAAAATTAATTCTGGGCTCCCTTTTTCCATTTATTGGATTTCCTCTTGATAGGAAGTATTGAGTCGAATATTGCATACATATAAAACGTTATATTTTAAATACATAGAAGAACTTACCTGTTGTATAGAAGATTACATGAGATTTTTTAAACGTTATCTACGTAAAAAAAAAATACATTTTAATTTTTATACACGACAACGTCTAATCGTTATTTCCAATAATTTTCCGTATTTTTACGGCATGCTTTTGTCCACATGTTGTGAAAAATTTTCAATATGTTTCACGTGTACTCATAAACGGAACAGCAGGAGTTTCAACGGAAATTTTGCGAACAAAATTTGTTGTATATTGCCTAAAACAAAAGACTCACAAGCCCTATTTTAACATTTTGTAAAACTGAATTTGAAATTTTGAATTCTTTATTTTGATTTTGGAATGGAAAATCCAATGATTTTAAATGCATCTTTCCAATTATAAAAAGTTACGGTCGAGAAAAAAATTTCTTGATCCTTTTCATATTTAACGAGAAATTAAATGAGAAAAGGGCGTTTCTATGCAGGCGTTTAATTTTTCGTTTTTTCTCTCCAATTATTGTTACACAAGGTTGATAATTCATTGACATTGTACAGTCAGGTGTATAGGTTCTAAAATTGCAATAAAAGCAAAAAAGAGTATTTGTCGCCTATATTCGTAAGAACCCTTCAATTATCTTACTCTGCCTACTATTTTCCATTTCACCGGCATATTTTTGTTCAAGCCAAACATATAAAATATGGCGGCGTTTATCACTTTCTTTTTTTCTCCGGCTACAAAGTTGCATCGACTTCGTCATGTTATCGGTCATAGTGACAAGTGAAAGGAAGATGAACGCTAAATGTACAGTCAATCTAATTTCGCGATATCGTATCGTTTTCCGATCGGTTGTGGCCAATTTCGATTTTGTCGGGACAATGTCAGAAACGGCGCTTGGTGCAGTAAGCTACGGTTAAATAATTTCCCTACGTTTGTGAGCCAGCAGTAAAATTCTCGCGAGTACGATCGCTTGTTTTTATTTTTGCATTGTACCATTTATTCTTTTACGTACTGAGACAAAGCTTACGTTAAGCTCGACGCAGTGGGACGTAGGGGAAGAGTTGATCGAGTGGATTTCAGTGAAATTGTGGATTACTACTAAGGTAAGGGGCCCAATTACTGTGCCTATATTAATCGTACTTATTTTTAAACCATAATGAATATTAACATATATGACATTAACTGATTTTAATGAAAAAATTTAATATCTCTTTTTAATTTAATCCTTAGCATTCGAATGGCGACTGTAAGGCGCTACTAAAACTTGCTGTATCATTATTCAAAATATTTTTTACATTATTAAATTTGTTTGTATTTAATAAATTACTAAATACTACAGTATTGTACGAGTAAATTGCACCATTTTCGTATGTATAACATGAATATATATATAGAAAGGAAATATATTTGGCCGGAAGAAATATTTTGTTTTGGAGATAAAATAGCTTCGAGTGCAAGGGGTTAATATTTATTGTGGTTTAAAAATAAATATAATTAATGTGAGCACAGTAGTTAGTATCCCCACAGTAATTGGGTCCCTGAGAGCGACAGGACGCGTACGACGCCGTTCGTTTGCAGCGTTTACGTAAGTCGAAGTCGCGGCGAGTACTTTATTTTGCATTCCTTGTTACCCGGAATCTGCCCGCCGCGTATAGCACCGCCGACAGACAGTTCATTGGCACGGGCGTGAGCGTGCACGCTGCGAGGAGCCGCGGTATCAAGTAATGGTGCAATTAAAACCAATCTAACTTCGAAAAGCAAATTTGTTCGGCGAGCCCTGGTGGATCGTCGTACAGTGAACCCTGTCGTAGGTCGTGGCCGTTCATCGACTACCTTCGCGACGATCACGGCGACGTACATCTTCTTCCGTTGTATCGGGGAAAACAGAGTGTTTGTACAAAAAGTATAAAGACGGGAACAAGAAGAACTTTGTTTACGCGTTTCTCGATTTCAGCTATACCACAAGTCGATGTCGTCTCTTAAATGAAAAAGCGTCATGGCGTCCGCATTCACCGAAATAGCAAAATCTTTCGCTGGTTCTTTTCATCCCGCCCTTTTCTCTGCGCGACACCATTTTCAGGAAATGTGTCAGGAATAGCCGCGATTTTGCCACTATTTCAGGGCACAACGACGTTTCGAACGACGCCCCGGCTTAGCGGGACCCGTCATGGCGGACGCAGCGCGGCCTTTCGCGAAATTGCGGGAGCCTGCGCGGCAACAGTTCTCGTCGACTCAGCTCGAAATGATCGAAACGATCACGTTTCCGCGGGATCTCGCCAGTAACGCTGCTCGCCGGATTGTGTACACGAGCCGTGTAATTGTTATTATCCGGTAGCGTCGCGATTAAGCAGTGTTTACGGTAGCTGGCGGCCTGCCGGGTCTCGATAGAGGACACGGAACCTCGGCGACCGTTAAACTTCCGAAATTTCAAACAAAACGCTCGCCTGAAAGTTTTACGAGCCCCATCTTCCTCCCAAATGTCAAAGCACGGTTTTCCGAACCACAAACAAAGTCGACAGACGTCCAAGTGACCCAGCCGATGCAACCACACGCTACTTCCGGCACTTCACGCACAAGCAACTTGGTTTTCCATGCGCGCCTAGTCGACGTAGAAAATAACAGTTGTCGTGTTCGGAAATATTTTGTTGACCAGTCAAGAGGAGATTTAACAAATGCGTTTCGATCTCCGATTCTTTGCGGTACTAGGTGACATTTTATTTTGGATACGTGTGAAATGGGTTAGATAATCGGGTAAGGGATCCAATTACTGTAGGGGTACCAATTACTGTACCTATATTAATATTTTATCTACCGGAAGCCTACTAATAGGCTTGTGAATAATTGTGATGTTCCAAATGGCAGCTTAAAAATCTTGTTTTATACAATAATCCCGAAGGAGATTGTTAGATTTTTTTATTGAGGGTCAGTTATTGCTGTTGCTGTTAATGTTAAAGGATTCTTTTTAAAAATCATCAGCCATGACCGCTGAGGTGAAAGTCGGACTTTCAACAATTATGGAATAATCGGTAGATAATGTGTTAATTATGCTTGTTCTTATTCAATATTATTATAAATATTGAAAACAACATATTAAATTTTTCTCATTAAACATCAGTTAATATATATGTATCCCTTTTTTAATATTCATCATGCTTTAAAAATACATATCATTAATATAGGCACAGTAATTGGGTCCGTTACTCTAACTGCATTGCAGATATTTATGCAAACACAGATGTTTACCGACTAATTTCATTCTCGAGTTTGAACAATTAAGAATGCTAGGCGTGGATATAAACGACGTATGTTCGCATTACCTTTCAGCCCCACAGTCGTAAATGGATTGCAAATCTTTATACTTGATATAACAATTGTGTGCATTGATTTCACGGCACAGGAACTGCGTAAAAATGTTCTTTTTTCTTACCAACTCGAATGAAGCACAGATACGACAAACGATTTCTTAACCTGTAAGAATAAAAATGATATGGTTTGTTTAAATTCATGAGCTTCGTGTAAAATTGCAGAAGATAAACCACGTTTCATTTCACACTGGTCCGTACAGGCTTAATCGGTTTCTGTACGATTACATTTTAATTTTCGGACGCAATTATCAACAAAAATTCCATTTGCAACAAATGCAGCCCGGATCGCGTCGTTTGTCCGAAAACGTTCGTCGATGACTTCGTCCAGAAGGAGGGAGGAGGTTTCCGCGGAAAAGTTAATCTGTCTAAAAGCTGGCATTTCTACGGAGAAATTCGAAACTCGCAGCCGTGAGACGCGCGCGGTTCCACCGTATTCCGTGACGTGTTTTGAAATTGAGAAAAGCTGAGCGGCCGCGGCGTGGCGCCACGTGGCTTGCCATTTAAATCTTACCGTCTGTCAGAGATCGTGCACCGCGATAAATAATCTCGTAACTCCGATCGCGGCGATCAATACCGAGCCTCCGTTACATCTACCTCCGCGAGATCTCTGCGCTTTTACCGATTAATCTTGGAGATAATACAAAGAAAGACTCTTTTTCTTTTTTTTTCTCCGGGCACAGCTACGGCGGCGTTACCAATCGTTTAACAAACACTTTTCGATTTCTCCTCGAGCCACGGTGGGAATTCGACGCTTGGGATTAAAATCTTTTTCAATATAATATGTCCATGCATATTCCGACGGAATATGGAACGCGCGTAAATATACGCGGAAGGGACCGCCTATCGATAGCACGTGCCCTCGATCGATCATCTGCGTCTCGTTCCCGGTCACCGGGCGTATCTGTCGTCCCGTACGAGTGCGCGCGCGCGCGCAATTCTACCACGCGAGAGATACAATTTTGCAAACGCAGAATTGGACGGCCGCCAAGACGTTCGGTTCGGCCCTATCGAGCGTGCCGTCGAATTAGAATTCCATAAAAACCGTGAATTCCTTTCCTTATTTGGATCGCCGTTAAATCATTCTTACTCTCGTTAAATCGTCATCGGACGCCGCTAATTAATGACCAGTTCATTAACTACTCAATCCTTCAGGGACGACGACCGATCTCCAGTTTGTTTCTGCACGAGCGGCGTGGTATGATGTTACCATGAGCTCTCGACGATTTAGATATTTTCCGTAGATATCTGAACACATCATTTACTGGCAACTATTCCATCATTTTTTAATTTTTTCGGTCCGTGGTTGATGATGTTTTAATGGACCTTATCCATTAAAAAATAATCTCAATTCAATTATTTCATCTGGGATCATTATGTGAAAGATTTTTAGGCTTCCTTTTTAGTACACCACGCTTATTGAGAAGCCGATTAACCCATTTGCATCATAATATTTATTATATGAAGTACAAAAATGACTACAAGCAAAAGAGCTTTATATTTCAGCATTCTAAGAAAAAATCAGAATTACTACTTTCATCTTCAACAACACCCTCCATTTCTATTTTTTAGCTAACGAATACTGATAGTGACCAACAAAGTTGAGCATATGCATACGGCTCCGGTGATAGTGACCAAGAAAATTGAGCGTATATATACGCTAATTATGCAAATAGGTTAACAGGCTTCGGGCGGATAAAGTATTAATAACAAACAATAATACAGGAGGTCGTGTCGCTAATAGTTTGACCTCGTGTAATTAATTTTTGTATCATTCTCGGAGTCAATATAATTCACCGACGGTCATCCCTGAGAGGTTGATTGGAAAATAACGATTTGGATGATGCAGTCAGTATTTTAATGGAGTTCAATAGCTCGGATGGTATATGTTACGCCGATATCATTTTCCATGGGAAGGCCGTTGCTTGGTCCCCGGTATCTGGTCGATAACATTTTATTATATCTGAATAGCGTACCTGGCAACCGCGTCGCCATGCTCGTGCCAAAAGCATTCCCCGGACTGTTAACTATTTCATAGATAATATTTCATGCGTTTTTCCGCTAGTACATCGACGAAAAACAGCGTTACGTTAAAGAAACCGACAGATCCTTAACCGTCTACTACAGCCAACGTTAATAACAATTCAGAAATTCTTTTTTCTCATCTGTTTCGCCTTTGCCAACAGCGCGCGTCAATTCTAATCAATTTGCACACTCGATTCCTCGTAATGATAATGAAAGTCACGCGAGATCTCAATAAATGCAATTTTTATACGACGCAGCAAACCAATCAAATTTATGTCTTCGGGGTCGTCGATGTTCTGGCAGTTCTTATGACTTCGCGCGAACTTTCGTTTGCTACATGTTCCAGAGAATTTTATGACAAGCCCTACAGACTTTAGCCAGGATTTTATCTCTGTGTACCAGAGATGTTCAGTCCCGGGGCATACACAGAACGGCGGGCACGAAGCCACGCCCATGCGGGGAAGGCTGCACGCATTTGCACTGTTGCGTGGGCCAGCTAGGACTGTACCCCACTCTGTAGCTTTGCTCGTAGCTGTCGCCAGATCAAGACTTGTTCCCCAACTCTACTTTCCCCTCCTACCGCGCTATTCTCCACGCTTCCGCCGCGAGCCCGGTCATGTGATGCGTTCCCTCTCTGTCGTGCATACTCCGGTACTGGTAGAGAGGGGGTAACTTTTTCCCCTCAATTCGTACTCCCTCCTCTCATCTGGCGACACTGGCTGTGCCCACGGGCATGTTGAGAAGCTCTGTTATACACTTTCAAGACGGACTGTTTTGGTGATTGCTCTGGTGACAATGTTGAGTCCATTCACCCCGACGTCCATCAATTTTTTTAAACATATTTTTAGTAGCACTTTATCTATATCCATTGAGTTTCTTATTGCAATCAATTGTGCAACTTTCAGTCGAGATTAATCACCAGGAGCCGAGTAGCTGAAATACTCGGTCAAAATAGAATCAGTGATCGATTAAGAGTTGCCCCGGCTACGCTCCATCAGCGTCACGCTCAGAAAGTCCCAAGTTGCATGAAGTAGGCAATCAAAAACGCAGTTTGAAAGTTTTCAAGGGTGCTCTAGTATTTCTGGATAAAATTGTCCCTAACGTATTTCGATTTTTCTCTTTTATCCTCGTAAAATCAACTTTGTTTATTCCGCATGAGATTAATAAACATTGTATTATAGGAAAAATCTCGATCTTGCATCGTCGGAATGGAGTCTGAAAAGATTTGACCTTTCGGCGTGCTAATTGTCGAATAGCCATAATAAATAAATCGCACACCTTATTACTAGACTGCGGATTTTATACATTTATGACAAAAATGAGTAGATATAATTGAAAACGGCAGAAACATATTCATTTAAATTTATTACTTTCAGCCTATCAGACATATTACCGCCTTGCATTTATTTTGCGATTATAATCACTAGAAGTTGTTCATCGTTCAGAATTTCATAGAAAAAAAAAGATAGTTTATATTTATTGCATACCTATATTTTCTCCAAAGGATATATATCAACTACAACAAAATAGAGTTTTATTTCAGTTTGGCGGAAATTAATAACATACATATTCAATAGGTTCCGTTCAGAATCTTCATTATTAGTCTGACTCGATATTGTAGGGCAAGGGGTTAGGAAAGAAAATAAATTTTTATTTCACTCCAGTTTGTTGCAATTTGGGTAGATAAGTTTCATTTTGCGTAAAAATCCGCTGTCTACTTGTGAAAATTTTGTTCGTACCCCACGAAACCAAAAAACGTTAAGGAAACAGTCGCTCATTTCGATTCCTCGGAACAAATTCCGTAGAAGCCTCGGCGGCGTCTCGACGATTTGATTGTCGAGTAGCCATACTAAATCAACGGTACACCCAATTATAATTTTATTTGTTCCCCACGGAACCAATAAAGATTGTGTTACAAAGAGAGGAAGAGAGTTGCTTAATTTGTTTCCTTGGGGAAAAAACGAACAAAAAGGCTTGACTTTTCATCGACTCGGCCGTCGAGTGGCCATAATAAATCAATCCATCTACTTTATCGTTCATAGAACGGGAAACGATGGCGCGTAAAGGAAGCCGTACAGCGATCCGAAGATAACGTGAAGCGCGCTAATATTGACCGTTCAATAACATTAGGCTCGAATAGTTAGAACTATGTCAAGACTGTGCGTGTTTTAAATTCAGAACCCGCCGTGGATTTCCGTACGTGCTTATCGTCCCTTCCGTTCAGCCGGGCTTTCTCGCATCCTCTGTCACACCCGGCCGGGCCCGGCTCGACCCAACTCGGCCCGGTTACGGAAGTTTGAGAGCCACTGACGCGCCTCGTCGTGCGACCATGCTTCTCCGGAACGTTTCTACGGCCGATCCAAAGAAATTAGTATTTTTCAAGAATCGGTTAGCATCGTCCTCGATTTTCAATATCGCGCCCCTCGAATATCGTCTCTCGCACACCGTCACGCCGAGGCCCGTAGGTGATTCTAATTAACGAGATTGCGTCCTCAATAGTGTATTCTGCGGATTCGTTCTCGAGCCACGACCACCGGCCGAGCGTGAAACGCAACACGCGAGATAACGTCCAACCGAACACGAAACTCGCGTTCCTTGCCCGCGTTTTCGATGATTTTTCTCGGCCCCGTGACGCCACGATGCAACAGAATTCCTCATTCTTACGTAAAACTTCCTGTCCTCCCAGCCGTTGCACTTTTCGTTGCACGGTGTAGGTATACCGAGTGCGACAGCTCTAGAAGCAAAATTTCCAGTTTTTATCGTAATTTTGTGCGCTCTGGTTCTATGCAGAATGCACACCCGTGACACAAAGTATACGATCAAAGAAACCGTTTTCTTTGATGTCCGTCCGTCGCTTAGAACTATTTCTACACATATTTGCCGTGGGAAATATTTGCATTTATGAGGAAGGTCAATGCATCCATGAAACTCTTCTCGCCGGCTTTTTTAAAAGGTACAGAATGGGAAACATTGTGACCGATGAACGGTGCAATCATTCCTAACTTATTGATAAAATTTTGTTGATAAGACTTTATATCGTCACCTTCACCATTCGAGATATTTAATTATACTCTAATTTCTCATCACACTACATCGATTTTTTATAATTCTTACATAGCGGTGGAGCATTATTTTGTTAATATTTTCATGAACCATCTCTTAACTCTTTTGATCGTATATGTCTAATACGAACGAATTATATAGGGTGTTCCAAAAATATCGGAATTTTTGCACCGCTTTAGAGGGTCTACTCGATAATTGTCCGAAACACGGGTCTGGCCAGAGACAATTATCGGTTAGAAGGTTTTATTCTATTATCCACTGCCGGACGTTGAAAAGTGCAGCAAAGCTCTTTAGGAAGTGTACACATAATAAGGATTGGGTATGTGTGTGTGAGACCACCACTAATCCAATTACAAAACTTTTTAATTTTTATTATCTTTTCATGGAGTTTTCACAAACATATTTGTGGCACTTCTTTTATTGAAATGATAACAAACACGACATAATTCGGATCGTATTTACACTAATTTTCCGTTACTATAATTGTAATGGGAAGTAACCTTCATCGTTCATTACGTAAGTAAATATCATCGGAATTATTTTATATTCTCTTATCATTTTTATTAGAAAAATCCCTCGAGTATGTTGGCGAAAATCTCATAAAAAAATAATGAAAATAAACAAATTTTGTTATTAAATTAGTAGTAGTCTGACACCGATACACCCAACCCGTATTATGTCTACGAGGTACAGTGAATTCTCGATATATAGTCTTCTCAGCGTCATGTATCGTCCAGGAGACATACCCTAGCCGTGTTATGTTTACACTCCTCGAGGTCCGGTGCCTCTCGAGTTTCGCGGCCGCTCACGGGGTATATCCCTCGGTAGTGCGACGTTTATTATTCAGGCCTTGACGACATATATAGAGAAATCACTGTATACCCCAGTGGTGTACAGGTGGTGGGGAGAGTTCTGGGACAATTATAGGTTACACATTTGGGACATTTATTTAGTCGTGATTGTATACCGATTCCGAATTTTGGAAGTCTAAATCGGGTTTGTTCCACAACTTCTTATGAAGTTCCGAAATATTTGAGGCGATGGTCGAATCCGCAAAATTGATTACCTGAAATTGCAAACATTCCCGTAGAAGACTAACAAATCATTGTCTCTTCCAGAGTGCAAAACCTCGATTAGAAGTCGATATAGAACTACGTGTATCACGTTCTAACAAACTGATCGTAGATCGCTCATATTTATCGCAACCGTCCCCAAGCACGCCTGCAATGTCTAATAGTATGAAAGTTAGTTTTTTCATTGGTAGCGCAGCGGAGTCATGGTAGCAAATCCCCAGGCGGGCGGGCGGCCCGTTTTCTCTCTAACATTGTATTGTGTCTCGTAGATCGGGATTCTTTCGTTTCGACGTGTGCAGCCCGTCGCAGAACCAGTTTAACGTATGAATCACTGCAGCACCGCGGCCAGAGTTCCCGCGGCTAGCTCGCCTAAATCTCTCCGACACTCGGTAGGCACGTATCGGTTCGATGATTCTCACCTTTCGGACCATTTACGGGCCTGTTGCGAGCGGCAGGAATCATCGTAGCAAGTGCGCGCAAGCGAATATATACAGTAGGTTCTCACTCGTTGCCGAACGGATGCTTGTTCTTTACGCGAACCTCGTTCGTTGCATTTCGTTTGCGAAAGCGGTGAGGAACGTAGTTTTGGGGAAATGGTAATTTCGTGGAGGTGTTGCGGGTTGGGTCGCGACTATTCCTTTACATCGTTGTACGTACACGTTGATCGCGGCTTCGATTCAATAGTGGGGGTGTTATAGGTGGGAAATCTGATTGATTGGACGCTTCGTTCGTTGCAAAAACCTCATACCTCGCCTGTAAATCCGGATTCTTTCGCGTGCAACCAGCAGCGAGCACCTGCATTCTATCGACGAGGTCTCGCGACCGGGGTTGATCCGTGTTCGGCGTTGAACTCGAAAGATATCGAGTCTTTCTGCGGAACGCGTAATCGTGTCGATTCAATAACGACGTCTAATGAGTTTGATACGCCGTTCCATTATGAGGATGTGGCTATTTGTTGAGCATTTTCGCTCGATTCTCTCGCTCTTTCTCCCTCCAGCTCATGGCCGCTCACGCCCGCGCGCTCTCTCGGCCCTGTCTCGTTCTCTCGCAGCTAGCCGGTCCGTCGAACTGCTGATTCTCTCTCATACTCTCTCCTCCCTGCTCCCCGTAGTCTTTCTTTCTCCCGTCGACGGGGACTCTCTTTCTGGCTCGGTCTCCTGGACCGGAAGTTGTAATGAGGGACTCCGTCGCCAGACTCGTCGCTTCGTGTCGCATCGCGTCGAACGATGACGCTACTTTGGAAACATCACGATTGGCTATCCAGATCGTTAGCTGCGGTCTCGCGTAACCTATGAACCCATAGTGTCCCCCCCCCCCCGAAGAAAACCCCCCCCACCGGCGACCCCCCCCCCCCCCCGCACGTCGTCCATCGCACTTAGGGACTACGCTTACCTGCCATACTTTCGGGATTTCCCGTTGAATGCGTTAAGCATCGAATGCCAACCCCAAAAATTCCCCCAAAATTGAACTACAGTGTAGTGCCTTGTTCCGGCCCCTACCCAGTAATGAGCCGTTCTGAAAATAATTTATTAACATACGCGGCGTCGTCTATGACAGATCTACGCGGCTTCAGGTACAGGGGCTCCACAAGTCCAATCTCTGTAATCCTAAGCCGTTTCAAAAGTACTGTTGTACCTTTATGATTTTCGGGCTAGTTTTCATATTAATTTATGCAAATTTTCACTATTCTTTAAAGCAAAGCCATCAACGTAAAGTTGTAACAATTTGGTTCACTCGAACCTCCATAGATCGGTTTAATCGTCAGTTCCGAGAACCGTATACAGTCTTTTCTCGATATATGTGCACGACATGGGTCTACGCAGGGACATATATCGGTTAGAAGATACTATTCTTTGATACACTGTCGAACGTAGAACAGTGACCGAGGTCACCCGAGCTCTGAAGCCCTTCGCGGGGTATATCCCGCGGCAGAGAGGATAGTTCTGGGACTTTTGTCGGCTAGATACTTGGAACATGTATCGAGAAAAGACTTTACAATGAATTCTCGATATATGTCAACCACACGGGTCTTTCCAGCGTCGTGTATCGTTCAGGAGACATACCAGAGCTGTGTTACATGTACACTCCTCGGCGTCCGAGGCCTCTCAGGCTTCGGAGTATACTCCGTGGTGGTGGGGATAATTTCACGACAATTATCATCCAGGTATTGGCGACGTATAGTGGGTGTTTCACCTAACTCGAGCATCTGAAATATCTCGCTTGTTTTTTATGATAGAAAAAATGTCAGACGTAAACATTAGTTGGTTCAGGGGGGAAATATTTTGATAGACAAACAAATTTGTTCAAGGTTATATTTTTTTAAATTTGAAGGTAATCGAAGTTTTTTTTTAAATGGAATGATATATTTTTATTATCGCTATATGATATAGCCGCGGTCAAAAAGAATCCAACGACCTGCAATATTATGATCTTCACGTGACCTTGAAGTAGGGCACTTGATGTAAATAGTGAAATGACGATGACATGAACCCTTAGGGTTCCCGAAAAATGTTGTTGAACCTTGACTAATGACTGCAAACACGCTTACAATAAATTGTAAACACTGATACTAATTCTTCTCCTTTCGGTGACTGTGAATATTGATCCTACTACAAGTTGTCGAAAAATTGGACGTTCGTTAGGCATTTTCGGAACAAGTGTGTGCCGAATATTATAACGTCAACAACGTCATAAATTTCACTCATACCATATTTACC
This sequence comes from Halictus ligatus, assembly GCA_028454255.1. Lineage (NCBI taxonomy): Eukaryota > Metazoa > Arthropoda > Insecta > Hymenoptera > Halictidae > Halictus > Halictus ligatus. The sequence goes on from CM052129.1 coordinate 15,851,940, forward strand.
CTTATATCAGGAGCTTCATGGCAACAACTTTGAGAATCATGTTGCTTTTTGTACATGGGCATTACAGCAAATACAAAGAAATGAACATTTCTTTTATGACGTTCTCTTTACTGACGAAGCTACTTTTTCTAACCATGGACAACTGAATGCACATAACACATTATTGGTGCACTGAAAACCCGAAATGACCGACAAGTTGTACACCCCAGCGTCCATAAAGTGTAAACGTATGGTGTGGAATCGTTGGATATAACAAACTCAAGGTCACGCGAAGGACGTAATATTACAGGTCGTCGGATTCGCTTTGACCTCGGCCATCATATAGCGATAATAAAATTATATTATTCAATTTAAAAAACTTCGATGACCTTGAAATCTTAAAAAATATAACCTTATACAAATTTTTTTGCCTATCATAATGTTTACCCCTCTAAACCAACTAATGTTTTCCTCTGAAATTTTCTTCTAAACAACCGAGATATTTTAGATTCTCGATTTAGGTGAAACACCCTGTATCGAGAAATCACTCTGCTTCAAATTCGCATGATTTCGACAAATTTACTTGGATCAGTTCGAAACGGTGAAAAACAGTTTCCACGACGATGTGGTTTTAAAACAAAAGTTGCCTGTGAAAATCCGTGAAAATCTGCATACGGTTGTAACCCTTGGTGACACGCACCGGCTACGCAACGCGCAACGTCTATTTCATTCCGAGCCCGGTCTGCTGAACTTTCTCCATCTGGAGAATAAGACGTGTGTGACGCGTGCCAGCTGCCGCCGCGGAGATAGTTTTATTTGTTTAGCGAAATAGCCGGGCGACGTTATCGAACTCGTTCATTCGAGACAGTCAGCGCTAGATAGACGGCTAGCGTCTATTTATTGTTTGCCAGCGGTGTAACTGTTACGACGGAAAGAGTACTCGGTTTTCGTGAGTGGGCACGGTTTCCGGAGTAACGTTTGATTACTCAACCACCGCCTGAACTATTCTTGTAACGGGCTTATGGTTGTTTGGACAAGTTGTAGGTTCGGACGGTCGACTATCGGTCGGTTGCCGGGGTACCTCGAGGATGCTCGTTTGCCTTTCGCCTGTAGCATCGTTCTGGATTCATTGGGGAACTAGATCCGGGATCCTGGATCTTTACAGAGTTCGGAGATGGTCCGAGAATTCGAGACGGAACGCGCGACTCTTTATCGTGTTCTAGCACGCGCCTAACGCTCTCGCTAGGTCACGAGGTTGGGCTACTCTTTCCAACGAAATGAAAGATTTGTGTCGGCGATGGAACCGTGTTAATAGACCCGTACAGGCCCCGCCGCTGTTCACGCGCCTTCGTAAAAAGCCGGGAACAGACTATGGAGGGGGAAGAGGGATCTTTCCCGAGGATTTTACGACTTGTTCGACCGGTGTGGTCAAACTCCGCCGGTCCGAGGGGACAGCCCCAGAAACCTGGCACATAAGATCTTTATTTGCTGCCGGAGAATTTATAACGGCGAATTCACTTGCCTCGGCTCTACACGCTTTATTACTCCGCGAGAACAAGTTCGTCGATCCGATAGCGCTGTAGCCCAAGCTTTTCTCTTTGATCCTTTGAAATCGTTTTGCTGTGCTCCACATTATTACGTCTCCTCTATCGAAACGACAAACGATAACGCTACCGGAAAAGGAAAAAAGCAATTACGCTCGAAAAGCTGTTTTCGACTTCGTCGAGCGGATACGGCCCAGGACCACGGAGGTGTTCCGCCGCCGTTGTTATTATTTTCGAAAGTCTCTCTTGGCCCCTTTTCCTTCGACCGCAAAGAGTCGGCTGCAAAATTAAGAACTTCCGGCCGCGAATGGAATTTTACACCAGAGGGAGAGAAACTGGCCGCGCGGTTCTGAATGCGCTGTTGTCATCGAATTTCCTTCTCCCGGTGTTTAACGACATACTTTGTCACGCACTACAATTCTGTCTCGGCATTCATCTCGTTCCTCCTGCGTTCGGACGAGGCCGTGGAACCGGCCGACAAACCGACCGACCGACCGACACAGCTCGCTCGCTCTCCGCCATTCCTCCTCGCTTCAATTTGCGGGGCGACGGGTGTCGAAACCTTCCCGCGCTTTCTCCATCCGTTCGAAACCTTGCCCGGTTCTTCGAAGAACGATGCAGGACCGTGTACCCGCGGGGACACGTTCGACCTCGAGCAACAATAAAATCGTCCGGGGGCTCGGGTCTTCGCGGCGGCGGAGGCGGCGACGGCGGCTGCTCCCGAGATCCGAAACCCGGGTAAAAGAACCGAGAAATCAGTGGCAGCAACCTCTCGGGGACGGCCAATGGCAGGCGTTCGAATAGTAGCAACCCATGGCGACGCGACGGTGTGCGGTGGTTGTTGCCTTTGTTGGGCTCCGAAGCAGCTGCCGACCCACACCGGGCCTCCTTTCCGTTCTCATGCTCGAAACTCGATCGACACTTAACTCTCGCCCGAGAGGAACAAACGAGCAGAAACAGCCTCAAGGTAGACGATGACGAAGATAGAACGTTGACAGGGGAACGAGCGAGACAGAGCGAGAAAGAGGGGAGAGGGAGAGAGAGGTTGCCACAGAGAAACCGGAGAAGAATTTACCGAGGAAAGAGACGCCATTGAATCTCAACGATGAACCCTGTCGAGATCTCTCGGTTGAGAACCGTTGTCGGGCCAACGTGCCCCCGCCTAGCAGATGTTTACAGCGCGTTGGCTGAAACGAGCGGTTTTTCTCGTTTTTTACTTATTCTGTCTGCCATGTGCACCGACTACCCTCGACCAGAGGTCGCTCGCCTCCAGAACCGCCCTTCGGTATATCTCATAGCGAGGCTTGTTTCTTCTTTTCGAGACCGTACTGCTTGAATCCCGCTCGGCTAATCCCGAAATTCATCGCCGTCCGTCCAATCTCCCCGCGGACACAAGACCATTAAAGGTGTGCTGGAACTAGGGGTGTGCGAGGAACCCGAAAATTTCGGGAATCTCGATAGTTTCGAAACAGTCGGTATTCCCGAGAAAGTCGGGATTCTCGTATTTATCGGGATCTCCTAAAGGGAAACCGAAATTTTTGGGAAACCCGATTCTTTCGGGAATCTCGAAATTTTCGGGAACCCGATCCGGCCTCTTCCCGACTCGCCCCGACCATCGGGCTCCCGATATTTCTGGTTTTTGCACACCCCTAGCTGGAACCCGAAAATGTCGATCCCGAATAAAATTCTTGACCGGTCCCGACCCGACATTTTCGCGTCCTCGCACACCTCTAATCGATAGTCCGAGTATCGCTGTCGCTCGAGTTGGTCGCCAGGGAGAACGGAGGCTCGGACGCAGATTCTGCATGTCGCGTGCAATTTTAGCGCGCAGGCCGACGGATCCCCTGTCGGAATGGCGGTCCGTCACGAGCAGGCGTCATGCGGGACCGCTAAATTTTATTCCCCCGATAAAAACGCACCGGGCCGCGCGTGTTTAATTGCGCGCGCATGGACGTATGTATATGTACACACGATGCGTTCGCGCCTGCGATAATCACGGCGTTCTGCAAACGGCTGGAGGCGAGTGTGTGGCCGACCTTGAATTAAATTATGCTGCACGCGACTTTTATTACATTCCCATTCAAATGACATCCGCTAATAGGGACGTTAAACCTAACCGTAGGTCAGGCGACTGCGCGTCCCGTCTGGTCTAGCAAATTCGAGCGATCCGTTTCTTCGACGCCCGTTTCTCGTGTCAACGGACCATTTCGCACATCTGTTGGTATATACATACGCATCGACATGTTCGCGAACGACTTCCCTTTTTCATTATCTCGCAAATGAATTATTTAATGAGATCGTGCGATCGGATATTTTATCGCGGAACACAGGCATTCAAAGAGCCGTTGCCTTTAATTTTTCGCATCATTGAAAGCCAAAAGTCGAAATGTTTTATCGCACCGTATATCTGGTGGCAGTCTGACCTCTAGATACAGTGATTTCTCTGTATATGTCGCTAAGACCTGGATGATAAATGTCGTGGAATTATCCCCACTACCACGGGATATACCCCGTGGGGGACCAAGAAGCTGGTCTCTTGGATGATACATCACGCTGGCAGGACATATATGTGTTGTTGACATATATCGAGAATTCACTGTAGTGCGATTCTGGCCCCTCCATGCTCCAGAATGCGTTTGCACGTATTTTCGCAAAATTCGCGCATTAGGCCAATTCCTACCCGCTGATTGGTGGCCTGCTGGTCCATAAAATACCTACACAAGGTGTCTAAATAATTCTATACCCAAGTCTTGTACGTGTAACCGAACTCTTGGCGTTCAAGACTCCGTAGTATTCTTGCACTGTTAAACTCACGAAGACAAAATGCTGATAAATAAAGCAGCGAATGGTACTAAACCTTATCATGCATTTATTTATTTATGGCTGATGGGAATTTAAAAAAAAATGCTGGAGTATCAAATTCGACAGAATTTAGTCTACCATTTGGTACCACTTTCTCAAAATTTCTCCACAAAAATTGCAAAATTGCATAAACATCCGCAGTCTCCTTATCAGTTATAAGAATGCTCCACTGTCCGAGAGTTGAACAGATATGACAAGAATGAGTAGGTGCAATTTGAAACAGAGAAACTATTAGAAGAATTGAAAAATATTGTTATATTATTTTTAACCTATTAAACATATTAACCCCTTGCCCTACCAATATCGAGTCAGACTCGTGATAAAGATTCTGAACAGAGTGCAATAAATATGTGTGTTATTAACTTCCTCCAAACTGAAATAAAACTCTATTTTGTTGTAGTAGATATATATCCTTTGGAGAAAACATAGGCCTACAATAAATTTAAACTATCTTTCTTTTTCTATAAAATTCTGAACGATGAAGAATTTCTAATCATTATAATTACAAAATAAATAATAAGTGCAAGCGGTTGAGAAGGAAAATAAATTTTTATTTCATTCCAGTTTGTTGCAATTCAGGTAGAAAATTTCTATTTTGTATAAAGATCCGCAGTCTAGGTATAATATTAATTTCACAGGTTATTTTATAAAAATTTGAATCAGCACACCCTTGCAATGTTCAAGGGCTCGCGTTTGGTTTTCGGCATGCTCAGCGTTAAACATATTCATTATTTTTCTGGTGCGCTGACGACCGGTCAAATTGAGCTTTTCAAACTTCTGCGTGCAATTTCGTGCATAATACAACATAATCACATCGCTATTTGTTTTTACGACTTTTCTTAAAGTATGTATACAATGTATTTTTCAGTATTTATTTCTTGTTTTATTTTTTTTTACCAAAAAATAATTGTGGTCCTGCCCACCGTGGCCGGTCAATTTGAGCACAAGAGATAATATTTTATTTTAATAGCTTTTCTAAACGTAAACAATCAGTATAAACGAAAGGCTATTCTCAATGTTGCATGGTCAACTTCAAATAAGTGAGCCACCTTATAGAATGAGACGCTGTCAAGTTACGCACGTTTCATGGCAAATACATCCAAAGCGCAAAGGTGAACGACACAGTACAATTTTGTAAATCGAGAAGAGCGCATCGCAGTATTTTTTATATAATTGTCATTTTATGAAAGTTGTTCATCTACTAATTCATTCAGCAACAAATTGACTATTACCTACGTCCAATTATATTACCAATAATTGTTTTTAAGGACCGGTCATTTTTACCGCGTACGGTAGGAATAGGTATACAAGAAGCGCCGGTAGGTTTAGCGTTAAACACACCTAGAGCGAACCTAGAAGAACGAAAGTAGCGAGCTTTTAAAGTGGTAAGCACAGAAGCTACCGGAAACTCCCGGTCCGGATCGGTAGTAAAACGATTACTCTAATCCGGGGCTAATCCCCGGGAAAAGACAAATGACCTCGTCCGCGAGAGTGACCTCGGGGAAAACCCATCCGACCAGCGAGCGCGGCACGATTAAGAGTTCGTTCCGCCGGCGAACCTTTCCCGGGGATGGTCGTCGTATCAGAAATTCGAATCGAGGTACGCGGAAAAATAGTCGCGCGTTCCGGGCTTCTCTCGTCGATAACCCATTCCCGCGGCAAACGGTCACGGTTTCCTTTATCTATCCGGACCGGTGATTAATCGATCGATGCCCAGTTTTATCGCCGGCTCCTCGCGTCTATCCCGTGAGACAGGATAAGATATAATTTCGTGGTGGTCTGGGGTGGAGGGAGGGGGGAGGGTATGATCGGAAGTGGAAAATGTCTTTGTTTGTCGCGCACCGGCGGTCCCGGGGCCAATACTCGAGGATACATGGTGGGGAGGGGGGGATATATCGAATATCCAGCGAACGACGTGCACACAAGCGGTCGACGAGGGTTCACCTAACCTCCTCGTGCTCGTCGCTTTTCTTCTTTCCTACGGCGGTGGCCTTCCTTTTCTTCTCCACTGTCCACCACTACCACGCCGCCACCACTTCGTTCTACTCTACCTCCGCTTCCTTTGTCAGACCTCTGTCCCGATCAGCTCCTTTTTCTCGCTTTATCCCGGAGACGTGTAGTAGCGGATGGCCGCGTTGTAGCGCCGTACACCGGCCGTCTACGTGGTCTCTCACGCGGGGCTTGGCGAAATTCCACGACGATAGACCATCGCCGCGGCGTATGTAACGTTTAGACCGCTCGTAAGCGAACCATTCCCTTGCAAAACGTTCCTGCGCGGAATCATTCCCAAAGCGACACCGTCGTTTGATCGGCGCGACGTCGCGAATCTACTAGATCCTGCGGTGATCGATCCTCGGTTTCCCTCGTCGCAAAGAACGCTCAAAACCCCATTTTTCCAGAAAATTTTATTACTTGGAAAATTATGGACGATAAGATATAGTACACGATGATTGTGTCTGCTTGACATTGAAGTGACCTGGAAAAGTTCTGCAGAAATTACGACTGAAATCTTTTGATCACGTGTTCTTGAAGATGACACAGAGACGTTTCCAAAACACTGGAATACTTTTGTTTTCGCATAGACTATTGTCGAGATATAAGCGTACATACAAAGTTGATGTTCCGACAGTAGCATGATGTAGTGTGCAGATCTATTCCTTGTAACTTCCTTCCGTGAACAGTTAATACAAGGTTTAAAAGAGTGTTAGAGTTTGTCTTTTGTGGTTCTTTGAAGATTGTTTATCGGAGATTTATTCATGATAAGTCGTAGCCGACGTTGAAGGAAGTGGTTAAAAATTAACGGGCATTTCGACCTTTAACCTTTCCGAATTTAACCATTTCGAATTTTAACCCTTTCCACTCGAAGCTATTTTAACTCCAAAACGAATCATTTCTTTCGACCTAGAATATTTCCCTTTTATATATTTTTGTTTCATGTTATACATACGAAAATGGTGCAATTTACTCGTACAATACTGAAATGCTTAGTAATTTGTTAAATATAAACAAATTTAATAATGTAAAAAATAGTTTGAATAACGATACAACAATTTTTATAAAAATCGCCTTATAGTCGCCATTCAAGTGCTAATGGTTAATAAGTTAATGATGAAATATCGATGCTAATTCTTTCAATCGTTTCGCTGTTTTATATTTCACCTACCCATTTTTGTTATAAGTTCACTCCAGGATTAGGAGGTTTCATCTAAGTGTTTCCCAACGTGGTGCCCTCGCCAGGGGGGCAATTTGATTTTTAAGGGAGTCAGTTCTTGAATTTCAGATGTCCATTATATGTTGTGAAAATTTAATTACTGTGTTTTCTCGACTTTTCATAGTGATTTTTTCGTAGAACCTGTCATTTAGGTTTCTTCAGTGAACAATTCAATTTTCGAATATTAAAAATTACATATATGTTAAATAGGAGGCCTTTTGGGATGCCTTACTTATTATAGTATATATAATATTTGATCAAAATTTATTTTAATTTATGTTCAATTGAGCGCAACGGGTGAACAGTTTAACACTAGAACGACCGGAGTAATTTTTTCTTTTACGGTTACTGAAATTGTAAGAATGTTTTCATCGGAAATTTTTTAATGAACCTCTTCATTGGAGCTCATATTACAATAAAAGTTGTATGAAGTCTGAATGGGCACAGTCTTGTCACAGTTACAAAGCAATATACGTCAGTCGCATATATTTATTGCTCGTCGTTCTAGAGTTAAACACAAGACAAACCAATGCGCCAATGTAATAACAAGACTGCGGATCTTTATGGAAATCAAAAGATAGTTCGAAAATATGACATCAAGCTAAGCGGCGCGGCACAGCGGGGAGGTTTTGTACCATTACTATCGCGACCGTAGATAAGTTGGAAACGGTGAAATCTGTTCACAAGACCAAGCTGTTTGCTCGGCGCTCTCGGCACCGAACGCAGAAAGGGCTTGAGAGACGCTTTTCACACGTTCCAGGTGAAACGTTTGGTCCTCCGTTCACCTGCTCCTTCCTCCCATGTGGCTATCAGCCGGCCGGCCGGCACCGTTTGGTTACCGTTAATCGTCGAAACGTCGTCGTCGTCGTCGTCGCCGTCGTCGTCGCCGTCGTCGTCGCCGTCGTCGTCGCTCATTTCCTTGGCCACGCGCACAATTGTCCTACCACGCTAGCTGGGATATACAGTGTGTATTATCGAGTTTCCCCCGCGTGGCTCGGCTCCGCGTAGTATTTCATGCGTAAAAGCGGCCACGGGTCGGCTTTATGGATAGAGCACAAAGAAGTGTTATTCGAGCATCGAGCTGCGGGAGCCTCCTCTCTTTTCCTCGGCCGCGCCCCGGTCTCTTCTATCTCTGTTATATTTTTCTCCTTTCTTTTTTCGGTCGTTTTCTTTTCTCTTTTTCATTGCTTCCCTTTGCAACGGTGCACATCCTTTCCCCGATGCAGCACGCACGAGTATCCGATTATTCGAAGACCGCACACGTCCCGGGAGGAAGTGGTTCGCAACCGAACCACCTACACTCGTCTGCGCTCGCGTACACGTGCACACACCGAGGCGCGAGCATATGCACGAACACATGGGCCGAGCAACGTTCTCTCGACGAGTCAGTCTCTCTCTCTCTCTCTCTCTTTCTCTCTCTCTCTCTCTCTCTCCCTCTCCCTCTCCCTCTCTGTTGCTCGCTCCATTTGGCCAATCCGCGTACCGTACGCCCGGCTCGCAACAATGCACCCGACGTGGCACTTCCGTCCGGACGAGGAAAGCGTCGCGTCGCCGAGCTGTCAGCCGGATCGCTCCTCTCCCATCGACGCCACGGAATTCCAGTGGGAACGTCTTGCCGGAATTCCTCCCGGGTCGCCCTTCTTTTGGGAGCCTGCTCTCTAGACCCTGCCGTTTCTGAACAATTCGACCGCTTTTAAGCAGCTTCTCCTTCTCCGCTGATCAATGCACCAGGACTAGGCGTCGGGTGTAATTATTTAATTACTTCATTAGCGACGCGACTATTACACGCCGGGGAATTAGCGCCCGGAAGATTGTTGATAGGCTGATGGTCTCGTTGGCCGAATCAGCTTGGAATATTTAGCCTGTCGGGGGCTACTTCAGCATCCGTAGATTGATACGGTCGTTCGGATCGTCGAAACCTTTCATTTCACCGGACACGTGTCCTTTTCGAATTGTTCGATGACCATCGTGTCGCTAGCATTGTTGCTAAAGTTCAACTGGGGTCAGAAGATACGTCGATATTTTTTCTATACGATTCTATTTTTTTTTTTTTGAAATTGTGTACATGGTGGTCCACGCAAAATTGTTTCAGGTTATAGCCGGAGGCGGGTAATATTTGGAAAATAATTATTTCAAATATTCAATATTTTAGATTTTATTTATAGAATAGTATGTCCAATAGGATATATAATTTCCAAAATAGAGTATTTTTACTTTTACAATCTGAACCACAAAACAGTTTTACTTCAGGAGTCTGAATTTTAACAATCTGAGACAGAAAATATTTTATTTTAATAGTCCAGCATGAAATCAAATACTCTGATCTCACGGAAAGTATTGGATCATCCTATAAGTAAAGTTTTTTCATTTCATTCTTTGACCTAAAAGTTAAAAGTTTTTATCGTCGAGTTATTAAAATACACTAAAACACGAGTTTTAGATAGCGGTGATAAATGGTATTTTTGATAAAGTTCATTGTGTTCTCTTGCACCGTTTCAATGCTCTGAAAGACCATATTACGTGCGACTGATCTGCGTACAACCACTTCTTCCTACTACGGTTCGTTGATAAACAATATCAACGTGCAATGTATCATGCCATTAGGAAGCAATTTATACTCGTAAATGTATTGAATACGAACCATTATTCTCGGAAAAAATATTGAAAATAAAGAAAATATTTCCAGTTGAGATCCAAATATTTCCATTATTCTCCAAATAAAACATTACTTTCAAATACTGTTGCAAAAACTTGCTGCGTCAAATGAAATATTTTATTTTTAAAGTTATACGGATACTTTAAAATAAATATCATTATTTACTATGTACTATTTTTTTAAGTAGTGCTTTTACTATTTCTTCCGCTCAGAAAACATATTTAAAATACAGAAATTATTTCCAGTCGAAATCCAAATATTTTTATTATTCTGTAAATAAAATACTACTTTCAAATAGCATTGCAAAAACTCAAATGAAATGTTTTCTTTCAACATTCAAATGAAATGTTTCATTTTATTTTATTTTTTTAAATAATATTTTCACTATTTCACCCAGCTCTAGTTATATCTCTGTCACCAGTGCAGTTACAGAAAAACGTCAGAGAAGAAAGATGAATGGTTCAAAAATTACTATATTACGAATCATATTTTTTCAGAAGTGCAGTGGTGCATGTGCATTCAACAACTGAATTATTTTTTTTCAATAGAAATGCGTACATTTTTACACGGATTTCTCTGGTCATCTACGTGAAAAAGCATTGGGGTACAATGATAAAAAAATTATTAGTATTTTTTTTATTTAAGCTACCGAGGCATTTTAAGAAAACATTTTTATTGAAGAAGTTGCTTGTCATTGCAATTTCCAATCTTGCATCCGATCGCCGATTTATTTTTAAACTAGAAATTCATACAAACAATCTTAAAGTTTCAAGATTATTTATACATTTAGTAACATTCTACTGCGGTTAAAATCTACTTGCAACATTTATGTATTAACACATTTGCTGCCAATCCAATTTAAGCCAATCATGAAAGTAGCACAAGATCAAAGCCAGCATGTTTAACAAAATAAGAATCGAGAAATAATGGCTCATCATAGCAATTACTATTTTGTTTAATTAATAGAGAAGAAAGAAAGAAAAAATCGTGTTGATCTTGCGGGAATGCGTAAACGTATAAAGCGGGAGCCACAAGAGAAGAAAGCTTTAATTTCAGCGAGTTATCGATTCAGCTGTGAACAGAAACATCTTCAAGGTAACATTAATAGAAGGGATGCTATCCACTCGATTAGTTTCCCTCAAAGATCATCGAAACATCTCTACCGTCACCCGATTACATAATTAATCGAGCACGAAGATTTTACATATTTTTCTTGCTGTATCCAGTAGCCTTGTATCGCGATACGCCGGAAGATTCAACAGAGTTTTTATCGACGCATAAGATAATCACTTCTTCGTGTTGAATTCTCGTAAGCGCACCAGGATCGCTTTTCACAGGGCACGTTTATACATAAATAATTTGAACACATGTTCGTAACACGATTCATTTGCTTTTAAAGAATTTTTCAAGTACGTTTTATCGACCTCCATGCAGTTTTTTTCCAGCACGTTTCAATTACTTTTACGCGTTTCCCATAGTGTAAAAAGGGACTCGAGCGTGTAGTAAGATTTACGCCATTTCTTTACCGTTGCGAGAACAATGGATCATTAAAATTCATTTTCCTTCAGTATTTACATAATTTCTATGGATTAGACAATCTATGATCACCACTTGTCTCACTATTTACACTTTATTGAACGAAAAGAGTGCCCAGAAAACGATGTACTTTTTTGTCTAAACATTCTATATTTATTGCTTTTTAACCTCTTAGCTACGGTGCGTCGCTACATACAAGGTGTCCCGAAAATGATGTATTTTCTTAAAAAAGGTGATTCCTAAGGTGATTTGAAATAACTTTTTCCTTCGCGAAAATGTTCTCCGTGGCTTCGTTAACTAACGAAAAACGCGGACCAATCAGGGCGCGGTTACAGAGGACGGACTCCGGCTCGGTCAATGCCAACCCCACGCTATAGCCGCGCTCTAAGTGGTCCGTGTTTTTCGTTAATAACTCGTGAACGAAGCCGCGGAGAACATTTTCGCAAAGGAAGAAATTATTTTATGTAACCACGGAAATCACCATGATCAAGGAAGTATTATACAACATTTTTGGCGCACGTCATTTTTGTGTTAAAAGAAAAGAATCGATTTTGTAGACCGTTTACATTGGGTTCCCCCTTGAAATCATAAAACAGCGATTGTACAAGATGAAATGTTGCTATGAAATTCGAAAAATTAAGGCAACAAAAAACCACATTTATTATCAAATTATAATCAACATTATCGTTATTATCAATTTTATACCGAAGATATTACACTCTATTAATGTTCCATTTTATTTTCTGTTGCAGGTGAGTTTCGCGCTATGCAGTTTCTTATCAAGGATGCAGTTGTTAAGTAGCCAACTTATCGAATACCGTTAAATATGATCAATTCGTAGTCGATCTACGTATCAGGTACGAAATATTATTCCGAGGAAGCAGGCCAATTGCTATAATTGTATTTCATTTGTACCTACAGTCTTTACTCGATATTTGTCCCGAATATCTAGCCGATAAAAGTCCTAGTGCTTCGCTGTCTTTTTTATGTTTAGCAGTGTAACAAAGAATAATATCTTTTAGTCAATATATGTCTCTGGGTAGATCAGTGTTGTGGACATATATCGAGAAAACGCCATATTTGGAGAATATGGCTTCCAATCGCAATTGAAATCGTAATAGGACTAATTAACGTATTTGAAAACTTTGCAAGGTGTAGAATTTGTAAAGCTTTCAAATGATGAGAAACAATACTCTGAGCAATTAACAAAATATATTTTATTATGTATGTGTACTAATTAATATATTTTCCTTTTATAAGATAATGAAAGCTTCCGACCTTTATCTTATTTTTAAATATGTAAAAGAATAATTAACCAGACTAAATTACAGTTTTTACTATTTCGAAATTCATAGATTCTGAGCTATTGCTATATTCCGAGGACTCAGTTTTCGATTTTTACACAAACATTCCTTATGTTTTAAACAAACATTCTTCAATATTTTATTTGTTATTCGATTTGGGGGTTATTGGCACTATCACACCGATTTGTATCTATGCCATTATCGTTACTGCACGTCGATGTCTCTGTATCACACGATTCAAGACGATCAAGACGTTCAAGAATGTTAATGTATTACAAATAATAACAAACCATTATAAATATTACAAATAAATAACCATTATAAATAATGACAAACCATTATGAATATTACGAATAAATAATTGATAGATAACCATTATGAATATAAACAACTACATAAAAAAAAAAGATTTTCAAGATTCGCAATGAATTGCAAAAGTTTTAAGTTTCGAAACAGATTCGATATTTAGTCTCTTAAGAGATTCAAAGCGTCTCGAATCCCATCAGGACTCGGGACGGCCATCTTGACAAGATATTAAAAAATCTTGGAAACCGTAGGTGGTTCTCCTTTCGCGAGGATTTGCCGTCCACAAGGCTCCCATCCGCCGAGCATAAGCTCGCGAAACAATTCCCGTATTCCCATTCGATCGACGACGCGTCAGCACAGGCCGAGTATTCCGGTGCATAGCAAGGACCTCGGAAAGGCTTGGCAAAAAGCATTGGTTCGGTCGATTTTTCGCCATCGACCCTGGTTCGCCGTGAAGCACGACAGCCGGGCCGGGCCGGGCCGGTCGTGTATGCAAAGAGGAGTCTCTCTCTCTCTCTCTCTCTCTCTCTCTCTCTCTGTTTCTTTCGCTCGCAGAAACGGTCGGATCTCACGCAGCGAATGAATTTCCTCGCGGCTCAAGGAAAAGCCTCGACCTCGCTCCTCGGCCGACCTTTCCATCCTGGGCGAACAACCGTGTGAATGTCGAGCGCGGCGGGCACGTACGGGAGAGCCTTCGTAGTACGTCGAACTGTGACGTAGTCGCTGGTGCGTGTCCTAGGTCAAGATTCAAGACCGTGTCTACTGCTCTGCTCCGGCCGTTTCTTTCTAGCCTTTCGAGGCTGTGGCTTGACTTCATCCTTTCGCCTTCGTTCGCGCGTGTACGCGTGTGCACCGACCGAGACCCGTGGCAATCGCGCGCGCGCGACTCCACCACGCGTTCGTCCCTCTTCGTGCATGGCCTCGCACACACGCGTACGTGAGCGCGCGCACGCACACACCGGCAGAGACTCGAGACCGTGCGCCGTCCATACACGGCGCGACGTGTGAGCGCGTCGTCCGATGACTTGTGCTCTCGTGGGGTACCTTGCTCTCGCTCGTTCACCAGGTTTCTTTCGTCTTTCTGTCTGTTCCCATCTCCTCCGCTTGCCCGACGTCTGGTCCCCTCGCACATGTCCTCGTTCCTCGCTCGAGCGAAACCTTTCCCGACCGAAGGCTCTCTGTCCGGCGCGTGCGGCCCTCATCGTTCCACTCTCGATCTCGAAGAGGCAAATCGTGTTGGCCCCAACGTTTTTTGCTCGATCCCCCAGTTTAATGAAATTATACGGGCCGCGGGGTCCGGTCGAAAAATGTTCCGTTCCAGGACTCGACGCACACCGCCCATCGCCAGTCTCTGACGCGGCCAGATTTCGGGACGAAAATCAGATCTACAGATTTTATCGTTCGCTCTTCTATCAGTTCCGACGGTTCACGGACTTTTAAGCTTACCCCATTTTTTTCATTTAGTTGTTTAATGTTGCCTTCAACATCAAAGGTCATTAGCAACACGGTACATTTTCTTACAATATATTATACATATTTGTATTCTTGATATACTTAGCAAGACCGGAGATATACTCCTTAGAACTTAACAGAATAGGTAAGGATCCAGGCAACTTAGCGTTTTTCCTTTCATTCTCATATTTTTTGCATTCTATTATTAGGTGATTTATTATTAGGTGGAGCGTGCTCGATTCTCTTAATTTTCGTTCCCATTACACTAACTGGCTTCGCAGTTGCGATGTTCATTAGTAACAATAAGAACATTGAATTTGTTATTTTTCTCGTACGGACAACGCGCTCAGGCGAATACTATATTCGCTGCGACCGGAAACGTGTGTCGCCCGGTTATACGCGAATACGATTTTCTCTCGTTCGCTGCTTTCGACGATTGCTCTCGTCGGATCGCCGACCGTTTGCGGTTTAATACTGATTCGCGTTGCGGTTACGCTTTCGCGTTCTTCTCGCTCTTCGCCACCGCCCGCCGCGCCGTTCCCGCGGTTTCGTTTTTCGGTGGTGGACAATTCGATCCACCTCTCGCGGTCATGCTCAGTCTCTCTTCCCGTCTGCGGAATATTAAATTCGGAGCATTAGGGGCTATTCATATTTGCCGGAGGCGAACGTTAGTACGAATACTACCGCATTTTTCTAATTCATATTTGCCGGAACCATTGAGAGGCGCTCGAGATGCTCGCAACAAAAGCTGAACCGCGCACAGCAGGGGTTTTCTACATAACACCAGAACAGTTTACTCCTATGCATCCGTTGAGAGCAGGGTATCAGATGACAATCCGGTGTAGGTCATCCGATCTCGACCGATCCTCACTTTTCGCCGGTGTCACCGGCCGCACAGAATCCATTTTCGAAGTAGAGAAAAGAATATTGTTCATCCGAGTTGTAATGTTAATAAGTAATGGTTCAAACTATAAGGAACAATAAAATTCAGCTTCACAAATAAATTTTAGCATTGTTAAATTATGTGTTTAGCTCTGTCATCCTTCATTCAAATTCTGTGAATTCTAATGCTTATTTCTACATATTGTGTTAAATCTCTACGCTTTGGAGTATAATATTTTTGTTATCTACAACTGTGCCTTCATGATCACAATAATGAAATTTTAATGTCACAATTGCTTTCGTGATTACGGATGAGCACGTATACAGTTTAATAAAACAGGGTTTCATAAAGACAAATTATTTTATCCCACTTTCATCTTAAATAACTGTGGTGCTTTTCTAGGATGGAAGGAGAATTGTTCATCTGCGTTGTAATGTTAAGAAGTAATGGTTCAAACTATACGGAACAATAAAACTCAGAACAAAAATACTCTATATCTTATGAATGATTATAAGTAAAAACTCCGGAGAACAAATTAAAAAAAAAACCATTTTAATTTCGCCATTTTTATAGTACCACCATGTTTGGGAAGTCTATCGTTAGGTCTGCCTAGTCACATGCTGCATAGTATGTGTGATCGCTGTAGCCAATATTTCGACTGTAGCCGAAAACACGTGTGAAATGAAGCCTGTCATGTGAATCGTTTACACAACATGAAATTCTTCTTTTATCAAAATTTACAAAATTGCAGAAATGGCGAAGTTTTGAGAATAAAACCGATTTTCTGTTAATAACAATGTTTTAAATAAAAAATTAAAAAATCGGAGCTCGTCATGTTGTGGCCAATTATTTCTAAAATATATCTACCAAGTTTCATAAAGATCGAGTAATCAGTTTTTGAGCTACGTTGCACGCCGGGCGAAATTTTGCGTTTCGAGAAATATGCGTTTAAAGTTTGAGCAACAGAAAAATCGTGAAAAAATCTTCATTCATTCTAACTTACCGCGGTTTTCTGCTAATCTGCGGTTCCAGGGCCATTCCTCTTCCTCAAAAAGTTATACTCCAGCCGTTTTTTCATCTTTTCAACAACCACGAGTCCACTTTATTTTGAAAATAACGTACAAGAACGTCTCCGATCACTTTCTAACTTTTCTTATTGTATTCCTGAGGAAATTTCCTATCGATTTAAACAAAAAAGAAGCTAAAAAATTTCATTATACACCAGGTGTTCCCCCCTTAAGAGCACCTGGTCCGAGATACATTCAGTTTATTTTGAAAATAACGTACTGGAACATCTCTGCTCACACTTTCTAACTTTTCTAATCATATTCCTGAGGAAATTTCCTATAGATTTAAACAAAAAAAAAGCTCAAAAATTTCATTATACACAAGGTGTTCCCCCTTTAAGAACACCTGGTACGAGATACATTCACTTTATTTTGAAAATAACGTACAAGAACAACTCTGATCACTTTCTAACTTTTCTCATCGTATTCCTGAAGAAATTTGCTATCGATTAAAAAAAAAAAATGTTCAAAAATTTCATGTTGCACAAGATGTTTCCCCCGTACGAGCGCCTAGTCCGAGATACATAGTTGTGCCCGCGCACCGAGGAAAAGAGTCATGCTCGTGCAAGGCACGTGTTGGGAGCCGGCGCGTAACATATTAAAAGCCTCCGCAGTTGTTACGCAATTGCAAAAGTCGCGGAAAGGGAAAGCGGGCGACAGTGTTTCTGGTCTCTCTAACGAGACTCCGCGGCGAGCCAATTCGGAAGACAGAACCGAGGGCCGAGGGAACAAAGAGAGCGAGAAGAATTATTAGGGTGTACACCGATCGCGGCACTGACCCACTTCTAGTTGCCTAATCCCACCTTTTGCGGAATAATAACGCGCGAACGTTCGTCGTTCGCGCACGATCGTCGTGCCGGCCCACACTGGTCCGGATCAGAAAATTTAGTGATACTTGAATATGACTTCTGAACCGTAAGAGACATCGACACGAAATTTGGGCTCAATAATATATTATCATTATGTTACAAATGGGTGAAAAAAAAAATCAAAAAATTATTTTAGTAATATTTACTTTGTAGTTGTTATTACATACTTTATGTTACGTAATTATTAGTTCTTTAGCTTCTTGATCTAAATATCTAATTTTCTTTGTACGTGATTTTATCCATATATCAGATATATAATGATCGGACCTCAGGAGTAGTCTAAGCAATGTATCTTCATTTGCTAAAATTCGAGAACATATTCTGGTATTTTTATATCTAATTGCTTTAAAATCTTTATGTCGGGCTTCTTAAGCTTAATCAGAAAGCTGCCCAATTGGCAGTAGTGCCCTTTGTATTATAACATAAAAATAACTGTAATACAAAAAAATTGCTCCTAATATCTCACTATACGCGCTTAGATGATTCTCTTTCAACTGAATGCTAAAAATACGTCGAATATATTGTGACAGTCGAATTTGTAGGGTAACATAAACATTGCATACAAAGTATTGCAGAGTAGGCCGATGGATTCAAACCGCAGCTACACAGGAGTATACATAAAACTATATGGACGGACTGAACATTGACAACATTAGATATCAATAATTTGTGAAGTGGGACGAGGTGGGAACTAATTCTTGTGCGATTATATAAAAGAAGATGTACTGTAAATATTTGGAATTGCTCTATTAATGTAGAAAATACTATATTCAACATTATTTCTTTAATAGAATAGGTGCATGAATTGGTATTAAAAAACAAGACTTTTCATCGCAAAAGTCTGCTCTTCAATTAAAAAGAAAAATCGAGATAAAATATTAAATAGGAGCGTCAGGATATCTCATTAAAGAGAAACAATTATATGCCGAAAAATGCTGTCCTTAAAACGTCCAAGTTTCAAAGTTTATTACAACCGTAATATTGATTAAAATGTACTAATTTTTTCATATTCGAAGTACATGGACATTTAAGAAATAATGTTCGTTGATTAGATATCAATACGAGAAAGTTCGTTTTTGGCTAAATGTCACTTATTTTTCCGATCCTGACCACTGTGCGGCCGATGTTGTCTCCAGACGGGCCGGATCTCACGAAGCAACGCGGACCGCGTGTCGACCTCTTGCTTTTCCCGTGTCCACCGCCGCTCCGGATAACTTTCTTCGCGTTACGCAACGCCAGTTCAGCTTCCATTTTTTTTTGCTGGAAAAGCGGCAAATCGCGTTTGTTCGCGACACGTGTTTATTACGACGAAAGATAATAGCATTCGCTGCTCCATTTACGTTGAATCTTGCCTCATTTGCAAACCGATGTCGCGTTACCGGAGGAGAGGGTTTCACGTGATCGATACTCGAAAGCATTGTTCTCCAAATCACGATTACAGTCTTAACCCTTTGCACTCGAGTGGTGACTCTGAAGCCCCACTAGAAATTATTGTGGCATTATTTCAAAGAAATCACAAAAAAAATATTACAAAATATTTGTTACATTACAAAATTTGTATTTAATAGATTACTATACATTTAAATATTGTATGTGGAAATCGGATCAGTTTCGTATGAATAAAATGAAAATACCCTAAGACGGAAGAAAAATTTAGTTTTAGAATGAAAATAGCGCACTCGAAGCTATCTTAACTCCAAAACAAAACATTTCTTCCGACCTAGAATATTTCACTTGTGTATATTTTTTTTCATGTTATACATACGAAAATGGTGCAATTTACTCGTACAATACTGAAATGTTTAAATACAAACTTGAATAATGTGAAAAATATTTTGAATAATAACACAGCAATTTTTAGTGGTGCCTTGCAGTCATCATTCGTGTGCTAAGGGTTAACATTATTTCAAGAATATTTTCAATAAATTACCGTAGCGTGGTTGATGTTCGAGAATTGTGCTCCATTTAGTACAATAAATACAGCGAATTCGTTATATATATGTCTCAACCTACCACGGTCAAAATGATCGGTTTTCTATTTCACAATTAATGAAATTATAAAAACATTTTCATAGGAAATCACTGAATTCCCTTCCTCATTTAAGCACATATTACAGTGAATTCTCGATATATGTCAACAACATGGGTCTTGCCAACGACGTGTATCGTCCAGGAGACATACCCGAGTCATGTTATGTTTACCGAGGCCTCTCAAGCTTCATGGCACCTCACGAGGTATACCCCGCGGTAGTGGGGATCATTCCGCGACGTTTATCATTCAGGTCTTGCCGACATAAATAGAGAAATCACTGTACTGTCTGGAAGTAGAATAAATATATACTTTCCTCTTTAGAATTGTATATTCGACCTATTCAGTTTTGTCATGAATTGCATAAAATCCAAAATCCTAAAACTTTTACTAACATACTTGTGACATTTTATCGATTAAAATGAGACCAGACGTGACGTAATTCGCATAGTGCTTGTTCGATTGACGATTTCGCAGAACCTCGGTTTTCCGATTATCTTTTTGGAAACAGATTTCGAAAATTAGTTCTCGAAAGGTTTTCGAAACTTTCATAAAACGTTCGATCGGAAGACTTCTTCGGATTCCTCGGGGTGGTTCGAATCCGTTACTCGCTGGCGTTCTTTACGAGCAATTGCATTAATGAAATTAAATATTTTTGCTGCGCCTCAATTTGTCATAAACGCTCAAGAATTTCTACGACGGTGGGAAACATCCAGGACAATGACGCGTTGCTCGCGGAAGTAGCCCGCCTTGCACCGGCTCCCGATTTTATTCGGCTGGAAATCAGATTACGCTAAATGCTCCTAACGACGTCGCCTACATCGCGGCTTACTAACGAAGCTGAAAGAGGCAAGGATATAAAAGGAGGCGGCGTAACCTCGATTCATCGTTAATTGTTGGACGGTCGTTAACAACTGCGAGGTCGAATCGGCCTTACACATTTTTCCTGTCTGTGAATTACTACTTTCTTGGATACACGTTCGTTCTCTCTGCGTCGGCGCGTGTCCTAACTTCTGCTTCCAGAAGCGATCTCCGATAACGTTCAGGAACCTCATTAACATTACTAAATTCTCATCGTTCTACTAAAATAGCTACCGGTCGATCAAGTATTTCGAACAAATCGTCGGGATCGTGGATCCGTTTGCCTCGGGTTCTCGAAGGATTCCACAATTCCCCGAAAAATCCCGTCGCGTCCACGGTATCGAACCCGGTTTCCTGGAACGTTCTCCGATATTTATGAACCGCGGAGCGGTCCGAGCGATCCGTCCGCTCAGTTCTAAATCACAGGACACACCGCGCCGCCCTAGTGTTTCCAAATCGTGAAATCGTGGTCAGAACCTCGAAACGTAGTTTAATGTAGACAAAAATGGATATACAGTGATTTCTCTATATATGTCGACAAAGTCTGGATGATAAACATCGCGGAATTATCCCCACTACCCCACGGGGTGCACCCCGTGAGGGTCCCCTAAGCTCGAGGGGCCTCGGTCGCCAAGAAGTGTAAACTTCTCGCCGTCTACAATACTGAATAGTATCTTCTCGCCGATATATGTCACTGGGTACAGTCGTGCTGTAGACGTGTATCGAGGAAACACTGTATTAGGGTTTTCAGGACCGTTGATTACGAATCTAAACGGAAAATTTTTGGAAAACAAACCGACGAATCCAATATACGGTAGATATGTATATTAAAAGATCTTAAAAATGCTTTGAAATTAATGATGAACCGATGCAAAACCGTGCAATATTTTTGTTTGAAGAATTTCCCATACCTTCTACACATTTCGAGAAAACACCGTTTTATAGCTATGTTATACTGCACCATACAACATCAATGTTCAATCTTATTCAATGTTTGTACTTAAAACTTTACTGTCCACGTCTCATAAGAAGTTTTATAATTGTACAACGTAACCATTGACTATATTACAGATGTAGTAGTTCACATACTTCCAGGAACAGCATCCGTTTTGCAGAATTAAAATTAAATCAGTCGTTTCAGAATTATGCGCTTTTAACTTTACACTTTCACGCTGCTCTTCACATCCCGGTCACTGCACGCAAATGAAGGATAACTTGGAGCTCTGACCATTTTAAGATGTAGATTGCGCATTTCATGCATTCATTATATAAATGCAATTTAAGAGAGTAAAAGGATTACAAGAACTTACGAATGTCTAGGTATTATTTTGATCTTGTTGAAATTATTAACCACTTCGCGACCACGGACGAGTTATCTCGCGACGAAATACCGTGACGCAATGTCGCTTACGCTGTGCCACAGACGAGTTATCTCGCGACCAACCTATAAACGAAACTTGTTCGCGAGATAACTCGTCTCTGGCATAGTGCAAGCGACATTGCGTCGCGAGATAACTCGTCTGTGGTCGCGAAGTGGTTAAGAAAAGAATTGAAAAACAGTGTTTATTTTGCACAAAGATCCGCAGTCTAGGAATTAATAATAAAACCTATCTCGGTTTTTCCGTTAGAGAATCTGAGATAATAATTACTAGACTTCGGATGTTTATGCAATTTTCAATTTTTGAACATTAAGAAAGTGGAATCACATGAAATTTTATTTTTAGTCGGAACAGCCTTTGTGGATCCAAAATATATAAAAATCGTACTAAATTCTATCGTATTTCACATTCTCGGATTTGTTGAAAATTTTTACAAGCCATAAACGCATAGAGTTCCGCAGTCTAGTAATTACCATATCCCCGGACGATAAATTCATTTCTGAGGATTCGGTCACGTTTCTGCGATTGGGAAACGCCTTGCGCCGGTTCGAAAATCGGCAAGCAATCGCTGGCCATGTCGAAATTTCACGCGAACCTGCCGGTTTCACGTGAACGCTGGGGGACCAGCTCTACAGCATGAGGTGAAATGATAACGACTCCTAATAGGCTGTGAGATTCCTGGGGGCCCTGGCGCGATCCCCGTAGACAAAGAGGTCGCGGACCAGCGAGAGAGGTTCTCAAACTGGTCGCGGCACGCCGCGCCGGGCCCTGGCATTTTCGTTCCTTTGTCCGGTCTTTTGAAGAGTCGCCGCCGCCGCCGCGAAGGAGAACAGCTCGCCTTGAGACAAAGCGTGCCTCTTCCCGCTGCAGAATCCTCCCGCTCCGACCCGGCCCGGCTCGGCCCGACCAGGTCCGCCCCGCTCCGCGCTGTTTCTCTGTCCAGTATCTCGCTCTTTCTCTGTCTCTATTATTGTGTTTTTGCCATCTATTTGTGTCTGCATCCTCTGGCTTTTTATTTCCCGTCTCCGTTCTTCTTGGTCGTGTCGTGTCGTGCCGCGGCAGAGAGTCGTCGGCCTCCTACTGAACCTCCTTCGCACAAACCGAGCCCCGCAGGTGCATCCCGGGCCATTCGAACCCTTTCGAACCCAAACTCGCCTCGCCTCGCCTCGCCTCGCTTCGCCTTGCCCCGTCTTGCCTCTGTCGAACCGCACCTGCGACACTCGGACCTATCTTTTGTCAATGTCACCGGTGAATGATTCGCCGGTCAGAAATCGCGCGCACCGTGGTCACGGTGAAAATATGTCGGTTAATCGCCGGTGATCGGTTCGGGCCAGGTAGTTAGGAGTGCCTTGTCGTTTGCTATGGTGTAGGTGTCGGATCTTGTGTGTCTTACATTGCTCGTCCGATGATCTAGGCGATAATTGTTATGGGAACACGATCACGGGCGACCCTCGGATGGATCGGTCGCCGATGAAGATCTCGGCGTAGCAGAAGATGTTACACGGAACGGTCGGAAGAGAAAGCGACAAATCGAGCATCAAGAACGGACTCGGGCCTCGTTTCGTTCGTTTGTAGAGTTCTCTGTTGTGTGCGGCGCATTGGCCCGTCTTTACCGGGACGCCAGTTTATGAGATTATTCCATGAGGAGGGTACTCAAAGGTGGCCGGTGTCCCGCGGACCTGACCTCATCTTCCCGGTCCCACGGGACTGCCGCCGGGCAGTATACCTGTATTTCACGGGGCTTTACGAACCGTTCGGACCGTTTACGTGGACGGCGAAATGTTCGGTCCTCGACGCCGACGTTCTACTCCCGGTCGAAAAAATATTCGAGTGCTTCTCGAAATATACGATTATTTCGCTGGTTCGTTTGCAACCTCGTGCCTTGATTCCGCGGCAGCTCAATGCGTTCACGGCCATGCCTATCCGATATTGAATCTTACCTCGTAAGTTGCGTAGATATCATCGGCGAGAATCAGCCGAGTAGCCTTCGCAAAGAATCGGCGGGAATAAACGCATGCTTCGATACGATTTATAACCGAATCGTTCGCGAAAAAATGAATTTGCGATACACCAAGGAAGTTTGGGTATTTATGGGAGTGATCTCACCTTGTTTATCGAGCATGTGTTCGCTATCATCTGCCGAAATTGTTTATTCCCTTCTTAGCTTAACAAGTAATTATTTGGCTTCGTTGTGTCAGAATATCCGTATTCGTAGAAAGCGTATCGCGTTTGCGTTGGTCGTTACAAAATTTTCTGTCTCACGTTACGTCTCTCTAAATGTTTATAATCGAAAAGTCGGTCGGTTATAGGTTACAGAATGCATTTACAAAGTTAATTATTCACGGTTCCATCGTGTTAATTCGTCTTGAAACAATAAAAATATTTTCTTGAAAAGTTTTTCAATACACTTCTTTATTCACATAGTTGTGACTGGACAGCGAATTTCATGCATTTATGCCAAAAATGAGTAGGTGGAATTTCAAACAGTAAAAGCATAAGAACAATTTGAAACTTCCTTTATATTATTTTCAACCTATTAAACATATTAAGAAAGAAAATAAATTTCTATTTCACTCCAGTTTGTTGCAATTTTGTTTACTTATTACCACAAAAACCGTACAAAATCCGAATGAATTCAACCCTGCTATTATTCTAAAGAAATGATGCTCCTTGTCACAGATCGACGGCGTTAGTCATATACAGTATTTTCTCGACACATGTAAACAACACGGATTACGCCGGCGACATATATCGTCCAGAAGATATTATTCCTCGATCCATGCTGAAGTCGTACCCGACACGTGTTATGCTTACACTCCTCGGCGTCCGAAGCCTTTCGTGCTTCGAAGCCCCTCACGGGGTATATCTCGCTGTAGTGGGGATAGTTTTTCGACTTTTATCAGTCAGATGTTTGCGACATATATCGAGAAACGATTGTACAGTTAAATTGTATGCGATGATAATAACAAGAAAAGATATTCTTGGAATGAACTAGCATTGCCTTGAACACGCGAGGTCGAAGCACATTCGACGCGGACCCGGTCGAAACAAAATGTGACGTCCGAGTCGCACTCGTAGGCATGCAAAGGGTTCATGATTTTACAGACAGCACCGGCAACTGCGGATTGGACCGCGTCATGCTCGTCAGAATTGTTTTCCAGCTAGAGACAGCCGCGATCGTCGCCACGAAGCCCGTCATGTGGTGGACAGTTGTGGAAGAGGAGAATACCTCGGGCGGCGACACGTACGCGGGTTAAAGTAAAATCCGCCGATAGCCAGGGTACGACGGTTGGCTTACGCCGACGTGTTCCCGGTGTATGTCACTTCCTGTCGACGGCCGAGAGGCTTGGAAAGCGAGAAAAAAATTAGGTGGCGTATTCGCCACGACGCAGCGGCGCGTACGGCTATTGGCTGGCCGAGGGACGACGGGCAGGACGACCGAACGGAAGGTGTCCGGATCGTGCGTTGAATTCGAAAGCTTGATCGGGGATCGTGCTTCTCCGCCGTTTGCTGTTCCTCCTCGGTCGTGTTCGGGCCCCGATTTCTGAGAACCTCCGGCTGATTTACAAGGAGTACGTTTCAGCGTGGCTCGTTATCCGGTCACTTAACAACGCGTTAATCTAAACCCGTTCCTCCGCACGACCAACCCGGCCCCCGGGATCTCTATATTCTGCGGAGAGTAGCTGCCCGATATCGATAATGGATGGATACACGTCGAATTTCATCCACCGTTGCACAACCCGACGATTAATTCGCGCGATCGGAACGCCGCCGCGTCGTCATCACCATCCAGCGAATCGACCCGTGTGTGTGTGCGTGCGAGCGTGCCTGCGTATGTCCCGCGTGTTATTATTACCATCGATCCCCCCGATCCCGATCGCTAAGCGTTCCTCAGACACCGACGTATTATTAGAAACATCCGAGTCCCGTTTAGTTATCCGAGACACCATTCACGGGTAAGGAGAGGAGGAGGAGGAGGAGGAGGAGGAGGCGGAGGAGGAGAAGGAGAAGGAGGAGAGGTTTCTGTCGCACACGTGCTTTCCTTCGACGCACCGTGCGAAAAACGTAGCCCGAACAAACCGTAGACAGCACACCTTCCCAAGCTTGAGGTACGATCCCTATCTCTCCACTGTACCGCTCAAGGGGAGAACGACCGCGATAGGAGGGGGGAGGGAAAGGGGCAGAAAGCGTAGGTGGTACGAAATGCCCAAGCCTGAAAGAAACCAAGGCTCGAATCCAGATCTAGCCGGCTTCATCCAAGGGTATCCCTTATCTTCGACCAACAATCCCGCTATCAAATCTCTTCTAGCCGCCGCTGCCGCCTTCGCCGCCGCCGCGGCGGTCGTCTCCTTCTCCTTTGCACCGTTTTTCGTCGAGCAGTCGAGGAAGCATCGATCGTCGTAACTCGGCGAAGCTAGACTCGGCTACACCCGGTTGAGCACCGCTGCACCGTCGAATCGTTGAACCACGGAGTGGTTCAGTGGCTCCAAGGCCGGCGGAAACCACGGGTGGGATGTGTGGGGCAGAACGGCCCTTCTTCGACTGGAATCCTCTCTCTCTCCTGTGCAACCACACACGCCTTCCGTCGCCTCGTCCTCTACTTTGTAGCCTTCGTTGCCAGTTGCCACGACGAGGAACACAATATCGATGATAACGACGAAGACCCGGAGCGCGGAGTCGCCCGGTGCAGAGCCGCGATCTTGTTTGCTTTGAGGGATACGTCGCGTCTCTTTTCTCTTGCTCCTCTTCGCTCTTTCGCTCTTTCCCTCTTTCGTTCGTTCGTTCGTTCGGCCCCGTGCTCTCCGCTATTGGCTTCGTCACCGACGCCTTTCGCCGTCGTTGTTGTTCACTTGCCAGACAAGCCGCTCGCTTTCTCGAATCCGCAGATCGCCGCCACGTCTTTGACCTACCACGACGTGGTCTGACGCGGAACGGCCGCAAAAAGCCCAACGAGGATTCCAGCGGCCGCTGTCTCTCTTCGGACTGTCACCGTCCGCGCTGGAATCCAAGGGACCCGCGTGGTTTATTGGATGCCCGCTTGAATTGTCTCCGATTTCGAGAAACGACGGCCAACCTCTTCCCAGAGCGCCCGGCGCACTCTTTTTGAACAATTTGCTTGGCCGCACATGATCTCAACCTGATCGGGGAGGGATTAGGTCCGCTGGGAAGCTTGCTCGAGAATCGAACTTTCAATTAATCCTTCGGCGGCGGAACATTCCTGTAACATGTACAACTGACCATGTTTAGGACCATTCTCTGATTTATTTGTCGATTCTTTAACTCCTCGAACCCAACACCAGTACAACCTCAGGTGCAACATGAGTGACATAAGTGATATGTTTCGGACGAAAGTTGTAGGACGTAGAAGAGGGTATTTGATGATTTTGTTTGCTTGACGTTGAAGTAACCTTGAAAAGTTCTGCAGAGTTTACAATTTAAATTTCTGGTGGAAAGATATATTTTTGATTATGTATTCTCGAAGGTGACACCAAGATGTTCTCAAAACGCCAGACAACTTTCGTTTTTGCATAAACTATTGGCGAGATATAAACGTCCAAAGTTGACGTTCCGACATTAGCATTATGCAGTGAGCATCGCGAACTTGTTCAATTGGACTTTGCACGGCACTATTCTCCTCTGAGCCTTGTAATTTTCTTTTGCGAACAGCCAACGAAAGTACAAAGTTTAAAAGAATTTTCGAGTTTTCCTTTCTCGGATTGTTCGAAAACCGTTTATCGAAGATTTATTCGTAACAGGTCGTCGCTGAGATTAAAGAAATGGTTAGGAATTAACGGGCAGGTAGGGGCAGATAAACCTTGCATAATTTTCTACAGTACACGACTGTTTTCAAAGTTTTTTTCGCAACAAGAAAATCCCCTCTTCTTCTTTTGAAGTTGTAGCTCGGATGGTCCACTTCATAAAACGTATGACTTATAAGATGTTCCTCGGCAGTTTTACCAAACATCGTATAATATAGTCAATACAGGATGTCCCAAAACTATTGTACTTCCTTGAAAGATTCCAGAGGTCGTTTGAAGTAACTTTTTTCTTTACGAAAATATTCTCCGTGGAGTTGTTCAGGAGTTATTAACAAGAAACACGAACCAATCGGAACGCAGCTGCAGCGGACTGGGCCCTGGTGAGCGCGACGTTGTCATTGATCGAACCAGGATACAGACCGCTGCAGCCGCTGCCTGATTGGTCCGCGATTTTCGCGAATAACTCCTTAACAAAACCGCGGAGAATATTTTCGCAAAAGTTACTTCAAATGACCTCAGGAATTAACCTCTTCAAGGAGGTACAATATTTTGGGACACCCTTTATATCTACAACCTTTCTATCAACGTAGGAAAAGAATACATAACTGTCACATTGATTGACATTGAAGTGAATTATATTTAAAATTAAATCTTGGAGATCAAACTTGAAAGTGGCATGTAAAAGACCCGAAGACTAATATGTAGAACTTTTGAGACAAAAGGCTTTAACATTCTAAAATCAGGTAATTTCGTATGCCCCAATCTAATACAACTACGTTTATTTCGCTCTTGCTTTGTTGTCCTGTGCTCGGGTCAGTTCTCGTTGAAAAGAGAGGTGTCCAGGGTCGCGAGATTTTTCCTGCCGCCTCCCGAGCCGATGCAATTTTAACCGTGCACTACGCGTTCACGATTTGCGTGGGGCGCAGCGCTTGGTGGCCGTCTCCGGTGGATTCGGCGCAGCGTATGTTATGCGCCGGTCTCTCTCTCTCTCTCTCTCTCTCTCTCTCTCTCTTTCTTTCTTTCTTTCCTTCTTTCTTTCTTTCTTTCTCTCTGTCTCACTCTCTCGGTATGGGCCGTTCTGGTTTCTCCATGGTGTTGTCGCCCCCATCGTCGCGATAAACCGACTGGTGTGCGCGCGGGCGAGTTGCGCGTATGGGCCAGCTTTGTGTTCGTTGGCGTCGCCGGCCGGTCGGCCGCGTCTTTGGATTCCAGTACGTTCAGTCGTCGCCACGCATCTTTTTCTTCGTGGTTCTTCCCGGCCGTCTTTGTCTGCGGGCGCCCATTTTAGGAATGAAATTTGCGAGATTATCGACGGCCCACCCTCCTCGGTTGCGCCAGATCCGAGACGAGGAATTCGCGGAATCCCATTGGCGGCTCCGCGACTCCCATTCGGAATTTTGGCACTAATGAACTCGCCCCCGGTGGCGGTGAACCGCGATTCCCTCCGAGCGTCTATTATTACAAATTGCATCTTTCACGCGGAAACCGACGGGCATCGGATCAACACGTTCCCCGGTTGGTAAACAATTCGTTTACGCGGGTTCAAGTTACGATGTCCACGTTCCACGCGACTCTTTATTCTCTCTCCGACGAAATTCACTCTAATCGTTCGGAATTTTCATTGGGATCTCTTCAGCGATATGAATATTTTTATAGCTGTTTTACTCTCGGTTGTCATTGTCGTCGTTATCGTTTGTTTACTTTTTTTTTTAATCGAACATATATTCTACGATGCACAAACTATATTCCCAATTTTTTCCGGTTAAATATTATTGCCATTCCTGAACATCAGCTGTTTGAAAATCGAACTGGGTCCGAGCGTGACAAAAGAGATTTGTGGCGTAGTGTCACGGTGGATTGGCACTCATGTTATCCTATAGAAACAACAAGATTGAGTAAATCAATTTATGCAGCAATGCCCTGTAGAAATCTTTGCGAACAGGAATTATTTTTACTTACTTTACCCGCAAAACGAAAATGTTCACTGAAGAGCCAAGTATGGGGATTAAACAAAGGAAAGTGTGTCTTATAACATTTTGGTTGACGTATTTCGATAGTAATAATTTCACAGAACACTAAACTAATTTTGTCAGTTTACTTAGTACAGTGTTTACTCTATATATGTCCTAAATCCTTAGCCGATAAAAGTCCCAGAACTATCCCCACTGCCGCTTCTATGTTCGGCGTGGCTCAAAGAGTAGCATCTCCTGGCCGATACATGTCCCTGGCTGGACCCATGTTTTAGACATATATCAAGTAAATATTGTATTACTACAATTCGCACAAGGTACTTGGAATTCCCACCTGCTATAATATAAAATTGAGATCGTATCATGTGCTACACGAACGAATAAGTCTAACGTGACCCTGCATAAAATAAACAAACGCGAGCGGTGTTTGTTAAATTTTGTGATCCAGAAAAAGAGTGTAAGGAGGTCAGTTAATATTGTCCCTCCTATAAATGCCGGATTGAATTTTTCAATTAAGCAGGACGAGTCCCCAATTATTTGTTTTCTCATCGGCTGTAGAAATCAAACAGCCGTTTAATTTCTTCATCGAGCAAATAACACCGGTATCAGCCAACAAAACCTCCGGCATTTGCCGACTTCGACCTAATCCTTTCATTCATCCTGCGAATCCGATATTCCCGTAAATGTTTCGGGAACAAGCGCATGATTCGTTACACGGCAAATACGCCGATGAATGAAATCCCGGGTTGCGCACGGCCTGCCATCATCGATGGTAGTCAATCCGCGATGAACGAGGCCCAGCGATTATCATGCATCGGTTCGCGTCATTTCCGCCGGCATTGCGAATTATGGTTGTATATAGGCGCACAGGCGCGCGCAGGCTGATGTCCTCGCAGAATCGGTTTTCTCGGATGCAACTGCGTCAGACGTGACGAATTTCGCGGGAGGTCGCGACGCTCCCGGCACGGCACTCCTCCTTCTGCCTTCTGTTTGGTATTCTTGGACGATCCTCTTCTCGTTTGGCCTCTTTTAAGCCTCTCCGGGAGACGTCGACTACTTTGTCAAAATATTCCCGAGGGAGGTCTACTCGAAGATCGATGCTGCCTCCGGTCACCTGGCCCCTGAACCCGCATCGAACGCCTTCGAACACGATTTCAAAAGATAGCAGTCCAGGTACGCCGGGACACTAAACCGTTCGCGGAACAAGACGATTCGGATAACCATGCAGATAATGAAGGGTGTCCCAAAATGACCTGACATTTCAAATTGCGCGCCATTTTATTTTTATGGTGAACATGGAGTATAGTCTTTGGCAACTGGCATCCGGAATTATTGAGGTTTAGTCATGGAGAATTAAAAGATCGAGCAACCCTTAGAAATTGTGAAAATTCACTACAAAAATTGCGTATTAAAAATTGTGTAATATTGTGTTCCACATATAATCTCCATGTTTGTACGTTATATTCAAATAAAAGCATTCATACTTAAAAAAAAATACGTTTTATTAATAAATTAAAATGTCGGGTCATTTTGGGACACCCTTTAGTATAAGCATACCCACCTAGTCGAATACATGGACAGTGGGGTTTCTCAAACATTAACCCTTTGTTGACGAGGATTTTTGAAAATGTTGCAAACATTTTCTTCGTGAAGGTGAGTCAAATATCGAAGTGTTGAGTTTTGGAAAGAAATAAAATACGTACC
This sequence comes from Halictus ligatus, assembly GCA_028454255.1. NCBI lineage: Eukaryota > Metazoa > Arthropoda > Insecta > Hymenoptera > Halictidae > Halictus > Halictus ligatus. The sequence goes on from CM052129.1 coordinate 15,883,311, forward strand.
GATCTTTTGTTAGTATGATCATGAAATGATTTGTTTGTGATATTAAGGATTATAGTAAAGTTTTGATCTAAGCCGAACTGAGCTACACGATCTTAGTCAGTTCGCATATCCTCTCCACTGGGAGGCATACCACGCGGAGGCCGAGAATGTCGATAATTTTTTATGGGACTTTGACCAACTTATTTTGTGGCATTTTTCTGATTAAAATGACACTAAACACGGTACAATTTGTACTGTATTTAGTGGTTTAATTGACGGTGTGTCGTGCGCCTTCCGCCGTACGGTCCGTATCTACACGCGCTGTCCTCTTCTGCCTTCTGCGCGGTCGACACGGTGACAAGAAAATAGTAGCTCTACACGATCTATGTCACAGTACTGACCCGAAGATTGGGTTTAGATCGAGACTTTACAGTAAATACAAAGACTTGATGTCGCCAATGTGACATTCGTCCTCAAAGAGGATGCAGTTAGGGGAGAGAGATAGTTACAGGACGTTAGGAACCCTGCAAACAGTTCAATGAATTGGGCATTCTGGGAATGATGGTTCAATAAACGGACTCCTAGACTAGCACTGAGTTGAAGATCTTCGATTTTGTGCAAAAATGTAAAGCTAATTTTGTAACTCCTCCTCCTCCTCCTCCTCCCCTCCCCAGTTTCCTGTGGAAGCAATTTGCTATGCCGATCGATTAGACGTTTTAAAATGAAAGAAGCTCGATCTCGTTCCAGAATGTGCAATTTTTCGTTGTTAATTCCGTCTTCATAGAACGGGTAGCATATTTGCTGGACTGCTAGTACGATTTTGTACCTGATTCGCGTATGCGTCGCCATTGACCTCGCTGATGATACATTGATCGTGGCTTTTTATGCATACGCTAACCACCCCGGGGCAATCGATACCGGTCACATAAATAAGGATAGAAACGACGGCCTCTGAAAGTATTTTCGTGACGGAACTTCCGCGCCTAGCGTGTTTCGGGTACATAGATTGGGAGTAATTTGTCTGTTTTTTTTTTCTCGGGGTGGCCAATATCGATTCGCCAGACGATCACAATACGGAGACGGTAATCGCGTGTGCCGAGCGTGTTTACGGCGCTGAAACTGTCGCGAGGCCCCGCCGATATTTCGCAAGGAATTCAAGGAGAAACGTTCTCAAGGATTCGTCTGCACGAGGAGCTCGCGAAATCTATTCGCCGATCGATTTTAACGATCACAGGATACGGGGCCCTTGTTTCACTTCGATTTTTCTGTCGATTTTTTATTCTTGTGTCATTTCAACCAGGTTCGAGGAAATAAGAGAATAAGTATTTAATTTAGGAGGGGGAATTTAGACCAACGCCCACATCGGAGCTGATTTGTAAATCACAGTTGATTAGCACCACCGGTAATCCTATATTCTTCTGGTTAAGGATGTACAGCTGAAGCAGATTCCAATTAACCAATTAGCAGATCAAACTCTTAGATTAACTCTTGAAATATTCTTATATTTATTAGTAGTTTATGATTGGTTATTTATTAGTGCTTTAACCCTCCGTATGCTATGCCGGAGTCATTCGTGGCCCGTCGCGGTGGGGATAAGCTCGAGCGACCGAGGCAGCACAGTGGAGGGGGTAGGCGAACTGACTGAGATCGTGTGGCTCCGTTCGGCTTAGATCAAGACTTTACTGCATTTGTATTTGAGGAGCTTTAACTTTTTCCTTCTCAAATTACGTGGCGGTTCATGGTGTTGCGCCAAATTGGGCTCCTGTCCCCTACATCCTTATTATCGGTAGACGTTGCATAAAATTCGAAATCGCTGCTCCCCAAAATTCTACACGGAAGCTTTCCCGTACGTATGGTAATTTTCATGTTAATTTTTCCATCCGTTGTAGTCTACTTGCGAGTCAGTCTAATGAAACGAGTAATAACATTGTAATCTTTACGTTTATTAATTCCGACAAGATCTTCAGATTCATTATCCTCGGCGCTTAATTTAATAAAGACTTCATTCTTATTACAGCAATTACTCATGCAGGATGTGCCACGATAAATTGCACGGGCGAGAGGTTCACCCTACAAGGGAAAATCCGCGGATAAATTATGAAGTGCTTAGATTCTTTCAGATTACAATAAATTCCTAACTGTTGTATTATTTTATGTTTTAACACGCGATAATTATAAACGATCCGTCCAATCCGGCCGCATATTTCTGATTTTTTTTTTGCAAGCTTCTAGTGAACATTTACGCAGAAACACAAAGCTATTTCTGCATTTGCCCAGTTTTGATTCGCTAGAACACTCGTTAAAGGTTAATTTATTTTCTATTTTCTTATATAATGTTTGAAGAATCGAATAGACCATTTCTAAACGGAAAATATAATTAAAATGAACAAGTTGAAAATGTTAGAAATAAATCAAAACTGCGCGATGACGCATTACGCGTACGTTGAATTGCGTACAAGTAATTTTTACAAGTACGAATTGCAAGAATCTCTTTTTACCACGCAGGACTTCGTTTTATTCGGCCCGAAAAAAGATGTTTCAGGACGTTCGTATTTCCTTCGAAGAATCTTTAGCGTGTTTAGTATATTTTCTGCAGCTCGGGAGTCGCGTGGCTCTCGCGGTCATTGCAGCCCGCAGAAAATCGTCGAGGCGAACCGTCATCGCCAAAACATCCGGTGCAGTCTGCAGCTGCAATTTAGAGAGCCGAGACCGAGGATCGTGACGCAAAATTACGCGCGAACACGATGCGAGCGGCTAACCCCGCGCGCCTCTACGCGTCGGTTCAACGCGGAACGCGTGAGAAACGATCGCTCTCTGAAAGTTTCAATTCCGACCGGACAGACGAGGATTCTGTTTGAAAAAGCGTGATCGCGACGGATTCATTCTTCTCTTTCATTCATTCACTTATACTTAAATTGAGATATTTAAGGGTATTGAGATATTGTGTTTCAATAAAATTAAAAATATAGGTATAGGATACCAATGTGTCATACTGCTTAAGTGTATCTAAAAGAGTTAAGTTTACAGTTCCTATTAAAATAATAGCAATTATTAAGTGAATAGCATGTGTTTTCTTACCAAAAATGGAGTTAAGCCATTTTCAAAGTTAACAACCAGATTCGTTATAAAATTTGAAGGAGCCCAAGTCCATTCGACATCATTTAAAATGCTTCAAATTGAAAAAACCATACTCAGTTTACTTTATATATCTTTACAACACTTCAAAAACACAATTTATGCAATTCAGGAATTTTCTAACTACATAAATTACATAACAATTTACTGCTCATATACATTTCGTGTATGCGGAAGGGATTTGAAGAAGTCGTGGTGCTCCAGTGGTATGTACCATAGTAAGTCCATCATGCCCTTGTATTTCGCTGTTGTAATTCGTCTTATAATTTTCTAAAGTGGTGTCAATATAATATTTACAAATTTTCTTGCTCTACTACGACGTTGTAATAAATCCAGGATTTTAAACTTTGCATTCTCATTTATTGAGATTTTGTTTCTCCGTTAGAGTTTTTTACCCTTTTAAAAATTGCGTATTTCATATTAATCATATCGTATTTGCGTATTCATTGCTGAAACTACATATCAAAGTGACTACCATTATCAGTCATATTTGTGATGAATGTGACGATGAAATGGTAATTAACCCTTAACGGTCCGGAAGTATTTCAAGTTTACTTCCCACCAGGTCCAAGCTATTTTTCGTACAAAGAGAAACCGTAGACACAACATTTTTATATCCAGTATAGAAAGGAAAAAATTTATATTTTAGCGAAAATTTATTAAGAAGAGTAATAGGTTAAAAAGATGATTTTTTGTAAGTAAAAGTAAGTAAAAGTGCCATGCCGCTTATATGGCGGCATTGGTCGTTAAGAGTTAATAATTAACATCGTGAATCTTCTTCTTAAACTTCTTCTCAAACAATAAATCTGTACTCAATTTGATACAGTCGCTGAGTCAGCGGTCAAGTTTATCAACAATTTTTCAATGAAAACTTTGCGTTTCTTTAAGTTTGCTCGCCAGTGCAGCAAAAGTAGCCAGACGAGTGGACATTAACGTTAACATTGCCGGAAGCATGCGCGCCAACAATGCTCTAATTTAATGCAGAGGAACATTTTGCTCCAAGAAACAGCCAGCTGAAATATTGGCTCGTTGGTTTCGGGAGAAGGTTCGCGAAACTTTTTCGCTGTAAGTTCCGCAGCGAGCCGGAGCAATTAACGCCGGCACCGAGGAGGGGTCGCCGAAAAATGCAATTAAACGAAACGCAATCTGGCCGGTTGGAAATAGTCGCAGTTTATCGACAGGGACTGTTTTTTGCGATCCCGATTTAATTCCCAGCTTGCACTTCTTTCTTGCGGGGGAGACGGGTCCGGAGCGGAGCCCAGGCCAGCGGCAGCGGCCGGTGGCGAAGCGGGCGCGCGCAAACTTTGTGATTACTTTGCGAATAAGCGGTGTGTTTACGACGAGGCTCGCGAAGCAAACGATCTCTAATAAAAGTGCTAGCAGAAAATTACACGGCGTTCCCCCGTTCAATCGCGCGCGGTTTTTGTGCCGTGGCGCGGCGCGGCGCGTTGGCCGCGAACGCTTTGGAGACGTGTAATCGAGCGACTTCCGTTTCTAGAGATTTAGTTCTTCCCGTACGTGTGGAATTCTCCCTTCCCTCTCTCTCTCTCTCTCTCTCTCTCTCTCTCTCTCTCTCTCTCTCTCTCCCCTCCATTCTGCGCCATCGAGTCACGGAAAAATGAACTGCTCAACGGGGAGAGGCAGCATTTACTCCACGGTTTTTCCACGGTCCATAATTCTCGACGAATTATCCTTGCCCCCCTTTGTCCCAGGGCTCAGGTATACAGATTCAATTGTGCCCTCGTTGACAGACGAAAATTGGCCAGGCCGGGGCCGAGAGATCTCTCTCGGCAGAGGCCACCGAGAGAGGGCCCCTTTTTTCAGGTATTTATCCCACCGGTACGGTGGCCGCCTTTAGAAAAGTCCCCAGACAAAGAAATTCCGACGGAACCGCGCAACGGTAACGCTTTTGTGGCCTCGAGACGGACCTACGATCGACTCGCCGCCGCTTTTCGGCCCGAGGCTTGCCAAAATAGAATTGCTCCATGTCACGAATCACCTAAAGCTTCCTCTTCCGTTTTTCCAGCTATTCGAAGAGGCCAACGATTCCTCCTCCTCCTCCCCCCCGCGTTTCGAAGCTCATAATCGCGAAAACCGGAGACAGATTTCGTCGCCAGGCAATCTACTTGAAAGCTGCTTTAAATCATTTGTGAGAAGAGGACAATCGTCGAGGAAATCCGATAATCTCGGTTATTGGGAGAGCTTTGTCGTTCGCTTGTATGCAACTTTGTCCTGTAACTGTTTACTCGGGGGCGGGGATGATATGTTAGGTCCTACAACTTGTTAGGGTATTGTTAGAGTATTCAGTCGACCGGATAATGCATTTGCGTGGGGGAAGGGGGGGACTATTTGCCGAGCTGTGTTACGACCTTTAAAATAAGTCCAATGGTTCTTTGATGGATTCATTGTCTACCGGGTTCCTCGTGTCCCGGCTTTGTACGGGTGGCGTTGCTCTGTTGACTTTTAGGAAGTACAGCGTTTACTCCTCGAAAAACGTCCCCTCATTTCTTTTGTTAGAGTAATACTGTCTAGAGCCTAAAATCTAGAATCTAAAAATTTGATGAAAAATGTAATAAATGAAGTTCATATATTTGGCAGGTCATTTTTACTGGTTTATTTTACCTTTTTTTTTAAATAAAAAGCCATTATTAAAGATCACTTTCCTGATTTTCAAAGATCACTCATGAGATCAAGTGTCTTAGGTTCGGGTCCGCGTTGCGACACCCATTCGGGTAGGTAGGTGGCTTAATAATGAAAGGCTTAAATAATGAAGAAAAAATATGTCATTACATTAGTATCGTCTCACCGGTATACCTGACCCCGTATCGTGTTACAGTTTTCGGTGATTCAGCTTCTTGGCCCTTAGAGTCTCCGCAGTGGCGGAGATAACCTCGCGACGTTGAAGGTGGGGAAAATTGCGACACTTAAGCGGGTAATAGTCTGGATAAAGTTTCCGAGAGACACGTTTGCGATTCCTAAGATGAAAATACGCCCCTTTGAGTGTCCGCTTTATAAGTCGATATTGCCGCCTCGTGTCTGAGGCGAACGTTGTTTCTTGACCGTAATAAAAATAAAAAAAGATGCCAATCGAACGGCTTTAAAATCAATGAGAACGTCGACGGTGGGACACTGTTATCTGGAGCGTGGCGGTGAAATCGAGTGCTTCGAAGAATCGCATCGACGCAACACGGACGATTTCAACCCCCCACCCCCCAGCCCCACGTTACCTTGCGCTCGGATCTCGTTCTCCGTTTTCACTTTCCGTCTTTTCCGCAAGATGCGAAACTTTTCGTACCTCGAAGAAGTTCCCATGGAAACGAGCCATCGGCCGTGGTCATCCGCTAATCTCTTCTGGAGCTGTTAGGCACGAGCATGCACCACGCCGTATCGATCGACACGCATGTGCTCGGAGGGTGAAGGAAAAGGGGTGGTCTGCTGCTGTGGAGAAACCGTTGACTAAGGCGACCCTCGGCATGGAAAATGTCCAAGCGGCCGCACCTACGCTTTTATTTATATACTGCTTACGTTATTACACGCGAAACAAGATCAAACTATTCCCACGAAGTTGTACGAGCCTCAAGTAGGCTCTACACAACATTGCCGAAGAAATTTCACCAGAGTACGCCGACATCTTTTTTATACCTTTCTGTTTCCATCTTTGTATTTCAATCCATCAAAATAGATTCTACACCCATCAAGAGTCTTAGTTAATTATTATAAATCGACACTTCTGTTTAATACGCTATACCACCTTTACGAAGCACAAATATTTGCAACGAAGACATTTCATCGATGCCTTAAATGTCACGTGTTACGATCATAAATAACGTGGGGATTTTATGCATTTATCGCAAAAATACATAGGGTAAGAGACCCAATTACTGTGTGGGTAACATTTACTGTGCTTATATTAACCACCTACTTATTTTTAAAGCATAATGAATATTAAAAAAGGGAAACAGTGAATTCTCAATATATGTCAACAACACGGGTCTTGCTAACGTCGTGTATCGTCCAGAAGATAAACCTAAGCCGTGTTATATTTATACTCCTCGGCGTGTACACCGCGGTAGTGGGGATGGTTCCGAGACGTTTATCATCCAGACCTTGGCGACATATACTGAGAAATCACTGTATATCGAATATACCTTTTTAATATTCATTATGCTTTAAAGATGAGTATAACTAAAATAGGCACAGTGATTGGTGAATTAAAAAATTGTGGAGATCTAACAAGAATATAAGAAACTTATCCGTAACTTGGAAAATTCTTATTTTGCATAAGGATACTAGTTATAAATAATGACGCACGGACAATTAATTTTGCTTTCCTGAAACACGTTTCAATATTTTATTAACGGTCGAGTACCGCTAAGGTCATATTTTTTCGAAGAGACGGGTTAATTAATGTAATACCGCTAGTTTATATATCTCATAATTCAATTACAAATAAGTCTTCACCCTCAATTGGATTTTTTCGGGATGTTACCTAAAGTCTACAGGATGTCGTATAGCGGTGTCGATAAACACAGGTTGTTATTTGCAAGCATGCTAGTCGTATCATAAATTACCGTATCGCCTGCGTCATCGGCATCCAGTGTATTATAAATAATTATCAAAGTAAATGCATAACAGTATCGATCTACGTTAATCTAAATCTCCTGAACGTTGCATTAGAGTTAAATATGTGATGGTATCTCACGCTCGCGTTCGACATTCTCTGTTCTTGTGAAAGAATAGATAAATATTCGAATTTAAAAGGGGAGTCTGATGTGAGCTGTCGAAATGAATTTTTGGGAATTTATTGTATAAATATCTATATTGTATAGATATATTGTATAGATTGAACCAATCTTTCTGAAATTTTAGAACAATTTTACCGTGCTTTTAAAGTAATTAAAAATATATTTTTCAGTCGAAAAGGTCTATAGATGACAGATTATATGCAGCAAGTTATTAAAAACAGCGTTCCGCCCTGTATAATAGAGTACCCGTTATATTCAACCGAATAAACAATGTTTGACAAAAACAATAGCTGGTCCATGCTGAGCAGAGAACAATCACGAAATTATGTGCAAAAAATCAAATCTATTTACAGGCTGTCCCAAGAATGTTGTACTTCCTTGGAAAAGGTGATTCCCGAGGTCATTTGAAAAAACTTTTTCCTTTGCAAAAATGTTCTCCGCGGCTTCGTTCAGGAGATATTCACAAAGAAACACCAATCAGAGCACGGTTATAGCGGATTGTAACTCAACGAGAGGTCCAGCTGAGCGTGGTGTTGGTATTGGCTGTGCCGAAACCAGCCCGCTGTAGCCGCGCTCTGATTGGTCTGCGTCTTTCGTTAATAACTCGTTAACGAAGCCGCGGAGAACATTTTCGCAAAGGAAAAAGTTATTTGAAATGGTGTCAGGAATCGGCCCTTTCAAGGAAAGGATTGTGTTATTAATGTGTGCAGAGAAACGAATCTCTTTTGACTGACCACATCAGGCTGCGTCTTAAAATAGCACAGGGATCACTGCGGTATGCGCATCGATTGGAGTATCGAATGAAATAATTTGGCCGTGCGCGCGCCGATAAATTTAATTCAACCGCTGTCCTGAATGCACACGCGGCCGCGACATCTCTCCCGAGCCGGTATTATGGATCGAGTGAATGGAAAGAACAATGAAAACACTACGTCACCGGCCGCTTATCGTACGATAGACACTCCCGCTCGTGCGAGGGAGCCCGCGATTTCACGAGGCGTCGTAGTCGCGACCGCGTGTTGCGTCGCGCGCAAACAATCCTCGATTAATTATTGACCGTGTGAGGGGACCGCGGGGGAACAGTTAATCACCGCGCGGCAATTAGGCGCGATATCGCGCTCGTAATTGGGCCATCGCACCGGGACAATTGTTTCGCGTCGTTCGAAAATCGGACGAGCTTCCTCGCTCCTCCTAATTTTTCGTTTTTTTCTTTCGGCAAAAGAACAGCCTCGATTGGACTCCAATCATCGGACAGGTGCTCCTCCTATCCGCTTCGAAGTTTTCTCCCGGCCGAGCTTCGGAGAGGTCGACAAACGCGATGGGAATTTATCGCGAGCTCATTCAAAGTTGAAGAGACTCACGCGTCGAGTTTCGAATTATCTGCCCCGAAGCATAAGCGAATTTCAGATAGTGTATTTTTACGCGACGGTAGTTTCCTTCTATTTCTTTTTTTATCCAATAAAAAAGAGTTGACGATAAATATGTATTTCGATAAAAGTGCGGGCCACGGACGCGGCGCTGAAACGTTTTTCTTCTACTCGTGACTCTATTTTCTGTTCCCCGGGATGTGCCGAGCAGCTTTCGACCCGAAAATCAGGTTTTTCAACCACTTCTTGAGGGGCAGAATTATCATATATTGCATAAATAATTGTATCACTTATTATGTATTGCTTGAAGGAAAAAGTAGATAAGCGAGGTCAGCGCGTCGCCACAATGTATTCCTCGCTTTCAGTCACCCGTCGACCCAGATAACTGTGGACAATTAATTCGCGTACAAATTTCATAGCGACTGCGCACCGTTTACGCGAATTGGCATCTTAAGAAAAATAATCTGTTGTTGACGGGTCAGCAGTGGCGCGAGTTTCGCTGCTTGTGTGTTCATTCGTCCGTCTAATCGAGTAATGCGCGCACTTCACAAAATGCGTTATTATTTGCGGACCGATGGCCCATGAAATCAGGCGAATTTCGTGCTACCTGTGTTCGTGGGTTCGTGAACCTATGAAAATCATCGAGCTTTTTTTCGCCATTCATGTCGCAAAATATCATAATCTTCCTCGAAGAGATTTCGAAACCTCTGGCTTGTCGTTCAATTTGATACCGCGATATTTAAAAAAAATGTATACAAGTTACAAATCGTTAACTGCTTGCACTATGATTTATTTCACGGTTACAGTGGTTAGAAATTCTTTGTCGTCCATAATTTTGATTTTTGTTGATATTGTTTATTGCACAGTCTCTACTCGCTAAATGTCACAAATATCTAGCCTATAATTGTCCCAGAATAGAGAAAGGCTTCGAGAGGCCTCTGTTGCCGACGAGTGTAAACATAATAAAGTGTTAGTCGATGTATGTTCAAAACACAGATCTAGTCACGGACATATATCGGCCGGGGGATGCTTTCTTTGAACCACGCGACCTTATACTCCTCGGCGACTGAAGTCACTCGTGCTTTGGGGCCGGTCACAGTACCATAGTTCTGGGACTTTTATCAGCTAGGAATTTTGGACTTATATAGAGTAAACAGTGTATTTGTTTTACTTACATAATGAAAATAAAGAAGTTTTGTTATTGGATCAGTAGTGGTCTCGATATTGTGTTTACACTCCTCGGCGACGGAGGCCTTTCTCCGTAAAGAACAGTATCTTCTATAAGTATCATTATAGAATTATTTTATTATTATTATTTTTTTATTATCTTCGATAATTGTCCCTGGCCAGACCCGTGTTTTGGACAATAATCGAGTAGACACTTTGAATGAACTTCTTTATGGTATGGGATTTGAATAGACATAGTCTTGTCATTACTCCAAAGCAATATACATCAGTTGTATTGATTACTCGGTAATTTTAGCGTTAAAAAAAGCAGCAGTCGTTTTGACAAAATTTCCATAAAGTCACTGCAATGTTTAAGCGTCATGCGTCACGTACCGTGTGATTAAGACTGCTGCTAGAATGATCTGGAAGGGAAGCTTGAATTTTTGTAACGGGAATGCAAAAATGCGAAAATGACGGATGATTTTCTACGGCGAAAGTACGAAGATTCTATTTCACGTACGAACTCACCTTAACAGGGAATCGATTACACGCTCCAAAACTCCGTCTTGTAAGTTATCAACGAATACCCTCAATTTTCTATCGATCCACGATTCCCCCACGGCGAGTTGCCATAGTCGGGGTTCACGACTCGGCCTTTCTCTCCGTCTCTGTTTCTCCCGGTCGCTCAGCTGTTTCGACGTGCACTAAAAGCCGTTGCGACTGGACATATTGTATAACAATCGTGATGTATAGTCTCCGGGATGATTCACTGTTAGGTCAATACCTTGGGTTGGTAACACCGGTCGGCCCTATTACACGAGGGCTGTTTCTGCGAGTGATCGATAAGCGACACGCACCTATGCGTGTGTCTCTCTCTCTCTCTCTATATCTCTCTCTCTATCGCTCCTCTCTCCTCTGCTCTTCGAATGTGCGTGCTTCGCGAGGGTCGGTCGAGTTAGGGTTGTTGACGAGGAGGGTTGGCCAGCGATTCCAGCCCGTCGCGTATACACGAATAATTAATTCGATTTTTCGATCGTTTGCCGCCTCAAAACTAGCCGGTCTCTGTCGCCGTCGGGGATTACCCTAATTTCGTTTTGAAATTCAAAGCTGGTTCCCCTGGAGGGATGGGCGGGCAATGCATTTCGAAGAAAGTCGCTCGGTCGCAAGGGTTGTCAGCTTGTTCTTGTTCTCTGCCAGCGGTTCCGGTTACCACGGAATCCAGAAGTGAACAATTCCTTTCTTACCGTAGCTGCATCTCATGAGCTAACTTTAGGGGATCGTTGAACCGGATCTGTCAGAACCTCGGTCACAGACACAGGAATCGCATTGTCTCGAATATAAACGCGAGGAGACCGCTTTTTTTCGAACACTGTGTCTCGATCGTCGGAGTGGTTGCACTTAACGAGCATCCTTATCGCGCACACCGAGGGTTAACCGTATAGACTCCGGTTCGCTGATAAAGACCGAAGTCTACCTAGCTGGAGGCGTCCTGGGAATCCACCTTTCCCACAAGCATTCGTTTCGCTAAAACCTGTCTACGCGACACGTCGCCAACCCCATTTGTCCTCCGAACGAAGAAGAAATACAGCGATTTCTCTAAATATGTCGCCAAGGCCTGAATGATAAACGTCGCAAAATTATCCCCACTACCGCGAGGTATCCCCCGTGAGGGACCACGTAGCTCCAGAGGCCTCGCGAGGAGTGTAAACATAACAACGCTCGGTTGTATCTCCTGGACCATACATGACGCTGACAAGACCCGTCTTGTTGACATATATCGAGAATTCATTGTACAAAGTTTACCCGATATATTTGACATAAATATGTATTAGGGGTACTCATAAGTAATCAAATATCTGCATAGAATTTGTTTTGCTTTTAGTTCTGTACCGATCGTTGAAGAGGAAACACGTATTCTTTTACAGTTTTCAGTAAAGCTGGCTGTGTTCAAAATATTCGAAAAAGTATCATTTTTGTACAATCCTGTAATAAAGTGGCGGCGCCCGTACCTACCGAGAATCATTTGTCGTCATTGCATACTTTTTCATTTTCATGCGGAATTTAATGCAACGGTAACAACAAAGAAAATTTGCGATGTTTATGAAGATGTATTGAAGGTCAACAAATGTCAACGTTGGCTCAGAAGGCTTGCTGCTGGTGATTATGATCTCTCTGACAGGCCTCGAAGTGGACGACCAGTTGAATTTGATAATGACACCCTAAAATCTCTGGTTGAAGCTGATCTAAAATTAAGTATACAAGAATTATCGAGAAGCCTTGGGTCCACATGGTCAACTATTCAAAGGCATCTACACGAAATGGGAAGGGCATATATAGGCAAGGAATATGGGTACCACATCAATTATCTGAGACCAACAAGAATATTCGTCGATCAATTTGCACTTCATTGCTATCCAGTTTTCGTAGAGATCCATTTCTTGGCAGAATCGTTACCGGAGATGAAAAATGGATTCTTTACGATAGCATAAAGCGTTCTAAGCAATGGCTTTCTGAAAATCAAACCGCAATATCAACTCCTAAACCTAGCTTATCACTTAAAAAGGTGTTACTGTGCATTCGGTGGGCTGTCGTGGCATAATTCACTTTGAGTTGTTGAAACCTGGAGAAACAGTTACTGTTGAGTTGTATTTGCAGCAATTACAACGGCTGTATTCAGAACTATTGAAAAAGAGGGCATCTTTAGTCCACAGAAAAGGTGTAATACTGCAAATTGACAATGCCCGGCCCCATACAGGGAGACTCAATCAGGAAAAAATCAAAGAATTCCAATGGGAAGTTTTACCGCACCACCTATCATCTTTTCAGATCTCTGGAGCATTATTTAAGAAATCAAACATTCACTTGTGTAGAAGATGTAAGGTGGCACCTTGAGTCATTTTTTTCTTCGCGAATCCCGAATTTCTATAAGAGGGGGGGTTGAAAATTTGCAGGAAAGATGGCAAACTGTCCTTGATATTGATGGAGATTATATAATAAATTAAGAAATAAAAACTTGAATTTACGACAAAGTTTGTTGTAGTCCCCCTAATATATCGAGAATTCGCTGTGCTCGGGGAAAAGGATTTCCTAGAAGAATTTCCATTAATTCAAGCACAGCTTGTTGCGTTGGAATACGAACAAAACTGTAGCGAGGTTGCGCGTAGACACGTGGTGCGATCCTTATTCGCGGTTGTGGCAATAAAAATCGAAGTTGTGTAAGGTCCTCCGCAAACATTCTTGCGGGATAGGGGCGAGTAAGGTTGGTTCGCCCGCCGAACGGAGACGTTCAGGGGTCCCTATTCTAGGTCTGGCAAGCTATTCCATTCCCATTTCATTGGGAAAGGGAGGCGAAGAACGTCGGGAACGATCCGGGGCTCGAGGCGAAGGCAAGGCGGGGCGTTCCTCGTAAAGATTAGCCGGTGGCGTTTGTTCGCGCATCGATCCGCCGCGCCGCGGGAAAACGAGTTTCTACCAGTCGGCCGTTTCTCAGGCACTGGTTCTAACCTCTCCCTACAGCCTTCTGGATGAGTCACGACGATAGTGGCCGGAAAAAAGGGAATGGAGCGGCGGGGAAAGTGACATCCGTGCGCCTCGACGTCCTCGATGCAAATTCGTGACGCTTCCATGCTCGCTAGACTCGCCAGACAACCATGTCTTTCCGGATGCGTTTCACGAGCATCCTAATGCCGCCGAACTTAAGAGAATGAGCTGTCAGGTGGATAAGGTGGCGATATCAGGAGGAAAAGTTTGCTTCAACAGCACGAGCTACCTGCCCGAAGGACTAGAAATATTCCTTTCGTTGGAGTATCTAATCCTTTGATGACTAGAACTCCATTTATGAGAACAAAATTTTCGTCAATATCCGGTTTTGTGAATCATATTTGTTATGCCAATTATACAGGTGTCCCCAAAATTGTGTACTTCCTTGAGAGAGGCGATTCCTAAGGTCATTTGAAGTAACTTTTGCCTGTGCGAAAATGTTCTCCGCGGCTGCATTAAGGAATTGTTAACGAAAAACGTGGACCTATTAGGGCGCGGTTACAGAGGACGGATTTCGGCTCGGTCAATGCCAACGCCATGCTCAGCGGGACCTCTCGCTGAGTCGCAATCCGGCCGTTATAGGGAATCGCCATGTTCAAGGAAGTATTTTACAGAATTTTTGGGACACCGTGTACGAAAGTCTGCTACGAACTTAAATAAGGAATTTTTCGAAGGAGGGCGCGTCTTCGATTTGTGGTGAAAGAAAAGAATCGATTTTGTAGACCGTTTACATTGGGTTCAGCGATCGTACAGGATGAACTGTTGCTATGAAATTCGAAAAATTAAAGCAATAAAAAACCACATTTATTATCAAATTATAATCAACATTATCGTTATTATCAATTTTATACCGAAGATATGACACTCTATTAATGTTCCATTTTATTTTCTGTTGCAGGTGAGTTTCGGGCTATGCAGTTTCTTATCAAGGATGCAGTTGTTAAGTAGCCAACTTATTGAATACCGTTAAATATGATCAATTCGTAGTCGATCTACGTATCAGGCATGAAATATTATTCCGATTAAGCAGGCCAATTGCTGTAATTGTATTTCATATTTGTGGGTACAGTCTTTACTCAATATTGTCCCAAATATCTAGCGGATAAAAGTCCCAGAGCTTCGCTGTCTTTTTCTATGTTGTAGACATATGTCGAGAAAACACTGTATTTGGAAAATATCGCTTTTCAATAGTAATTGAAATCGTAAGAGGATTAATTAAAATGTTTTGAGAAATGTTTTTTAAAAAAGAAATAATACTCTGCGTAATTAACAAAATATACTTTATTACGTATATCTACTACTTAATGTATTATATATTGCATAATATTTTTCTTATTATTAGATAATAAAAGCTTCTGATCCTCATCTTATTTTTGAAATAGGTAAAAGAATAATTAACCTGTCTAAATTAGAGTTTGTACAATTTCGAAATTTATAGATTCTCTGAGCTATTGCTATAATCCGAGGACTGACACATAATAGGTGTAAACATGTGTTGAACCTCAATTTTCGATTTTTACACAAACATTCCTTACAATTCCGTAAGGAATAGGCATTCTTCGTTCCCGATGAACTATACGCGCACAACATTTGCGTTCTCGTGCGCGCGATTTATTTCGTGGAAAAGGTGGTTTTTTTTTTCAATGTATTAAAAGCATCGCCGGGAGGGATGGGTTACAGTTTTTAACCACGGAATCGAGTTGTACGGGTGACCCAGATTTCCGAGGGGTTTTTGTCGAGGAAAGTAAAAGGAACGTTTATTTAGATGAATCTTTCACCTCCGCGGTGCTTTGGCATTTTGAGGCACGGCCCGGTTTGCTTTTTCGCTTCTTTTTCTGTCTTGCCTCGATCCCGCGATCAATGGAAACTGTACCACATACTTTGATCCGCGTCCTCGGCCGTTGTTAACGGGGACGTCGCAAAAGATCCGCGGCCTGGTCGAGTTCGCGGGCACTTTCGTACTCCTGCCGCGTTTCTTCCAACTACGGTAGAGCCTCACTCGTTGCAACCTAGTTTACTGCACGGGACCCTCGTTCGTCTCACACTAGCCCATCACAAGTTCTCGGAACTTCTGGAACTCGTGGTGCGGATTGTGATGGTCACGCAGGAGTCGTAGCCCTACCACCGCGCAACCTCGATTTTTGCAAACGCATTTCCGGTTCCGTTTCGTGCAACGAGCGAGGTTCTACTGTAGCTCTTGAATCGGGCCGTACGCTGGTCGGTCGCGTTCGAAACTTCTTCCAAACCGAATGCAAATTCAAATTCGAACCCCTTCATCTTGTAATTTTCTGTTCCACTTTCTCGGTCTTCTTCGTGTGCCGATATCGGACATGTTTGCGACGGGTTGTCGGTGTATTAGCAAACAGTCCGCTACAATGCGGCGAATTGATTGTGTTCCATTCGGGAGACCAAGACGACATCCCCCGCTATCTCCGAGAAAGAGACTACAAAACGTTTCCGATATAAATTGTACCACCACATTGTTACGAGCAACCTAAATCAACCCTTTGTACTCGAATGCCGACGAATCTTTACCGTACCATAATTTCAAACAATTTTGACGTCATTAAAATTTGTAGTCAACAGTACTGGGACACTCTGTATATTAAGGCAGTTTTTAGCATAGAGGTCAACAACTTTTGGTTGTGCATGTGAGTTAAAGATTTAAAGGTTTAAATTTCAATAATTTAAGGCATTTCAAACATAACTGGATTTTGATAAAACATAAAAAATGTTTTAATTTACCACTAAATACGGTGTACGATGCAGAATCTGACAAGGCGGAATATCTCAAAGGGACACACCGATTTTGAATAAATTTCTGCGAGGGGTAGTTTCCGGAAAAATATTTGACACGTATTTTTTTCCGTCCAGCTTCCGCGTTGAAAAAATTGAAAACGGCCCTTGAAGTTGTTGCTTTTTACTGATTTCAACCAAATTTTCTCACCGAGTTTCTCAATTTAGGGAGGCGAGAGAAAAAAATTCGAAAGTCGAAAGGACCACCCTTGCGCTGTTTTTCTAAATATTTGTTGACCGCGTTGCCACGGGGGTTTACAGACGGCGTTTATTTCGGCGATCGAAAAATTTCAAGGGTCCTAAGGTTTGCTCGCCTAAGTGCGCGAATTGAACGCGGGGGCACGGTCGTTCATCCCTCGTTCGAGCGGTGCACCGTCGAATCAGCGACACGCGCCCGGCAAGTATCATTAGCGAGGGCTTTGACGAGGGCGGCATCCGAATCGGGGGCACGGTTTTCGTCGGAAGAAAGGAACGGCGCCGGGTGTACCGGGAGCGTAAAAAACGGAGAGGGCTAGCGCAAGACGACAAGTTATTTGGAGCGCGAGGAATTGACGCGTTCTGCTCGGGGTAACGATGTTCTAGTTTTCGTAACGAGGGCCGGCTGGCCGGCATGTAAAGCGACGCGGCGTGTGTTGCTCTCGAGTGAAAATCTCCATTATCATGACCATAAGCTTCGACGGCAGAAGCGAGGACCGCACGGGTAATTTCACGGCGGCTTTCGGGCCCGGGAAAGAGCAAAGAGCAAAGGGGAGGGAAGGGGGCCCAAAGTCGTATCGCTCGCTTATGTTTTGGCGGAAGAAGGGGGCCCCCGGGCTCCACATAAAAATGAATGAACAACGAACATAATCTTCGCCGTTAATACTGACCGACAACGTGCCGGCGTGTCTTACGGTTTTTACGATTGTAAATTTCCCCGAGACTCCAGGGGCTCTCTTTTCTTCCCTTGTCTCGCTCCGAGCCTCGCTGTTTGCTCGTCTCGTTTCGGTGCACGCGCACGACCTCGTCGCCCCCTCTCTCTCCCTCTCTTCCTCCGTCTTCCCTCTCTTTCAATGCTTCGGTCTTGTTCCCCTTCCAACGATCGTTCTGATAATCGCTATCGCGTCGCATTGCGCGCCTCGCCACGCTCTCATGTACCGGGCGGTCATTAAAGTAATTCACGTTGCGGCCGGCTGGGCCCCGTGGCCTTGTCGCCCCTCGACGGGGCCCTGTCGCAAGGTCCGTCATCGCCCCCCCACCCCCTTTTCACCCGATCTTTCGGCCGCTTTTTAAAAAGCCTCCGCGTTACGTAATTACGCACGCGACCTTATTCCGACGACCAAACTCGGCCGTCTACGAAAATTGAAATCTGCGGCCGCATAGGCGCGCGTTCTTCTGGAAGGTCTTGGGCCCGATGTGATCGGAGATCTTGGGAAATACTTGGGGGAGCTCGCCTAACCGCCGAACGCTAGCATTTTATGGAATCGCCGCCGGTCGTTCAGGGCCAGCCGAAAATTTCTTTGCTTTATTCCTTCCTGCGAATTTTTATTTTTATTGTGAAACTGATTAAACTTTTCCGTTAGTTAACATTAGTATCTTAAGATGGCGACCTCGATAAGTATCTAAGAATTTTTCAGATTTTTTTACAGCCTGGTTTCATAAACATTTATGCCCGGGACTAAAAGACTCGAGGTTCTTACTGTCCAACCAATAAGTCCCATAATAGAGCGAGCGCGACCTTCAAAATCCTTGTTTCTATAAAACTTTAATCATACCGATTCGAAAATATTCGTTTCACGAGAATGTACAGTGAATTCTCGATATATGTCAGCAACACGGATCTTGATGTCGTTTATCGTCCAGGAGACACTATTCTTTGATTCGCGCAGAATATAGAAAAGTACAACGATACTCGCCGCCGAGGAGTGTAAACACAACACGGGTCGGGTATATCGGTGTGAGACCGGGAGACCACTACTAATCCAATAACAAAACTTGTTTATTTTTCACTATCTTTTTATGGGACTTTCACCAACATATTCGTGGCATTTTTCTAATGAAAATGATACCATTTATGATACAATATAATTCCGATGATATTTAATGAACGATGGTGAGGATAATTCCGTGACATTTATCGGCCATGCCTCGGCGACGTATATAGAGAATTCACTGTACTTAAAAAAAGAGTCCGAGCAATAACATTTTTTCTCACAAAAATTATATCATGTGTAATTGTATCATGTCATTATGGCCTCAATTCTGTTTTGTTTGCAGTATACGGATTATTTGATGCAACTAATCTTATCGATTCTTCCAAATGAATCATTAATTACTTGAAGACACGTTATCATGATAGGCAATGAAGAAAATTGCTCTTGAATATTTTTCCGAATTTACAACCGGTTTTACAACCTTGTTCAGCGAGGAAAGTTAACTCCACTACGTAATTAGAAGCTATATTGGTATCGGCAACATCTTCAACGTTGGAATTCTCTGACAAAATCTGCCTCATTGATCCTCAAATTATTATTCCCCATTTTTGTTCGATAAAACAGTGGAAAAAATCCTACATCAATTGTTAAAGGATTGTTGGAAGGAGGAGGCTTGAATCTTCGAATCTATGGCAGTTTCATTTACGAAAAATTTTTAGAGGCGTTTGAATTTGCAGTATGTTTGAGGAAAACTGGGTTCCCAATTTTCCACCTGCTGCGTCAGGTAAAAATATAGAAAAAAAATGAACGCCGCTTTTCAAGCTGTAGAATGAGTCCAGGCTTATGGTTGTGCTATTTGTTTCTACGAAATACTGTTTGGATGCACTATGTAATTTTGTATTAGTAAAGGGTTGAAGTATGAAGCTGTATTTCGGGGTGTAATGATAACCTCTTGATCAATCATATCGCGCATAAATGCGTTAAATCCGTCTAAAACTGTTTACTCTATATATGTCCAAAACAAGGGTCTAGCCACGGACAATTATCGTCGAAGCGATACTATTCTTTGATCCACGCGACCTTACGCCCCTCGGCGACCTAGGTCTCTCGATCTTCTGGGCCCCTCACGGGGTATACCCTGTGGTAGTGGGGATAATTCCGTGACATTTATCGTCCAGGCCATGGCGACATATATTGAGTAAACGCTGTAGTTAAAAATCGTGTGTGCACGTCCTCGCTGAGAGCTGCGCGGACGGGAACAGTGGATCATCAGTGTCCAGAATCAGAGTGTTGCGACATGCAGATTAATTTAGGCGAACAGGGAAAATTCTTGATCGAAAACCGAGCGTGTTTACGAGCTTTTATAGGCGTTTTACAAGTGAAATAAGGGTCGTATCGCGTTCTACATCATTGGGTCACCACGCCACGGTTCTGCGTGAGGCATACTCGCTGGATCACAGACTCGTGGGGCTAAGTAGGTGAATCTATTGGCGATCTCAGTGAAACGGTAGTTTCGCAACGATCGGCCGGCGCCACGCATTTGCCCGTTGAATTTTTGCGAGCGAGCGCGGCGCCCTTTTTCCGTTCCGTTCAAAATAAACCACGATTTATTCTCTCAACGGGCCGTGGTACTCTAACGCTGAAATAACACGTTCCGTTCGCGAAACGTGCAACTTTGAGGTCAGGTGAAACAAGTCCCATAAATTCGTTCTCTCAGCGGGGGAGTGAAATGTGTTTGCCCTCGCGAGGCAAATTTTTCGTTAGGCAAATATCATTCGTTACTTTTATGCGATATTACTGCCACTGAAGAATCGGTTTGAAAGACTGACCCGATGGAGACAGATGCCTGGTCAACGAAGTGCTGGGCACCCCATTACTGTGGAAGTATCGATTACTCTGCCTATATTAATTACACTTATTTTTATGCATATATATATATATTTAAGCATAATGAATCCTAAAACATTGATATTAAATTATTTTCATTAAAATCTGTCATTATGAATGTTATATACCTTTTTTTAATATTCATCATGATTTAACACTAACCGCACCGGTTACAAAATGTGTTTTATAAAAATTATGCGACTGAACTTATTTCGATTTTCCACAATTTTTTAAATAATACGTGCTTGACTAAAAAAATGTATTGAATAATTTCTAATGGAAGCATCTTTATAATTTCAATAATTAAAAAACAAAAAAATCAAAAACCGATCATGGTACTGTTAGTGTTAAAAATAAGTGTAATTAACACAGGCACAGTAATTGACGGCCCCACAGTAATTAGATCTCTTCCCCAACCCTTGGCAAAAATTATTCGACCAATCAAATCAAGTGTCCATCATTTTAATTATTCATATTTCCAATGTGGAAGATATTCCCATTAACGATAACAATAAATGTAACGATAAAACTTGACATGTATAAGGAAAATATGAATATAATGGTACATATGTTTGTTATTTCACAATGTACAAGGAGGTTAATTATCCTGAAGCATTCAGACAATTTTTATGTCATCGTCAGACATATTAAAGAATTTTCCTTCACCTTGTTACGCTATTGAAATGTCCTTATAATTTTCTCAAATAGGTAAACAGTTTATTATTTAATATTTGGTAGAAAGTAAAACAATTCATCGTTTCATTAATGCTTTTCTAAATTATCATTACATCGTATTTGTCTAATATGCACACTATACTATTTTAGTGTACGCTCAAATAATTCATTCAACAATTACATTCACAATTCTGATCAAATATTTTCTTCCGGTGATAGTAGAACTATCCGTTCTTAGCGTCATTGTACTCAAACAATTGTAAAAACATTTTCTATACTCGAAACAGCGAACTGTTAGCGAGAAATGAATGAGCGATTCCTCAATTCAGCCCCACGTGACTCGGGTATCAAAGGTCACCGAATGTGAACGATCTCGTGACCCTCTTTCGGACCCTCTCGTTCGGATCAATATGATCCCGGGAGAGATATTTAAATTTTGTCGTGCGACACGAGCTTTCGCGAAAATTTTCTTTCGCACGTTGGACTACAATCGCGAAACAATTCCGAATTATTTTTTTTTGCTTCGAGCAAAAACGTTAACAAATCTTGAATTAAAAAAAAAGACCCTAGGGCACGAGAACGCCGGCAACGTTGCTGACAAGATGATCAAAATTTGCTCAAGAGACCTGCCGTTAGCAGTCGAAAGGTCCTCGTATGTTACTGTCCACCCATCTTCGATACAAATTATCTCTCGCGCATGCCCTTCCCCGGATTTATTAGCTTAATGCCTCGGGGGCATAAATAACGCGCTCGGGGCACCGTCGAGGGAGACGCGAAAGTAATTAGTTATACCCATCGCTGGTTATATGGGGTCGAAACAGGAAATGCTAGTAGCGGCGAAACTTCTGCAGACGCGCACCCCCCTCCCCCCGGCCGCCGACCTTTTTGGTTTTTGTCGCGCGATCATTTATGCAGCTAGCTCGAGTTAAATCGAGCGGATTCTTTTTGTCGTCCGCGTTTTCACACGCACCCCCCGGTTGCGAAACCAGCTCGCACGCCTGATGAGGCAAGGTGTGCGCGATACACTTTCTGCTTCGACACGCGGCGATCCGTTGGCCTTGAATCGCAACTTGAAATTCGTTGTTTTGTCCAGCTTCGTCGAGGAGAATCTATCGAGACGCGTTTCTCCGTTTGATGGTTCGAATTCCTATCTGCTGGAAATCAATTCGTAAATAATCTGTAAACGATTTCGCTGTGGAAAATTATCAATACAGTAGAACCTCGTTTGTTGCAACCCTGTTCATTGTACAGTAGCGACTCGAATCACGAGTCGTCAGGACTTCCAGCAACTCGTGGTGGGGATTGCGGTGGGCCAGTACGGAGCGGGAAAACGGGAACACAGATTGTGTGATTGGTTACCTCTTTCGTTGCACAACCTCGTTTCTTGCACGCATTTTCAGCCCCGTTGCGTGCAACGAACGAGGTTCTACTATAAAGATGAATTTTCAGCGGAAAATTAAAAGCGTTTGCTAAGTAATTTTGTATATTTGTTATACGATTGCTTTTGATAGATTTTATAGATCATTGCGAAAGCCTGAATTTATCGGAATCGCTAGAAGCTTCGTTTATCTGACGATGTAAATCGAGAAGCCCGGAGTTCGTCTCGAGCAGTAACGGATCCTACGCGAACGTAAGGAAAGTTCCAGCGATCTTGTACCCGGTGCCAGTTTCTTTATCCATCATGGAAAACCCGACAATTAATACGAAGCTTGAATATCCCGTCGCGTAAATCAGCCGCGTCTTTTTGTCGCGGATTTAACGCAGATTTCCGGTATTCAGATTACGCTGCCTGCGTTCTAACCCTGGGTGCACGCACCGCGTCGGGACTAGAGCTCCATAATGACCAAAAACCTAGCAGCAATTCAGTAACAGTTTATTCACTGATACTCTAATAACAGACCCATCTGGAATGGATACTTGTAAGAGTCTACTTTATCTTCAAATGTATACGCGTCGCACGGTTGTCGCGCGTGTACGTCGTCCGACAGCAGTAGTTCTTCTTTTCAGGGGAGTTTAGTATAATAATAAAACAATGACAGTGAGCGCTAGTTTTTCCAGAGACCGCGCAAGAAACGTTTATTGCGTTTCCTAGAACGAGCAACAGGATCGGGGAATATTATATTATTTTTTTATTTTTTCTTATTAACCCTTTGCACTCCTTTTTCGAGTGTGAATCGACATTTAACACGTGTTTACAAAATTCCGGAGTGGAAAGGGTTAATATGAAGTTACGATCGCGAATAAAAATACCCTATACGTTAATGTTCCCAGTACCCGAAAATGTACTGTGCACTACGAATACATCTGTCATCTAAACAGATGCCGATAATTTTGCCGGATTATCTATCAATAATTTATCAATAATTTTTGTTTACATTTCTCATGGCCCCGTGTACTAAATCTTGAGATGTTCTTCAACGTCTGTGCAGCGTATAGACGTCATCCTGAAGGGTTGATGAAATGAAAATTCGTATACACAGATTTTTTGTACAGTTTCTTACACTACAGTAACATCTTGATTTAAGCCGAACAGAGCTACACGATCTTAGTCAGACTACATCTATTCAAACCCCACACCAGTTTCATTCTAACAGGTACTTCGTACTAAAGAAGTTCATTCAACGTGTCTACTCGATAACTGTCCAAAATATGGGTCTGGCCAGGGACAATTATCGGCTAGAAGATACTATTCTTTATGGAGGAAGACCTCCGTTGCCGAGGAGTGTAAACATAATATTGAGACCACTACTAATCCAATTACAAAACTTTTTCATTTTTCATTATTTTTTATGGGACTTTCTCCAACTTGTTCGTGGCAATTTTCTTATTCAATCGATGCTAAGCACGATATAATTTGTGTTGTATTTAGTGGTTGAATTGACTGTATGTAGTGTGTCTTCGGCCGCGCGGTCCACGTGGTCACCAGAAAATAGTAGCCGTATGCGATCTATGTCACAGTAAGGACCCGATGACTGAACTTATATAAAGACTGGACTTAGATCAAGACTGTACCATTAGAGATCCAATAGACTTTTAGTAGATTGCGGATTTTATGGATTTATAACAGAAATGAATGGGTGAAACACGACACTGTAAAAATAGTAGAAGAATTTTAGAATACTGTTTTTAAAACTATTGAAACGAAAAATTTGTTCTCATTGAATTCCAGTTTCTTGCAAACGAGCTGCTCATTCTCCAAATCGTTGAACTCCACAAATAGAAAAATAGAGAAATAATCTACATTGATTTTTGACAGTTCTTGTTACTTTTGTCACTCAATGACATTGAGTCTAATTGTTAAGGAAATTTAGTTTGAATGGAACAATTTAAGAGCGAGTCTAGGAAGGTGGGGGAATATAGAGGGGTCACCCTAACACAGACTGCGTACAAGGTATACGCGGCGGTGTTGGCGGAGAGGTTGAGGAAGGAAGTGGAGGGGAAGGGGATGCTACCGGACAGCCAGGCGGGTTTTAGGAAAGGACTGGGGTGTATGGACAACATATACGTGCTGAACTATTTGAATTTAAGAGCGAGTCCAGCGTTTCACCAGAGAAATGTCAGAAAACCCGAAAGAATAAAGGTTAATAATTTCCAAAGATAAAACAGGAAAGAAACGATTTAAAAGTTAAATCTCTATTGAAACACTTTTTTTTTATATGAAACTATAGTTTCATTCGACCTGGGTGGAGATGCCGATCAATTCAGAAAATGATCTTCTCCGGTACGAATCACTGTCGTACATTGTACGTGTTACTCGAGCCGGCAGTATTTCTTCGTTGGTTCAGGTAACCCGCAGTTTCCAGCCGAAGCGTGCGAACGCATCTAAATCCTCCTACCCGCCTCTCGAACCACCCTCGTCGCGGAATTCGTCGCGCAAGTTTCTTGCTCGCGCGGCTTGCACGTTGCATCGATCCGGCCGCGCGATTTGTATCCGCAATTTCTATGTTTGTCTATCATGTACAAGACGCGCTCACGCGCGCGGTTTTTGCCCGACACGCAGCGCGAATGTCGACGCCGCGCGTATACGAGCGTTACGTGCCCGAGGATAATATAACTATCTTGATCGAAAACTAATTCGAGTAATCTTATCTTGCCGCGGAAAACGTGCCTTTTTTTATTTCGGCGCGGCCGATGGCTATGCATCTTCTAACCAGCGATCGCTATCGATCCCGAGCACCTGTTTATATCCGAACGATCTTTTTTCCGTTACAATCTAACCCTTTGCCTAACCGTTTGCATCCAGTGGAAGGAACGAAACATAATGTTTCCCTTATCACCAATTTCTTTTATTGTATTTGAATGGAAAAAGTAAAAAAGATTTCATACTTTCAGTGTTTGTACATAATTGTTAGACAAGTGATATTAACACTAGACCCACCGAGACTTTCATTATAACGTGTGATTAAATGGAGAAGTCAGTTCAGAAAGTTTTTATGAAAACGTTTTTTTCAACAAGGGTGAAATAGAAAAGCGGTTGTTTTGACCGTGGTAATTTTTTTAAACCGGAAAATAGTGCGCGTATGTGAGTCAATGATGCCGATGAATTGCATTTTGGTTGATCTCTTTCGGAACATGTGGAAAAACGGAAAGAGGCGAGATTTCTTAAAAATTTTTGACAGAAATTAACTTAAACAGAAATTAACTCGTCATTGTACGATAAGGGGTCAACGATTTCGGTTTGCCAAAATGTCCAAAAGCAGGAGGGGTATTTGGCCTGTGAACGGCAGGCATCTCTACCGTTGTGTTGTACGATTGAAAGAAAAAAAAAAGAACGGGGAAAGACGTTCAAGCCGACTAATTACAGGGTACACATTTATTAAAATCCATCTGCACCCCAGTTGGGGTTCAGCCCCGATTCGCCCCACGATTTCGAGACACCGTGTACAATGCAGGGCTGTGTGAGTCCTCTATCAGTCTGCGCAATCCATTTCCATCCATAACACATTTGCTCCGTAGGGACCGCTGTTCCCAGGGGGTTAATACCGGCCGCGCCCTTTCAGCCCCGCTCGCGGACCGCACGGGAATTGCGCACGGCTTCGAGTGACAAAGCAAGGAAAAAACGAAGTAGCCTCCTGTGAAAAGGCATCTTCCGTTGGCCGGGGTCTCGCGCAGGGAACCGCGTCTCAGCGTCGAGTTTCACCGGCTTCTCGAGGTTTCGGGACCTTGAGACATCGCTGCTGAAATAGGGGACCATTGTCACGTGGGAAGAGCAAGAAAACGTCGCTCGCAGAGGAGAAATCTGCGACATGGGGTGCGAACGGATAAGGGTTTGAAGAGGCACGCTGCGAGAGGATAAGGGTTTGAAGAAGCACGCTATCGAGTGACTGCTTCCTCGCCCGTCTCGCTCCTCTGGCCCCGTGGGGCACTGCTCCGGCTCCGGGCGAATCCAGAGCAACGAAACCTTGCCCACTATCGTCGCTGTCCGCACGCGGAAAATGAAAGAGATCAAAGTACAGTGTTCTTTGCCGAACCTCTATTATGCTCCTAACTGCTCGCCGTTTATCCGAAGTTGCGACTAGATAACTATACAATTAGATTGAACTAAACATTGTCTGCGCGTGTTGCAAGATGTAGAAGCTATTGGACATTTATCTCTTCCGTTGATAGTTTTCGCAAGCCAAAAATAATACAGCCCAATGCTGAAATTCTTGGAGTTTGCATTACTCGCATGGGGTGCGATCCCCAGTGACATTAAAGATAATACTTGTCGATCCAACAAATAATTAAACAATCTTACATATTTCTCGAATGTCTTTATTGTTCTGGTCTACTCACTCGTTCGTAAAAACAGAGAAACCTCGCTGTCCATATGCGTGCCAAAGAAGCGAGTATGAATTCAGTTATGCGAACGGAGAAACGATAGTGGAGGGGAGTTAGTAGTCTCCTTAGTGGAGTCTTCTTCTTCGAACGGTTCGGATAGACCCGACTGTATTGAGTTCTTTCGGTGGCGGCGTATCCTCGTTGGCAATCCGAAGTGGTCATAAAGCGAAGAATACTCGGAGCCCGTCACCGCGCGGCCAGACAGTTCGTCCGTGTAGAAAATGACAAAATTGTCGTTCGATCGATATTCGGCCCCATCTGACCTCGGCTTGGCTCCCTTGGATGACGCGTTCTTTGCATTCGGAGCGACGCACAGTGGGCCAAAAGCGCTAAAACGTCACCAAAATGCAAAAAATGAATTTCACTTTAGGGGTATCGCTCTCGCCGTATTGGATACTCAGGTAATGAGTGTATAAGAAGCCGAAGGTAAAATGGTCTTACTACCTATACCTGCTAAATGGTAGGAGTACAAATATCCCATCTAGTCATCTCGCAGTTTTCGTTCAGCAAACTACGTCGTGAAAAAAAAGTTGTCAAGCTTACAATTTTACGGAAATTGAATTTTTTTTTGTGCGTGTACGATGGATGCTGTTCCTGGATTTAAGTACTATACATAATAATAACAGTGGATTTATATTAACACTATGCGTTCCGGCTACACCACAGTGGTGTCGTGCGCAAAATAGCGGCCAACGGCTGGCGACACCACAATGGCGTCGTTCGCAAAATAGCGGCCAACGGCCGGCGACACCACATTAGTGTCGCGCACAAAATAGTATAAATAGTATCGTATAAAAATATTAAAAGCGACAACGTTGAGAAACACGTTGTAACATACATCTTCGAAATTTCATGAAAGTAAGGGAACAGGTTTGAGAACTCATAAGAACTAGAGATGAGTTTATTAAAACTTTACAATTTATAATTTCCCGATAATGTCAAGAACGGCCGGCGACAAGCCAAGTAATCCGAATTAGAGCTGCCGGCGCCAAGCGAATAAATTTTTACGAAACGTGCGGACGGCAAAGTGTTAATTAATGCTTGGAATGTATGAAGTGAAGAATAAAACTTAGTGCACAGATTTTACAAATGTATACTTAAAGTTCTATATTCCACAATATTCCACGGAGATTCTTGTCGAGTCTTGTAGTTGATACTATTATTTAACATTATTTTGGAAAAGTAGCTGCCCAAAACTGCCCCTTTCGAATTGCGATCCATTTTTGTGACGCAGAGGTATTCATAGTACTAGTTACAAGCATGTTTTCTCGAGAAATTTAGAAGTCATAATAAAATTTGTTAAATAAGCATTGTATGGTTCCACTTATAGAATTTTCTGATACATACATGTTTTTAACAATAATTTTGTTATTGTTTAAAAAATTTTATTTTTGTTTTTCGTGATCTTGAAATCAGATACATATTTGCCGGCCCGAAAAATAAGGGAATACTAATTTTCAAGAAAGTCCAATAATATTTTTGATTATGCATCCGCCATATTGAATCCGCCATTTTGTTTTTTGTAATTTTGACATCGGATTCATAATCAGCGACCCGAGAAACCTATCAGTATTAATTTTGAACTAAATTGAAGTACTTCTCCTTCCTATTTTGGCCCACTGTGTGACGTACAGCTGTAGGCACA
Organism: Halictus ligatus; assembly: GCA_028454255.1. Classification (NCBI taxonomy): domain Eukaryota; kingdom Metazoa; phylum Arthropoda; class Insecta; order Hymenoptera; family Halictidae; genus Halictus; species Halictus ligatus. Next base: position 15,911,977 of record CM052129.1, read on the forward strand.
GCTGACGGGAGGACATGCCCATGATTCCAGGGGTTGCGCTCGCGGTCTTTCTACCCTTCTTACAGATCGAGGGGCCGTTTCGTTGACGTTCGGCTGCGAACGATTTAGCCTGGCTTTGCGCTCGTCGAGGGTTCTCTCCGCGCGCCGGCAACGGATTATCGGGCCGGGCTTTCGGATAAAGAGCCCGTTGATTGATGCGATTATCGGTAACGGCTACCGGAACGCATTAGCGATGGATTACAGGGATCTCTCGATATATGTCGCCCAAGCCTGGACAATAAACGTCGCGGAACTATCCCCCACTACCGCGAGGCATACCCCGTGAGGGGTCTCGGTGCTTGAGAAGCCTCAGTGTAAAGAGTACAGACAGGAGTGTAAACGCTACGAATGAAAAAATCAACTTTCATACTAAGAGACAGCGCAGGCGTGTTTGGGGACCGTTGGGATAAATATGAGCGATCTACGATCAGTTTGTTACAACGTGATGCATGTAGTTGGGTGTTGACTTCTAATCGAGGTTTTGCATTCTGGAAGAGACAATGATTTGTTAGTCTTCTACGGGAATGTTTGCAATTGCAAGTAATCTATTTTGCTGATTTCAATCATCACCTCATATATTTCGGAATTTCATCAGAATTTCTAGAACAGATACGATTTATTTAGATCTCGAACATCCGGTTTCGATATACAGTCTCCACTTGATCAATGTCCCAAATGTCTAGCCTATAATTGTCCCAGAACTATGCCCACTATCGGGGGATATACGGTGATTTCTTTATATATGTCGCCAATGCCTGGATGATAAACGTCGCGGAATTACCCCCACTACCGCGAGGCATACCCCGTGATTTATCGCGATGCAGTTCTTCTGGTTATCTTTGACGGTATCCTTATCAATCAGCTGTTACTCTTGTTATAAGACGTTCGTTTCAAAGGTGGGTGTTGGATTTTTCATATCTAATTGTACATATAAGCAAAAATAATCTCTGCGTTGAGAAACACTTTAGAGTGCCAGGAACGCGGAGCCTGATTATTGTTCTTAGCAATGGGTCTCTGGCAGTACCCCGACTCTTAAGGGTCGGAGGGGGTGTCATAAACACATTTCAGGCCCAGCCCTTTTCTTTCGTTTCTGGTTTAAAACCTAAGCAACGGTTTTCCGTTGCACATTTTTCGTCAGTCTCGTTCAAAGTATCGAGGTATCAAGAGTTATAAGAATCCTTCCGAGTCTCTTTGAATAAATTATAATAGTTTTCTTATTAAAATTAACTGTGTGTTTATTATAATAAACCCCATATCCCAACAGTGGGGGATGGTTTTGTGACTGATTTGTGAATGGTGCGAGCTAATTGCAGGTTTACTGGCCGGGATTGTTAAAGATTGTCTTCACTGTTTCTCTGTGAGTAGACGTGTACCCCCTGCAACGAAAACCAAGGATATTCTTGAATGGAATAATATCTTGCAGAAAGAAACTCGTCCTCGAACAGGGGACACGGACACGCGAGTAACAGGGAATCGCGACGTAAATACGAAAAGCGTGTATTTACCTGTCGATAAATTCCCGGTGACGAGATAAACAGGCCTATGGACGTAGGAGGAACGTCTCCCCGGTAGTTTCATATTTCAACGAAAAGATTTACAAGATAATCCACTCAAGTAGCCGGGCTGGCTCCTTCAGCGGGACAAAAGTATCGTGGATACGTGTGCACGTGTGCGCTTGTACACGGTGTACATAATGGCGAATAACGAAACCCTCGAGACGACTGAAAAGGGGCGTTCAGCGGGGAAGAAAATCTAATACAGGTCGGACAATGGCGCGCTACCTGTTTTCTCGAGGAACCGTGTCTCCTCCACTCGTCCGGTCGAGAGAGTTTGAGGTAGGTCGATCGACCAATGAGTCACCCTTTGGTTTCTCTTGAACGATCCGGAGAAAGGGCAAGAGCGACCGAACAAGCGAGTCGAGGAGAGAGAGAGAGAGAGAGAGAGAGAGAGAGAGAGAGAGAGAGAGAGAGAGAGAGAGAGAGAGAGAGGTTGGGAGAGGCCAGTCCCGGACTGTGTGGCTTCCACGGTGGGCAGAGCGCGTCCCATTATATCCGGTGTGGCTCATTAATATCGTGACATCCAATATCGTGTAATTATAACCGAACCTGTTGTCCGCGTAAGCCCCGCCGGAACGAGCTCGCTCTCGTGAACCAATAATGAATCATCGACTGGGTTGGCCCGCGGCTCATTATTCCGTAACTTTCCTCCATATTGGTTTCAGCTCCGACCACTTCTTCGTACGATAATTGGCCCCGCACTATCTGCCATAAGCCGAGGCATCATCGTTATCTCGCAAACCACGGATGGAAGGTTCCCAGCACTCGACTCTTTCCGCTAAAAATATTCATTCTTTAACCCTGCTGCGGCCCTCGGACTAGGTTGAAAATAATATCAACCCTTAGCATTCAAATGGCGGCTCCAAGGCGCGACTAAAAATTGCCGCACTATTATCGTCGAATAATATTCACATCGCTGTGCTTGTATCTAAGAAATTGATAAAAATTTAACTGCTATAAGTACGAGCGAAGAGCAGCACTGATCGAACAAACATCCTTTAATGTATTTAGATATTGGTTGAATACGGTGTTTACTCGCTATTTGTCCTCAATGCCTAGCAGATAAAAGTCCCAGAACTATCCCCACTGCTACGGGGTATAGCCCTATAGGAACCGAGGCTTCTAGAGCTTCGCCGTCCTTTTCTGCGTATCCTCTGGCCGATACTTGACCCGTGTTTTGGACATAAATCGTGTACACACTGCATTTGTTCGATAGCATCAGCTCTGACAGGTATTGGGGACTAAACGAAAAAGGTTTCATTAAAGTATTACTATACTCTTGGGTACGGAAACTTTTCCGTCTGCCATGTTTCACTCTTCCAGAGATATGTACCGGAACAAAGTCAATGAGGACCACGGTTCTTTCGACGATGCAGTTGCATAATTTTAAAGAACTCAATTCTAAACAAAAGATGCACGGCGGCTTTCGGCAGCCTTTAGATCTGCTCAATATGCCTATTAGCAGACAAGGGTGCCCGCCGGTGACCGTGGGCACAACGACTAATTAAGTCGTTACTAACGTATCCGTGCACTTAAATTCTTTTTATCTTAGCCTTTTTAGTTCGCCTACTCATTTTTGTTGTAAATGCATCAAATTCATAGTCTACTGACTATACTAAAAAGAATGCTTATCGTGTCTACAATGAACAATCATAAAAGCACACACTGATTAGCAAACAGTGTCGAGCAAGGCCGGTAATAATAGCTTGTCAAACACGAGCCATTGTTTTCTTGCTATAAATATTATCACTGTCAGTAACAAAAAAAAACTAAGATGTTTTAAATAGAATCTTGATAAAGATATCTTGACTCCACTGACAAGACAACCGGAGAACTTTCCTCCAAGGGAAAAGTTCAGGTCGATCTTGATCCGCTTTAACAACCAGCGCGAAACTTGCTCATTTGAACGAAAGTTCTCGATTCCGGGTCTCCAGCGACCCAGGCTTCATCGCCCACGAGTCGCAGGTGACGTTGGCGCGGTAATGTCACACGGTGTCGGCGGAAAATCGATAGTCAGCGTAAGGTGACGATTGGGTGGAAGATTGATGAGGCCTCTCTGACATCTACTCCATTAGTCTCAAGATCCCTTCCGTCTTTCCTTGAACAATAATAATCGTGTGCTGGCGGAACGAACGCGGCGTGCCGCACAGTGGTCCGCAACATCGTTCGAGCAGCTCCCGAGCCTCGTTTCTGCGCAGAAACGAACCGAACGAAACTCTATTTAAAGGGGGGTTCTCGAACAGATTTTGGAAAAAATCGAACTTTCTTTTTTACATTTTCACTTCTTCGATACTTAAAGAATACAGTGTTCACTCGATATACAGTCGCCGCGGAAAGTATGTTGACACCTTTCCAAGCGGAGTAACTTTTTTAAAATTGGTCCAAATGACTTGAATCTTTTTTAGATGTTAGATCGACTAGTTTGTTAAAGAATGACTAAAGAAATATTTTTTTAGATTGCAATTGGTTGGAATGATACAAAAATGAAAAAATTATGTTTTTTCAACTTTTTCATCTGATCTTATGACGATAATTTAAAAAATGCGTTTTGTTGATTTCGGTAACTTACATGCGTACTGAAAATTTCATCGAAATCGGTCAACGTTGCAATGAGCTACAAACGTTTCAAGATTAGAGTTTAAGGGTGAAAGTCGCAGATTTTCGATCTTGCCAGGGAATTTCGCCCTTATGTGAGTCTCATGGAGTTTTAACCGTATTATTATAAAAGTTATTAACATTTTATACCGATTTATAACGAACTGTGCAACTAATTTAAACTACATCGCAGGATTTCTCAGAACCATGAATTAAAGTTATGGAATCATAAGACCTTTGGCTTACAGTTGTGATTTTCTGCCGAACTTAAGCTACAGCCGTAAGAAAACCAAAATAAAAAGTAGAAAACGGAGGTGATCGTATTAAAGGGTGTCCCAAAATGACTTGAAATTTTATTCGGAATTTTTTTTGTGGTGAACATAGAGAACTAATCTTTGGCAACTGGCATCAGGAAGTATTGAGGTTTAGTCATGGAGAATTATACGATCGAGCAACGCATAGAAATTGTGAAAATTCACTACAAAAATGGTGAAAACTTTGCAAAGACGGTTCGAAAAGTCCGCAGTGATTTTGGTCATCATAACGTACCGTCTCACAAAATCATTTTCGGCGATGAATGATGAATTTGGGGGACCGAAAATCCACAAGTGATTCAACAGCTTCCCATGCATCTATGCATACATTTGACGCCATTGGACATTTTTTTGGGGGATTTTCTGAAAGGAAAAGTGTATGCCAATGATCCACAGACCATTCCGGAGCTTAAGGAAGCAATTGGACGCAGCATTACTGAAATTAGTCCGCACTTATGCAAAACTGTTATCGAAAATTGCGTCAAAAGAGTGAACGTTTGCAAACAGGGACGACGCGGCCATTTCTCAGATATTATGTTCCACACATGAATGTCAGGTCATCTTGGGATAACCTTTATAATTACAATTACCTTTCAGGTAATGAAAACGCTGATAGAGCAGCCAAATTAGAAGCATGCAACACAAAAATGAAACAAATCACCCATTATACCAGACTAAAAGATCTCAAAAACCACCTAAATAAAATTTTTAGGAAACAGGTATTTGACAAAATTAAAAGGAACTATATACAAAAATATCATAATGAAGGAGTGGATTTTAAGTGGCATAAATTTCCAAGTCCAGTAGATCGTCCAACTTCAATTTCTAGAATCAGAATTGGGCACTCAGAAATAACACATTCATTTTTGTTAAATAAGAAAGAAAACACGATCTGCGATATATGTCAAGTACCAGTTAGCATAAATCATCTAATTATAGAATGCAAAAAATATGAGAATGAAAGGAAAAATGCTAAGTTGCCTAGATCCTTACCTATTCTCTTAAGTTCTAAGGAGTATATCTCCGGTCTTGCTAAGTATATCAAGGATACAAATAAGTATAATATATTGTGAGAAACTGTACCGTGTTGCTTGACCTTTGATGTTGAAGCAACATTAAACAAATAAATGGAAAAAAAATTAACTTTCTCTCCAGTAACATCCATTTTTCTCTTATTCGCAATGTTACAATAATCAAATTTCGAACGCAGTCAGATCGTTCCGTCTGCCCGTGCGGGCGCATCGAACGCCGAGAAACCATGGCACCTGGATTCTCAGTTGTGCCGAGAGATGACGGGTAACCGAGCAGCGGGTGCACATCATGGTCCCCCCGAGTGGTTTTACTGGAACGCGGTTTCCATATCGTCTTTGCGGGGGCACTCGTGCGCATCCGCGACGTCCCTCGGCCGGGTGCGGTGCGGTGCGGTGCGGTCACAACGCGGTGCAACGCGGTGCAGCGGAGTGTCTGCGCGTCGTCCCTTGTTGCAGCGTGACCGAGCGGTGGCCATTTCCTCCGCGCCCTTTCCGACGACACGTAACGCGCACAGGGGAATGCTGAGTCCCCGTGGCGGAACGCAGCGAGCTTTCGTAATCTGATTTTCGAGCGAGTACCTTCTCTATGCGAATGAAACGTATCAAGCCCCGGATAGCGGACGTATCGAGCAGACGAAGACGGTTGTTCAAAGAGAAAGAAAGAAAGAAAGTAAGAGAGAGAGAGAGAGAGAGAGAGAGAAAGTGACAAAGAGGAAGAAAAGGGGAAGGTGTGTGCGTGAGACGCGAAGGAATAGAGACGAGGAGAGGGAGGGGGAAGAGAAAGAGAGAAAGCAAGAGTAGGAGGAGAATGAACGCAGTTGGGCGGCCGTGTCAGTGGAGTTCAATCTTAATATAGTGTGACCCCCACTGCCATTCGAGACACTGTCGGATGCAACTACGGTTGCAGAGCGCGCGAGCGAGGGAAGGGGAGAAAATAGCCGGGGGGGAGGGGTTGAGGCAGAGCGGAGAAACGAAGCGAGACAGGGAACGCGTGGACGGAGGAGGAGGAGGAAAGAGGAGGCAGCGGTGAACGGGTGCGTGCATTGCACCTTATTCCCCTGTCCGGCGAGTGAGCCTCGCTTGGTTATTTCAGAGACATCGGCCCCGAGAGAGCCGCGAGTCAGACGCGGCTACGTGTATATATACAGGCTGATTCATAAATGTTATTTGAACAATGCACACTCTCCGATGAATCGTCTCGCCACCGGGATGCAGCGAAGAAAACCGTGCGCCTCTCGACTCCTCGAGTAGAGGAAGCCTGGGAACCCGGGTCCACTGTTCAAAAACCGTGCCCAGTCGAACGTGAGAGCGACAGAAAGAATTTTCATTCAAGACAAATCTCGAGTTTGCTCGATTCGTGTGACGCAGCGTAGCGCCATCTTCCTCCGCGTTGCGGTTTGGGGACCAGAGGTGGTGGGGATACCTATTCGGTTGCTTTCGTCGGCAATTTATTTGATAGGAAGCGAGTAAACAGCATTAGCTAGTCTATACTTTAACAGCGTAATTCGCAAACAATTAGCTCGCGGTCCAGTTAGAATGAAGTGCGTTGTTAGCATAGAGCTTTCACTGTATGATTTGTATTACCGCGCCGAGTACACTGCTCGGATATATACGAGTCATTGCGGACTCTGTTCGTGTAAGTCGTGTTGTTCTTATGAACTGCCCCCTGCTTCTCGGAGCTGTCGAATCTTTAATGTTTGGGACACAACGATGGTCCCGCGATTTGAACGTCGCAGCCGCAGTATAATTTCTGAATCACCCTGTACACGAGCAAGTATAGATGTTGCCCGGTCGTACGCGATGCGTGCACACACGCGGGATTGTTCGGACGAGTGTCATCGATCTATTTCGAGAAGAGGCTGGAATTTCTGGTCTTCGAAGCGACGAGAAGCGTCAGGGAGGAGGGAGACAAAGAGAAGCCGGGAGGGAGATCCGCGGCGGAGAAAGATCGAGGGGGAAAGGTGGACGATAGAGAGGATCCGCAAGCCACACCTGCGCAATAGATCCGCGCGGTGTGGTGGTCGGCGCAGGAGTGACCACTCGCCCGCGACCAAACTGCCGCGCCGGCACGAGCTACACTCGCTCGATCTCAAAGGACACGTACCATTGGCCCGGCGAGCCACCAATCGGCACCGGCTTTTCCTGGAAACTGCTCGATGTCACCATGGCTAGATGCGTCGGACGAGCGTAGATCGCGATAAAATCCCCATTAGATTTCACCCCGGCAGATTTTTCGTTCGCGCGATCGATTTTCCAAATTTTCATTCGGGCAATCGGTCGGAGCAGCGCGTCTTCCAGGAAAAACGGTTCAGACTTTTAGCATACCGTCTGACGGGGCAGGCGTCCAGTGGATTTACAAACCTCCAAACTTGCTACCCAAGTTCCCCCTTTTTATGGCAGCTTCGAGTAATCTGATATTTTGCAACGGTTCCGCGAAGAAACTGAGCGATGACTAATTGTTGATAACGCAAACTCGTCGGTGGTCGATCCGGCGTACAAATTCCCATTTTCACGGAAGCTCGAACATGTGCTTTAAATTGTGGCTGGTCGTGTAGGGCTTGTGCCATTGATAGGAGAGTCCTTTAGGGTTCGAACGATTGTCTCGTTCTGAGATCGGTGTTTGTTGAAAAGGGGATCAAATAGATGCTGGGAAAGTGGATTTTCCCGTCTGCTTTTCCCGAAATCACAGAAGAGTTTGCGACTTTATCGGCGTTATTGGAGTTTCCTCGGATGTTCCGGCGACTTGCACGAGATTGCCGATGTGAGAATGAGAGAGGGGGGAGAGGGGGAGAGACCGCCGCGGGCACACGGACAGCAAGGCGCGGCAGGGGAGAAGAGGATGAAGTGGTGTGGATCAGGCAGTGGTGGGGCGAGCGGTTGTACTCGGCCGTTGCATTGTGGGGGTGTTGGCCTTCAACTTGACGGCGCAGTTTCACTGACCTGCCTGAGAAACTCGTGATATCCGCGCGGCTCGTGCCCCACGAGCGGACATGCAGACGCACGAATGTCCAGGGACGCCAAAGGATACCGCTACTTAAGGGCCCACGAGTCCTAAATAAACTTACCGTGATTCATTCGCCGACCCGGTCCGGTCCAACCCGACCCGACCCGACATTGTTTCAGTTTTGGCCCGCAAGCGATTTGGAAAATTATTCCTCCTACCACGCGTTCGTTTCATTAGTTTCGTGGAATTGTCGTAGGGCCGTGAGTTAAGGAGGCCTGAAATTAAATCGTTTAATGATTTTTCGTTACGGTTGCTCGATTTGTAGGAATGGTTCTGTCCGAGATTAAATGAACGCATCTTCTTGTTCGTTTGATATAAAGAATGTTTCGCAAATCGTGGCACAACCGACGAGGGGTGATTTTACATGCACATGTTGATAAATGGAAATAGGGTACATATGAAAAATAATTCTTAAAAATTAGCTATATTTATTAAGGAACTTCTATAGGATTTGAGTGAGCACAATGGTCACGTTCTCGTATAAAGAATTTAATGGTGTATTAATAAGAACAGCGTTTACAATGACTCACTTGAAAATGAAATATGTATCCCATACAGCAAATTCTTAAAATAGCAAACGATACTTTATTCGAAGAATGCCTACTGAAAATATCTGAACTTGGTCTTGAAATATTTTATTCATGGTCTCTATTGTAGATACTATTGCTAAAAATAACGATTCGAATTCAATATATTTATGAGCAGGTATAAATAATTTCAGTAAACTGTAGCAAATCCTATAGATTCTCATACAAATGAAAGTATAGTTTTATTTTTAAAACCTTCTTACTTGTGGGATGATCCAACACTTTAAAGAAAAATTTTATTTTATGATAGACTATTAAAATAAAATATTTTATTTTGGGTTTCAAATATACTATTTTAGTCTTCAGATTATCAGAATAAATTATTGTATTTTAGGTTTCAAACATACTATTTTATTCTTCAGATTATTAGGATAAATATTTTGTTTCGTGGCTTAGATTTTTAAAATGAAAGTATTTGATTTTCCAAAATTTGGCATTCTATTTCCAATACTATTTTATTCGAATCGAACAGGATCTGAAATATTAGTATTTGAAATACTTATTTCGTTAAATATTACAGTATGATATAAATTATGCAGTACAAGAACGACTCGAAAGAATTGCTGTAGTTTGAATATTTCTTTAAAACAATATTGTTTATAAACAAACGTATATAAACATAAATATTGCAAACATGCACCAACGGGGAACTACTCGACAAATTTATTTCTTTAAATATATACTGTAAAAAAAAGGTTGAAAACTTGGATAAATACATTCTTGGTATTTTTACGAAGTAATGTAAAACAGTCACATTTAGAGCCGCGTCAACCCACTGTTAATTGCCGATTCGTTTCTACGGTGTGTTCGAGTAGGTTCGTTGTCGAGTCGCGCGGACGATAAAAAAAAAGACATCGCGTTTCAAAAGTCTCGGCCGCTTTGTCCACGGACGGTCCGTGGCGGGTCGCGCTTAAATCAGTGGAACGAGAGGTAAACGAACGATTCCGTTTCTCCGGTATCCTTTTCGGTTTGGCGCTGTCGATACCGCCCACGGTCGTCGCCGAGGAAAGAGACGAGCGGCTCCCGACCGAGGCATTTGGCCGCTGTAATTAAAGCAAAAGGCGAGCAGATGGCCCCCGGAGTTCCTGTCCCTCTCGGGCGATTTTTTTCTCCCCTCTCGGAAACGCTACCTCGCGCGTTTCCAAGAAGTACAGTAGCTGCAAGATTTTTAGTATTTTCGGTCGGGAAACATCCTTTTACGGAAAGTCCCGACCTCCGCGTCGGTTGTATCCTGACATCGTTCTCGACCCGGCAGGAAGAAGATACATCCAACGGAACGCAGTTTCGATATCCATCGGCTCGTGGACGCGCTCGATCCCCGATAGCGGTTCTCGGAATCATTGTCGTTTCAGGGTAACGAGCTTGGCAACTTTGGCGTAGATATTGCGAATCTGTCGATAACGCGGTCCGCTGTGTGTGCACGCGAGTATGTTTGCTCGCGAGGTGCACTATGACCGCTAGTTTCTGAGGCGCGTGTATAATGCAGCTGCCGGCTATAGAGGCGTGTAACTATTGATCCTGCGGCCTTTGGGGAGCTGCTGCTGCTGCTGCTGCTGCTGCTGCTACTGCTACTAGCGGCTGCTGCGGATTTCAGTGACGTCACTCGAGACAGAGTGACGTATCGTGGGAATAGAAGGTCCAAACTGCCATGATCGCCGAGGCCTTTGCTCCTTATTGTGTTTCGCCGTTGAACAGAGCCCACGTGGGCTCTCATGCGTCGGTCATGTGAATGGCACCTCCGACGATCGAGAAAGAAATTTACGGAATAACGAGCTCGGTTTAGCGACGCTTTCTCGATATTCGTCAACACCCCGATCTTGCCGGCGACATATATCATCCAGGAGACACTATTCTTCGATACTAGCTAAACGTCGTATCTAACCCGTGTTATGTTTACACTCCTCAGGGTCCGAGGTTTCTCGAGCTTCGAAGCCCCTCACGGGGTATAACTTCGCTGTAGTGGGGATAGTTTCGCGACTTTTATCAGCCAGATATTTACGACATATATCGAGAAAAGACTGTACAGTTAAATTATGTGCAATGATAATAATAAGAAAAATATTCATCGAAAGAACTAGCGTCGCCTTGAGCACGCGAGGTCGAAGCATATTCGACGTGGACCTGGTTGAAAGAAAATGTGACGTCCGAGTCGCACTCATAGGCGTGCAAAGGGTTCATGATTTTACTGATAACAGCGGTGCAAAAAACATGGCCTGTGTTATGTTTACACTACTCGGTGTCCGAGGACAGTGCCGGTAGTGGGGATAGTCCAACGACTTTTATCAGCGAGGTATTTTCGACATATATCGAAAAAAAGACAATATACTTTTGTTAGCCCCGCACCGGCGCCTCCTCGAGATCATTGTTCTCGCTCCTTTCACAAGTCGTTGAATCTGATGTTCCCAACGAGTTCGTCGTTCCGTTGGATTCGTGATGTCTGCTACTTGGATAGCCCGGGACATTGACGGGAAAGTTTTACAAGACTCGTCGTTGTTGGGTAAAGATCCTGTTCGTTTAATTGGAACGTTCGAAACGAGAGAGTTCTCGTTTTTAACGTTGAAATATCTCGATAAGGGTCGAATCGTGCGACCTTATGGGATCTAACATCGGAGCCGATCGAATCAAATCGGCGTAGTCTCGATTCATTCCGATCTCGAGCGCGAGCACTTGGTACTCTCTTTTCGTCCCTGGGAGATTTCGCGGTGCGTGCAAGAGGAAGAACAAGAGCAAGGAGAACGTTTCTACGACGAAGAAAGGACGAAGGATCGACTCGTTCCCGGTCGATCCTCTCTTTCATCCTTCTGGTCCCTTCGATAGAAGCAGACAAAGGCACAGAGGCGCCTTACGTTCTCTCCAACGGAGGCCTCTTTCTCTCCGTCTCTCTTCCACTCTATTCTCCTCCTCTCTGTCTCACCTCACCTTGGCCGCGGCCCTTCAACTGTCTGCGACCCACGCCCCACCTTCTCTTCCTCCATCCGAACCACCACCATCACCACCACCACCGTGATCACGTTAGCAGCCACTTTCTTCAACCACGAGCTGCAGCCTTCGTCTTCTTCTTCTTCGTCGTCGTCTTCTTCTTCTTCTTCTTCTTCTTCTTTACCATCTCGTGCGTCTTCCCTCGCTTTCTTCTCTCTTTCCTTTCCTCGCGGCACCATACCTGCAACGGCCATTCCTATCCGAGTGCGTATACCGATTCTCGTCCACCTGCCTTCCCAGAGTTATTTAGCCAACCGAACCGACACGGTTCGCCCTGGGCAAATTTCCGGAACGGAAACTCGGCTGACGAAACTGCGATTTGTCAGAAAAAGAAAAACGGTGATTCGTTTAGGCGCTAAATCCAGCTTTTGCGGCCTTCCTCGATCGATAGCGAGATCGTTGTCCCGTAAGGAAGCCTCGAGAAAAGAGGGCAGCTTCCAAACTGAAAATGGGATGCGTTCGATCTGTCGAGGGTGGAACACTCGAGACAATTGGGCCACACGGATACTTCTAGCGATTTCTATTAAGGGCCCGGGGATACTCACGTGACTTTTTTCAGTATCAGCGGGTCGGTAACTGCTGTATAATTTTCAATCACAGCCTTCAGACACAGACTTAAGATCCGTCTGGGTCTTGATCTGACGGGTCTTAAGTCTGTGACTAAACTTATCTCTGTATTATCGATAGTATGAATTCTGACGCCAGAAACGTGCTCCAAGTTTTTCCCCTTATTTCGCAGAGAATCGAGACAAAATATGAACTGAATTTGTAGCTGGAGATATTGTCTAGTGCGTGCTACTCTCGATTTCATCCAGAAAACTCATCCAACGGCATGAAAATGCTTGCATTCCGCGGCATGCACACGGTTAATTTTTGGAATACTTCATCTCAAAATATCTGCATAATCTCGTCAGCTCATGACCAGCGCGAGCTAGATTGAACCTTCCTCTTTCGAACGAGCCATTTCCCAGCGAAAAATATTCTTATATAAGGACGAAAAGTTGAGACGCGTAAAACCATTTTTCGCCTATTTTTGTCGGTAACGTGGTCACTTTACCTTGCCGCGAATCTACGAACACCGGGCCCTTAGAAACCTTGTGTAAAATGTAATTTTTTAGCATTTTTTTTTCTCTTTGCAAATTTTAATAAAAGAAGAATGTCATATTGCGCGTATTTGCATAAACTAACTTTTGTGCACTGTACAGTGCATTTCCAAGATGCCATTTTCAAGCTGCCATTGCACCATTGATATTAGCGAGCAAGAATAGAAAATATTTTTATTTACATTATAACATTAATAAATGATATCTTGAATTATAAATCAATCTACGCATTACATTTTTGTAAAAAAATTCTTAAAATTTAAGAATCGGTCTTGTTATTTAATAACAGGCCGTTTACACAAGGTTCCCTCCTTAAGATCTTGCCGAGGCTTTGAACTACTTTCGAGCGTTCCTCCGACGGGGAGACCGTGGATCTCATTTTTCCCATAGGAAAGGTTTTTTTCGGTCGTCAGAACTAGTGTTACGGGGCTAATTCTTGAGGGTCTGCGAGGCCACTGGCAAGAAACTTGCGAAGTTGGTAATTGTGGGGGTACAGTAGAACCGTTTTTGCGGTAACTATTCAGTGAACGACGGGTTTGTACAACTATTCATAGGTAACCGGAGTTGAAATAGTTTTAGCGACGGTAGTTTGCAGACAGCCGCGGCGTGTGGCCTTGCCGAAGAGACTTGCAGAAGTTTAAGTACGCATTTAGATGGTAACGAACAGTGTGCCTTTTCGTTGCGTGCCTCGTTCTCGCATCCGTTCTAAAACATATTTCACTTTTCTTGGCTGGAATGGATCTTTCAAAATTGTTGGGGGGGGGGTCTTGTCAGCGTCATGTCTCGTCCAGGAAACATACCCTGGTTACGTTTACACTCACGGGGTATACCCAACGGGGTGGGGATAATTCCGAGACATTTATCGTCCAGGCCTCGGCGACAAAGAAAGAGAAATAGAGAAGTCACAGTAGTTCGTCTAACGTCGATTTCTCAGATCGCCAGAAAATGGAGCAGTTCTCGGCCTCGTCAACACCAACAAGAGTACACCGAGAAATGTAAGAAAAATATTTTGGAACGCGGTTCGTCTCGTACCATTGGCGTCGTATATTCCGATTCAAGGATTCGATGTTGCGCTATCAACGCACACTTGAAATCCGGAACGCTCGACAATACCACGCAGTTTCCTTCGAGCGCTCCAGAATTGGGCAAGGTTACGACCCACATCAACTCCGAAGACCGCGGATCGCGCCACTTTGTTCCTGTCGGTGTCTCTTCGGGCCTTCGGAAAGTTTCTCCGGAACATATAATTTCGTTAGGACGCAGGTTAGCGTGATCGTTCGGACGCGCATCGAATAGTTCGGTCCAATCGAGCGTTTCGGATTGAAAGCAAAAAGATAGAGCCACTGGTTCCGAAGCTTTTGAAAAGAGTAAAACTGGCGAACGAATTTCTTCTTTTTCTATGAATTATGCATTGTTCACCGTTGAGTATGATAACGCGCGGGCGTTTCGAATAACATCATGAATAAAAGAATCGATCACTTCCCCCGAGAAAGTGCGGAAAAACTCTGATTCCCGGGATCGTAAATTACATAGAAGTCGCGGGACGATGATTCCGAAGGTCAACCCAGCCCGGCAGAGCGAATTTCAGCGAAAAGTTCTATACCGACCTGGGAATAGATATCGAGTGTCAATGACTGTTCGCGCAGACGTATAGAACCGCCGTGAGGTGAAATCAGTCGTAATTCTAGCTGGCAAATTGTTAAGACGAGTGCTCGCCACGGCACAAGGGTAACCATTATTATCCGTAATCTGAAGAAGCATAAATTTACCCAAGGATCCTGGCCGGGATGCCTCGGGCGCGCCGTAGAACACCAGCGAAAGACGTAGGAATCGATGGGAATAAAAATTATGGGGAGGGGGGAGGGGGGTGGCTAGTCTGAGCGAGCCGAGTCCGCGGAAACCGCGGAAAACAGTGTTTACGGTGGAATCCTGATAAATTGAATCACCCCGAGACCACGGGAAAACGATAGGGGCAACGATGCCCGGAGACCGGTCCTCCCATCGGGTGCCGTTAATTGGCCGTGCTCCGGTCGCCGCGTAATTGCTTCGATCGGCCCGGTAATGCGTGCGAATTTAGAAACGTTCGAAGTAAATTCTCCTCGCGCGACTCTCCTCGCTACAAACTGCTGGCACCGAGCAGTAAACTACGAGCTCGCAATATGGTAGACTCCCCGTACAACGGGATCAAAAATTGTTCACCGGAACTGTACGTATGCATCTTCTATGGCGGTACTGTCACTTTAAACAATCTTTTTTACGTTTACTGTCACTTTAACGTGTTAAACGCGGGGCTTCTATCTATGGACTTTCCCTGCACGCTGCGAGTAACCGCAAGTTTGTATATACAATGCTTACTCGATATATGTCCGATACACGGGTCTACCTGGGGACATATATCGGCCAGAATATACACAAAGGACTGCGAAGCTCTAGAAGCCTCTGTTCATGGCCCCTCTCGGGATATACCCCATAGCAGAGGGGATAGTTCTTGGACTTTTATCGGCTAGGAATTTGGGACATATATAGAGTAAATACCGTAAACATAGGTTACCTGTCCGAGTCGATCGACGCGCCTAAACTTTTTCCCCGTTGTCGCATCATGACTCCCACTACCAGTGTACCGGTCCCCCACCATCAACTACAGTGAATTCTCATTACGAATCAGTGCCAACCTTACAATGTGGAGACAACATTGTATCGAAGAAAGACATTTTCTCAGTCTTCTTGTCACTATCGCTTAGTAATCGTAGGCTTTTATGACTAGTAAACGGATATGACTATTAGGTGTCCAGCATGCACTGTGTATTTCAAATGCGACGCTCGGCGACGACCTCAGATTTCGTCTAAGTGTCAGTCACCAGAACGGAGCAACTGACTCGTAACGAGAATTCACTATATTTCATATTGCTCTTACCGTGCTTTGTCTCGCCTTCTCGCGTGACTGCGAATGTATGCATGTATATCTACACTCCACAGGAGTTTGGTGTGGGGACCCAGAAGTGGAGGGTGGGAGTCGTCTGTGGCTCGCGAGCCGCAACTTGCCCAGGCCTAAACGAAATGCCCAGTGCCGGTCCCCAGGGACCGACGTAGCGTCTAACTGAATTTTTCTTCCGTCTTAAAATATTTTCATTTTATTCATACGAAACTGCTCCGATTAACACATAATAATTAAATGTTCAGTAATCTATTAAATACAAATTTCGTAATGCACTAAATATTTTGTAATTTTTTTTTTGTAATTTCTTTGAAATAATGCCACAACAATTTCTAGTGGCGCTTCAGAGTCACCATTCGAGTGCAAAGGATTAATAAGCTTCCGACAGATAAAGCGTTAAGCAAGATAGCTTGCCTCAAGCACGCTTTTACAAAATTTTGAGGAGAGTTTACTAATTTTACTAATTTTTGTTTTGAAGTCTGGTGTTATTGGACACCGACTGGTTTGAATGGTAAAAATAAATAAATTGATTGGACATTCAACATCTTTGTATCAAGTGTTTTACAGTATCTTGAAGCAAAACAACTGATAAAATGTTCACTGAAAGAGTGTACTGCAGCTGAGAGTCAGTAGTGGAAAAGGGAGAGTAATAGTTGAAATCATTTTATCAGCAAAAAGGCATCAAATTCTATATTTTCGAGTTAGTAAAATGCTGGTCTGCACTGTTTTTGATCGGTTCAGACATCCCAGAATATTGTAGGGGCCCGGAGTTCGATGTCGAAATTCAGTTCTGGCCAAAAAATTCAAGGGCACTATCTTAGTTTTCGATTTCCATTCGAGTTTCGTGAAAACCAACAAAGATACCTATCCCGTTTGCATTTGCGAGTTTATCGGAGCCCAACAGCGGTTTTTCACGTTTCGCCCGGGAATCCCAAGGTGGAATCCTCAATTGCTGCACCGAAGCGTTGCATTCAGGGTCGACGAAAGTTTAAAGAGGGAGGTGCGCGCGAGGTATGTAACCGCTGAATGAATATAATCGCCGAAGGTAAACCGGCTCGAAGGAAGAAACGAGACAAGAGAAGGTTGTGTACAATGGGTTCCGAAAATAAAGCATGATCGATGGGACCGAGACGAGATTTACCCTTCTGCACTCGAGGACGCTCGCCGGTGATCGTGGTTCGCCTCGTTACGAAATCATTCTCGCGGCAACGTTGCCCTCTGCTTCCCTTACTTCTTTTGTACACAAGTTTTCATATTGCCTGGCCACGAGAGCTTTCGCGGATCCGCCAACTGTCGCCAAATGCTGACTCTCGAAATGAACCGTTGTTTCAAGAATATTGAATTTGAACTATAGAAAAATTCTGAAAAAATCGAACAGAACTCAAGCACTCAGATAGATATACTGTAATTAATTTGGATCTTTACGTTGAAAGTTGTGGTCGTAAATAATAGAAAAAAATCGGACAGACGTCAAGTACCCAGGTACATATAGTGCAATTAATTTGGATTTTTGGGTTGAAAACTGTGGTTGGAAAAAATAAAAGAGATCGAACAGATGTCAAGTACCCAGATACATGTACAGTGAATTCTCGATATACGTCAACAACACAGCTCTCTAGCTCTTTGACCTCTCACGGGGAATACCCCGCGGTAGTGGGGAGAATTCGAAGAAAATTGTGATTGTATAAAATAAAAAAAAAAATTGGAAAAATGTAGACCTCGCATTTGAGAGCGAAATCGTTTGTATTTTTATAGTATCACTGAGAATAGGCATAATTATTGTTCGCGGATTTCCTCAGATATTTTGATGCGGCGCGTCGTAATAAACAAAACTAAAAAACGTTTTTTCGACACTTCTCTTGCGGGAAACTAATGTCGTTCTATCGTTCGAACATTCATAGTTCTGATAATCGAGGTAACATCAAACTTTTTCTAAAAGTCCAGGGCTTAAGTCTATGTTTCGGTCCCTTTAGGGTGAAACAGCCCCCGTAAGGGAAGTTTTCTATCCTAGATTCTATCCAGATTCTAAAGATCAGAAAAGTCGCGAGGCTGAATAAGGTATAACCACCAAAGTCGTGAATTTCGTTTCCGTTTTGAGAGGGGGGGGGGGCGGAAAGCGAGGGTGCGTTTCACGCGTCCCGCGGCGCTGGTCCGCACGCGGAATTCGCAGAATCCATTGAAATCCTCGTGGGGAAAAGAAGCACGTTACGGACGTAATTATGCTCGCGCCCCCGAGACGACCTCGCCGAGTGGTGCGTGCCGCGCGTGTCCCTTTCCTCGCGCGAGTAAACTCCTCCTCCTCTTTCTTCTTCTTCTTCTGCTTCGAGAAAGAGAACCGCGGCGCTGTCCGTCCGTGCGGCAAAGGCCGTATCGATGTCAAGATTGCGCCGCGCTGTCCCTGAAGAACCATGAACGCCCGTGACATTGTCGCGGCGCCGCGCAATAACTTCTTCGTGCCTCACGAAAGCACACCCATCCCGCGATCCTCTCCCGCCGCCGGAATGCGGCAAAAGTCCCGCGGATCGAGCGAACCCGGTTTGCGTGTGCGGCGTTGTCCCGCCGTCCTTTCCGCTCGCTCCTCCGTACGCAACGATCGATACGACTTCGTGGAACATTTTCGCACGGTATAGTTCACTTGAATTATCCCTCCGGGTTCACGGACATGTCAGCGGATCGCACGGCGCCACTTTTGTGCCGGTTGCTACGCCTGCTTGCTCGTCTCGACTCCGACTCTCGACTCCGTTCCTAGGACAGCACGGCTAAACGCAGTCGTCCTAAGGACAGCCGTCCTATATGCAGTGTTTACTCGATATATGTCCAACACAACAGGCTAGGAATTCTTTGATCCCCGCGACCTTTCCTCCTCGGCAACCAATGTCTCTTTTCTTGGTCCCTTACGGGTATACCCAGCGGCAGTGGGAATAGTTCTGGCACTTTTATCGGCTAGGCATTTAAGACATAGAGTAAACACTGTGTACATTTTCTAGAATTTCTAGATTGTTTGTGACATTGTTTCCCTGGCAATTATTCCGTAATTTTTGAAACTGTATGGTCCATGGTCAAGAACTTTTTAATGGGCAGCAATAACAGCTTACATCGTAAACAAACAGGTCAAGCTCAGTAACGTAATTTAATAATTTCCTTTGGGTATTATAATATAACAGAAGATCGTTCGAATTATTATTCTCGAAAAGCCTATCAATAAGTATCCGTCAGATAAAGTGCAAAAAATTAAATTAGGCTTCGTTGATTTCTACCGAATCTTGCATACAATTTTGCGGTGTCGTTGCGTCATATAAGGAAACTGTGTTTTACAGACATGGGTCTAGCCAGGACATATATCGGCCAGGGGATGTAAAGCTCCAGAGGCCTCGGTTCTTGACCCCTCACGGGGTATACTCTGTGGCAGTGGGGATAGTTCGGGGACTTTTATCGGCTAGATATTTGAAACATAGATCGAGAAAACACTGTATTTCTGATATAATGGATTGTCATTCGTGAGAGTCGTAGTGTAAGAGACGAGCAAAGTCACGATACAAGTATCGCGCAAAATCTCTTTCGCGAGATCCATCGAGATCGAAATCAAATCTTGGAGGGGGCGGGATTTACTTCTTATTTTTCTTGGTTCGCTGGATATTCGAATGGGGATTTTAAGCACCACTAAAAATTGCTGTATCGTTATTCAAAATTTTTTTTTACATTATCAAATTTGTTTGTACTTAATAAATTACTAAATGCTTCAGCCTTGTACGAGTAAATTGCATCATTTTCGTATATATAACATGAAAATATATATAGAGGGAAAATATTCCAGGTCGGAAAAAATGTTACCTTTTGGAGTAAACTAGCTTCGAGTGCAAAGGGTTAAAATTCTCGATCTAATAAGAATCCGGAATTCTCCGGGGTGTCCGTCGATCTACGACGAGGCTTCAGTCGGAAAAAAGATCCCCCCCTCCGACTATTAATTTCCGTCAATGTCCGTTGACGTTTCTCCTCAAAGCAGATTTTTATCTCCGCCTATCCCCGAATCCGAGGCTGATTTACGGCCGATAGACGCCGCCGATAGAGGCCCCCGATTGAAAAGTCGCTAATGAACGTAGAAAACGCGCGGACTGGCCGCGAAGCGCGACGGAAAGGCAATGGCATGCGATACGCGGAGAGAGACAGAGAGAGAGGGAGAAAGGGAGAGAGAGAGAGAGAGAAAGAGAGAGAGAGAGAGAGAGAGAGCGTGACAGAGAGAGAGACAGAGGGAGGCAACAGCCCCGGTGGCGTGTCGCATTCGCTGGAAGTTCGCCGAGCGGAGGAGAGAGTGAAGCGAATGAAAGGGAGCTTGGAGAAAGAGAGAAAGGGATAAGGAGGATGAAGCCGCGAAGGATACGTGGGTAGGAGAAAGGTGGACGTCGTGAACGCGACCAAACGAGAGAGAAGGACAGAAAGACGGAGATGGAGAGAGAGGGAGAGAGTGAGAGAGAGAGAGAGAGAGAGAGAGAGAGAAAGAGGGAGACGGTGGATGAAGGAGCCGACAGGAGAAAGAAGGAAAGGGAGAGGAGTGGTTCACCTGCATTGCTAGCATTGCGCCGGCTCAAGGCCAGAGAGTCTGCGAGACCGTGGACCAGACCGGGTCGGGACCTCCTTCCTTCCAGTTTCCTGCAGCCTACTCTCTTTCTTTCTCTCTATTTCCCTCCCGGGTCGCGTTCTCTGTCCCTCCAGGTTCCATCTACCTTCTCCGCCGCGTTCTGCCGCTCTTCCACCTTCTCCTTTTTCGTACCGCGCGAACGAGCGAGGGAGCGAGCGAGCGATCGCGCGCGCGCGATCGGATTCGCTGCGCCGCTGTCTGTTGTTCCTCGCGTACAGACAATTGCGTCATGAGAAAGACCAGAGTGTCTGCGGTGCACCGAGCTTAAACAGGCCGTCGTTCGGAAGCCAATTGTACGCGCGAGAACTTTGTTTACGAGGTCGCCCAAGCGAGATTTCGTTAGCCTTTTGTGCAGCCGGGGTTTTACGGCAGCTGGGCACGGCCGTCCTGCGGAGACGGCGATCAATTTATCGTTTCGGATTAGTTGACGTGGAGCTAGGCGTTTGTTCGATGCGACAAGTTGATTTTCAACGTCATCCGCTGCGCACATTGAACTGTAACTTGAAGACACGCGCGATCAATTTTATGCGACACTGTCGGACAGTGTGCGCGCGAAACCAGTCGACAGACAACTGTACGTAGCAAGAACTTTGCACAAATGTTTATTAGGTGAGAGGTATTTACAGAGGAAAGTTTGCTTAGGAAAAGGTGGATTTTCGACGGGGAGGTTTTTCGTTCAGCCTTCTGGGAAGAATGTGTTTTTTTTTAAATCATATCTCATTTATTTAAAGATTATTGAATAGACATTTTTCTTTCTTCTGGCACTATGTAATACGGGACCAAAGTGATCAACATTATCCTCGGGAGGAGTGTAGTATGTCTAACATAATCTATCGGTGTTAGGATCTATCGTAGACGTCGGATACTCCGGTAATAGGTTAGACACCACAGCAGTAGCATGATGAGCATTTGTTGAAAACTGGTAGTTCGTTTAGTGCAGCTGCTGTGCTTCAGGGTGGTCAACAGATTCGTACCACCGAGCGAAATATGCCATGAGAAATGCTTGATCTCTATCGCCAAACGTGGAATGGTCGCCAAACTACTGATCGATATCCCCTTGTCAGAATATTCCGCAATTGGATTTCTATTGTTTTATTATTGGCCGATACGAACCCATCGTCAGGTTTACAGTTGTCATGATAAATAACACAATTAGATAGGACGAAATATCGCTTGCGTCCAATGTAAATCAATGGACGACCTTTCACGAAGCGTTCTCGCCACGCTATCGTCGCGATCCGCGTAGCGTACGTTGTCACAATCATCTGTACACGAAACGTAACGTCACAATCGCGTTATTGTTATCTGCACACTTTCGAACAGCGATTAGTGTTAACATCGCGTACGCGCAACGACTGAATCAAAACGTACTCATCTAAACATGACAACCGTGTTGTCGTTACTTCTAACCCTCCAGCGCACTGGATAAAGGTATCCGTTTTATTCGTTGACATATCTCCCAAACTCTTACGAAAACAAAAATTCATCGAGGAATTTCAAGATAATTTAAGGAAAATTATAACAGTACAAATTCAATTTGCGGATCTCGTAGATCAGATCTGCTCGACGTGCCTATTCGCGGGTGCCCGTGGGCACAGCCGCGCAGTGTCGCCAGATCAAGACTTGTTCCCCGACTCTAATTTCCCCTCCTACCGCGCTATTCCTCCGCGTGGTCTGGTCACGTGACGCGATTCGTCTCTGCTGTACACCGGTACTGACAGAGAGAGGATAACTATTCCCCTCGATTCGTGCTCCCTCCCCTCATCTGGCGACACTGGGCTCACCTTACCTCCTTTACGTCCATTCTCGTCACTACTTTCCGATGGTGGGATTTATGAAAACTTTAAAGTTACGGTGCTTTGCATTTACCTTTGCCTCAACTACGACCCACATATAGTAGTCAGATCAAGACTTGTTCCCCCGCTCTAATTTCCCCTTCTACCGCTCTGTTCCTCACGCTTCCGCCGCGCGGCCTGTTCACGTGACGCGTCCCGTCTCTGTCGTGCTCCGATACCGGCAGAGAGAGGGTAACTGTATTTCCCTCAATTCGTACTCCTTCCCCTCATCTGGCGACACTGCAGTTACGGCCAAAGTAAGTAAACCGTAGCACAGCCGTAGCTTGCCACGCAGCTGTGACAATGCGTCTGACAAATATATACAGCCTTCCCCGCAGGGGCGTCGCTTCGATAAAACGCTGTTCCAAAAGCCAGCGTGTACTCGTTTCCAATTTTTACTGGCCCCACTATAAATATGATCTATTTCAGTATAATAGGTACATACCCTATTTTAGGAAGTCCTTAAAAAAAAAAGAATAACAAAATCTAAACATGTGCTTGGACGAGTAAGTACTCGTCCAAGGTATACAGGGTATTTCCAAAATCGTGGTACAAACGGCTGGGTAGTGATTCTAGATGTAAAAACAAATCTGGGACTTTTATCGGCTAGATACGTGGGTCTTATATCGAGAAAAGACTATACTTGACTCGTCAGCCGCTGCATTTTCAATCTTGATTTTCTCGAAAACGAGTCGCTCAACAAAAATATGTTATTCCTTTCTTTAGACTTGGTTTTGCATGTAGAATAATTAATCGGCCGCTTATACCATACTTTCGGGAACACCCTGTATAATGATTGACACCGTGCACAAGTGGTTCGAATGCTAGAATTGGATGCACAAAATCCATTTTCAAATCAACAAAAAGTAATTGTGTCAATGTGATTTATAACTCTTACGCTAAGGAACCTGAAATGTTAATTGTTAATGTTTACGGATTCGGCAAACATCAACGTAATGGCAAACAGTGAACTAGTACTTATTTGATCATACCCTAATAATCGATAGAAATATCTTGCAAATTTATTAAGATACAAGTCTTAAATGTTTGGCAAATATAGGATCTTGTAATATATGTTTGTAAATCAGTGAATTAGTCACTTTAGTGAAAGTTTGTCAATGAAATAGTACAGTATAACAGATGTAATGTCTGAAAATTGGAGACTCTTTACTTTCGTTTAATCGTAGTCTGAACTTGCAAAACTTTGAAAAATCGGGTCGAAATTAACCCTTTACGCTCGAGTGGTGGTAAAAATGGTTGTGGCATTATGCCAAAGAAATTACAAAAATATCACAAACTATTTGTTACATTACAAAATTTGTATTCAATAGATTGCTAAACATTTAAATATCATATTTGTCGAAATCGGATCAGTTTCGCATGAATAAAATGCAAATATTCTAAGACGGACGAAGAATTTAGTTTCAGAATTAAAAGAGCGCCGAGTGCAAAGGGTTAATGTTTAAAAAGCATATTTGAAAGACATACAGTGAATTCTCGATATATGTCGACAACAGGAGAGTCTTGCCAGTATTATATTTATACTCCTCCGCGTCCGAGGCTTCTCTAAACCCGCGGCAGTGGGGATAATTCCGCGACGTTTATCATCCAGGCCTGGGTGACATATATCGAGAAATCACTGTATTATGCATACAGACATGTGGTCACATATCCGGACCGCACTGTGTGATGTTAGGGAGGAGGAAGCTATCGAGTAATATCGAAAGAGAGAGAGTTATGTTTAAAAGACATTTGTTTGTTTGTTGGTTCGCAGGTTGCAAAATCAAGGCGCTGCGAGCAAAGACGAACACGTACATCAAGACGCCGGTGCGCGGCGAGGAGCCGGTGTTCGTGGTGACCGGCCGCAAGGAGGACGTGGCCCGTGCGAAGCGCGAGATACTCTCGGCGGCGGAGCACTTTTCTCAGATCCGCGCGTCGCGCAAGAGCTCGTTGGGCGCGCTGCTGGGCGCGCCTCCTGGACCGCCGGCGTCGGTTCCCGGCCACGTGACGATTCAGGTACGAGTCCCGTACAGAGTGGTCGGTCTGGTGGTAGGGCCGAAAGGCGCGACCATAAAACGAATCCAACATCAGACGCACACCTACATAGTGACGCCCAGTCGCGACAAGGAGCCGGTGTTCGAGGTGACGGGTCTACCGGAGAGCGTCGAGGCGGCGAGGCGCGAGATCGAGGCGCACATCGCGCTCAGAACCGGCACAGGACCAAGCATCGACGACTCGGAGCTGTTGAGCGCGCTATGCCGCGGTGGTCTGGGCTCGATCCTCGGTTGTCTCGATCCACCGGGTTCGAACGGCTCGAACGGTTCCAGCGGAGCGTTCTCCAGCAGCGGCAGTTGCAGCAGCTCGTCAAGTAGTTCCGGCGCGCCTGGACTGAACGAGCTGGTGGCGATTTGGGGCGCCGGGATGGAAAGGGACGAGGGCCTCGGGGATTCGCCGTCGTTCGAGTCCCAGGCGGCGTCCGCCTCCTCGATCTGGTCGTTCCCCGGCGTTGCGCTACCCTCGAGGCCGTCGCGGCCGGCGTCGGCGAGTCCGGTGTCACCCACGGATTCGCTGTTGGGCGGCGGACGACGGGAATGCGTGGTGTGCGGCGACAAAGAGGTCACCGCGGCTCTCGTACCATGCGGGCACAATCACTTCTGCCTGGACTGCGGCAACCGGGTCTGCGAGAGCTCCGATCCCAGCTGCCCCGTCTGCTCCAGGCCGGTCTTGCAGGCGCTCCGTATCTTCTCTTAAGCATCGTGAGCCGCACAGCAGACACACAGACGGGAGAGAGATCTCTGCAGGCTCTTTTTACGTCGCGCGGCACCTGGTACACACAGCGGCTAAATACCAATTCACACCATTGATATGTCCGCTACCTTTGACTTTGCCGGCTCATCCAGGAACGACGGCGCTGAAGAACGCCCACCCCGAATATTTCCGTATATAGGCTCTCTCGAGCCCCCCGAATCCGTTCCGACCGCGGCGCGCGTATTTACGGCGGCAACGTTCGGGGTACCGGACGCGCACAATGTCTCAATTCCACTGCTGCCAATAATAAAACAAAAATTCCAAAAAAAAAAAAGAGAAAAGGATGATGAAAGATGAACAAATGATATGAGAAACCTCTTCTAAGCGCCGGGAATGACCCGACGGTGGTCATCGTCGCGTCGTTCCCGCCGACCGGATACAACGAAGTCAGCTTTTAAGTTCTACGAGATATTATAGAACCGAGAGGGAGGAAACATACTCGCTCATTCATTGTCATCGTTTCTTTTTTTTTTTTAATATTTGTCGTCCCACATCCCCTCTCCTATCAACCGCCCACCTCCCTCCTACGCCGTAGAGACATATACCGAGCTCGCAGGTCCTTCGATCATCCGAATCGGTTCAGAGTACTATGCGCGTTTCCGTGTCGGTGAGCGACGAATCGACCGCCGCGCCGGCGGCCACGTGACAGCGTGTCGACCATCCCTGTTAATCGATATACACGTAGGATAACGCGCGTCGCGAGAGAAGGATTCGCGTTCGGCTTTGTCGTTCACGGTTGCCATCGAACTGTCGCGAAAAAAAGAAAGAGAGAGAGAGAGAGAAAAAAACAAAAGAAAAAAAGAGGAAAGAAACTTTCAACAGGATCGGAGATCGTTTGACGAGACACGTGGCAGTGTGTCTGCTTCATCAATCGAGACCGCCTACGAGAACAGCAGCGCTGTCGAGTTAAGCGTTCTTGAATGACCATTCAAGGAACGTGTTTTATTGATTGCAACATTGTTTCGTAACATTCCATTCGCCGGTTGCATTCAGCGTATATTTTCGTATGTTTTTAGAGATGTTCTTTTCGAGTCGAAGGCAGCCCGGAAGAAGTGGAACGAACGCGCACGACATTCGTAAACGTCGTCGGGCGCAGCTCGTTCGACGACGATACGTCTATCGTTTAGCGGGGAAGTTAGTTTTATACAATTGACAATCCGTAAGAGTTGAAGATTCACTTTTTGTCCACCGGTTCTTCGCGTTCGCGTCCTTCTCTCGCGGCTCGCGTGTAGATCGCATCGCGGACACACGACGTTGCAATTTTCATTAAAGGCAGTAATCCATACATATATACGTGTCTATATATAATATATATATACTTATATAATATATGTATATATAATATATTCACACGTAAATATCACACTGGACAAAGAACGTTTTTACAAGCTCTATATATTTTTCTTTAAAATACGTACCTATTTATCGTGACACGTTGCATTTATCGCGCTGAACGATCAATGAAACTTGCAGAGTTCGGTGTTCGTGGACGGAGAGCCGGCGGAGTTCGTTCGCTCCCCCGATCGTTACGCTCCACGAGGTCACCGCGGCCACGTGACCAGACGCATCCAAGATGGCGGTGTGCGAACAGCTGATCGCCTCGATTCAAAAGAACATCGAGCGCGCCGCGATCGGGAGTACGTGGACTCCACGTTCGTCCCTCTCGTAACGGAACGTTACGAATAGCAGAGACAAAAAAAAATTCACGCGAAACGCTTTCGTACAATATAGTTTCTAGAAAAGACAAGAAGAAAATGGTAAATCCTCGCGGAGACAATTGGCGGATGACGTTGGGGTCACGTGGTCGCGGGAGGGGCGTGTTCGGCGATAATCAAACGAATGCATAAACGCGACAGAGGAAGGTCGTGCATGTGTCGGCAGCGAACCTTTCGATCGTTTCCTTTCTTTGATCTGTTTTTCTTTTTGCACTTCTATTGATCGACGTTATTCGAACGAATTATTTGTTGTGTCGACAGTATCGGACCCGGCGATCAACAGAACAGAACAAGGTTTTTGTCGTCGAAATTCTTTGTTTGTTTTTTTTTTCTTGGAACGTTGGTTTCTCGTTCGGCCTCACGCGACAACGCGAGAACTTTCGATCGGAAGAGGATCTAACGATCAATGCACCGACACCGGGGACTTCCGAGACCTGCGAGCGTGTCGCACATGGAAGATCCGTAGCGGACGAATTATTATACCGAGATAGATCAATCACAAGGACGTAACTCACATGGATACGCATCGTAAGGCATAAAGCCATTGTCATGAGACATCTACACACACACACACACACACACACATTTATATATACATATATAAATATATATATATAAATATAAACAGACACGTACACAGACACGAAATCCATACGGACACACGTACGAGAGAAGAGTGTGAAAGAGATAAAGGTGATTAGAGGTCACGTGTTCCTCGATCCGCCGCGGTAACTCCTTAGATGATAGTATTATTAACAAAAGAAAAAGAAAAAAAAATAAAACGGCGTGCCCGTGTCCACCCAGCCTCCCTCGCTACTAGAGTATTATCTTACCTTTATATAAGCGACATAGCAATTGAAATAATAATAATATTAATAATATATATTATATATATAAATATAAACATAAATAAATAAATATATATATATATAAATATATATGGTGTCAGAGAGAAGTCTGGCGACGAGTAAGAGGGATGATATTTTATCGAGGAGATTTAGATTTTGTATTTTTCGCGCGTTTCGTCGACGGGACGACGGGTGGTCGGGGACAGCTGCACACGCCGGCGGGCAAAAGAAGTTATTATAAGAATTATATATAAAAAGATGAAGACAAGAAGAAAAAAGAGAGAAACAGGGGGAGAGTGAGAGACGTAAAAAAAAAAGAAATAAGAGAGAGAGACGCGGAAAGTGACGATGAGGGCGTTAAGGGAAACAAAATGTTTTAACGGCGGCGCATCGTGGGAACGCGTGAACCGTGAACTCTCCTCTCGACCGGCTGAAAGAAACGCGAACAAGAGAACGAAAGAATGAAAAATCGTCGGCTGATCCGACAAATCGGACACGGCCGACCCACTCCCATAAGTGTATTCTTCGAACCGTAGTAATAATCGAGTAATAATAACTCACACTTTCAAGGGAGGACTCTAAACGACATGTATGTTTCATGTAGGGATCGACGACCCTTCTATTTAGCTTTTGTTTGAACCAACCCGTCGTTATATATATATAACGACCTGTCGTTTTATTCTATTCTTATTTGCATTACTACATTACGATAGATGTGTACTCGGGCGCCTAGGTGTATGCGTAGTCGCTGTACCGCACCCTCTCGACGGGGCATGACGCGCGCGCTCTTCGAGAAAGGACGACGACCACACGATGTGTATTTTATTTCGCTCTCTCTTCTAGTTTCGCCCCCCGGAGGGTTGTCCCTTTCTCGTCCTTCCTCGTGGACGTGTCCACTCGGGCGATTCTCGGCGGCTTCGAGAATCTCGAAGACGCCGGGTGTCATCCCCGACCACAGAGACGGGAGGGTGCCCGGTACCGTGTGTCCCTTGTGTTCTTCTTGAGTTCCGTTTCACGATTTCCCCCTTCGTTTTGTTTTATTTTTCTTCTTTCCTTCTTTTGATTTTTTTTCGCCGAGAACGTCTCGTTACCGTTCGCGGGATAACGCTCCACGGGAGGGATGAAATTCTGAACGATCGACCCTTATCGCCCTCGAGCGCCAACGAGCACGTTGACCCGTTTGTTTCGTAGGATTTCAAGGAAAAGAAATTGACCGAGGAACGAAACTATACTAGTAGCCGTTTAAGCGGGACCCGAAGGACCATCCCTACGTTCGATGATCCGACGCGCCCCTTTTTCTTACATATATATATTTTTTTTATTTATGCTGACTACGATTTCGAGTTCGATTTTTTATATATATGTATTTTACTTGTTCTACGTATCTTCTTCTTTGATCTTCTTCTTCTTCTACTACTACTTCTATTTCTTCTTCTACTTCTACTTCTTGTTTATTTGTTTCGTTTTCTTTTAATCGTCGAAACTTCTTGTCAATCGTTGCCATTTTTAAACGAAGATATGCTCAAGTCGCAGCTCCGAACAAGTCGAGGTGTATTATTAATACATATTACATATAAATATATATATTATATATTGTACGCGTCATCCAGTGTTTGACGGATGACGGGGGGGAGAGAGAGTGAGTGAGAGAGAGAGAGAGAGAGAGAGAGAGAGAGAGAGAGAGAGAGAAAGGATATTTTTTCGATCGTTCGAGCCGCAGCTCTGTATAGCGGGTGTCTCGGTAGTTTCTCAGCCAGGCTCACCCTCTTCGACTTATATTTTTTAACGTCATTTTTTATCGATTGATCCTTCTCTTCTTTTGGTTTTTTTTACAATGAATCCATTTTAGGCGGCTTTGTCTGCTGTGTGTGTTTCTTTTCGGACGTTTTTCTCACCCGCCCTCGAACAATGTAACCCGCAGCCAGCCCATCCTATCGCCACCATAGTGCACACATACACATATACGTAGACACACGAACACCAGTACCCGATCTGCCGTTTCCTCATTTCTCGCGCAGTTCGGTGGAAGAACCGGACGGATCTTCCTTCTTGTCAAAACGCGTACTCGTCGAACGTGGCAGAATGTATGCTAAGCGAACGAGCTAAGCGAACGAGCTAAGCGAACACGGTGAAAAGCGTGACGATTACGCGCGATTGTAATATAATATATCATATAATATATTATTTGTTACTATATTGAAGCATCATTCATCTCGAGCGTACATGCAACGGAAAAGCGGCAAGGAGCACGGTAACGCCTCGCTGGTGGTTCACGATCGCGGTCCGGCTAGGACCGCAACGCTTCGTCGTTAAAAGGTGCGATCCCGCCCTGGCAGCGGTTGAGCTATCAACGATGCACTACCGTACTCTGACACACGAACACGCGGAAACAGCTATTAAAACAAGCACGCGAGCTCAAACGCCGATCGACAAACACGCGCGAACGTATTCGGAATTATTCATCCAGAATTCTGTACATGTACAGAACAGGCGCGCACACACATGTACACGTGACATACACAGACAGACGCAGACATACAAATCGAAAAAATCTTATATTTATACACACATATATATGTATTATAATTGACGCTCGAGAGAGAAAGAAAAAGAGGTTTATTGTATTTAAGTTCGAGGCAAAGTAAATTCTATATTTTTTCTATGTTAAGTATAAATTAGAGTGAGTGTGCTTGAGAGAGAGAGAGAGAGAGAGAGAGAGAGAGAGAGAGAGAGAGAGAGAGAGTGAGAGAGTGAGAGAGTGAGAGAATAAGTGCGATAGAGAAAGTGAGTGTTTGAGAGAAAGAGAGAGAAAAGTTGCGTGAAAGGTACGGTGATGACATAAACATATATATTATATTATTATATTATATTATATATATTATTATATTATTATTATATTATATGATATTCTATATATATATATACATATAAACTATATTTATAGGTATTCTCTTTAGCATGTACGTTCACAATACAGGGGACGCCGTCGTGCGTATTCGTGCTAAAACGAGCCGAGAGATGGTCGGGACGAGACGCGAAACGAGAACAAGAGCGCAGACACGATCGGCGTGCGTGTACACGCGTGCGTAGATCGCGCCGGATGATCTTTCGTTTAAAAGTTCGCTGTATAAGTCTGATCTGTTTCTCGCGGAGCCCGAGATCATCGGAGAGGGCGGGACGGAGTAGAGAATCAGATTCAACGAGAAATACAGCTACCAGGGAGTCCGTACGCGTGTGCGCGCACGCGTACGTGCGAGAGGCACGATTGAAAGAGAAAAGCAAAAGTGAGAGGCGTTAGGGAGGGGGGGGGGGTAAGAGAATCGGACACGAGTTTTCGCTCTTGTTTCACTATCCTGTTTTCTTTCTTCTTGATTTCGGTTGGGCGACAACCAAGGACGGCAAATGCGCCCGCGGACGCTGGAATCCGTGTCGCGAGCGTGCACACGGGTTGCAGCCTCGCGGCGAGAAAAAGGAAGAAACGAATCGGTGCCGGTTTGCACGCGCAGTCGTGCTGCGAGAAAGCGTCTCGTCGCGCGTGGCAACGATACGAAACGACGTGCCGCAAAAGATCCCCTGTCGAGCTGCTAACGATAGGCCAGAAAAAATGAGTAATCCATAACGTAAGAAAAACTGAAGGAAAAGGGAGGATGTAGGGTGGCGGAGTTGCCGTAGCTCGAAGCGCGTGGCGTCGCGTCGAGGACAGAGCGTTCTCGAAGACGCATAGGCGAACACGAACGAACGTCCGAGGGTGTGTGCTTTGCGGGGGTTGGTTGCGGGGTGAGGCAGAGCGAGCGAGCCTGTTCAAGCTCGACGATCGAGTCGGCGCGTCAATAATTAACACGAGAGCCGAGCCATCGGGGGGGGGCCGTCTTCCGCGCAATCCAGAACGAGATCATCCTTGTCTCTCAGCGATCGATCATAGAATCGCGCGCGCGGTGTCGAACGACCCGACCCGTCGCGCAGTCTTCCCCTCTAGCGAGCACGACTGGCGGAAGACGACACGCCGGTGTCCCGGATTTTGCGGCTACGCGGCCGGCGAAACGAGATTCAAGTTTGTCGCGAACCTCCGCTAGACTTTGGGACGACTTTGCTAACAATAAGACGAACACGTAAACCGATTCACCGACGCGTCAGGGCAGCCTTCACTTTGGCCGAGGTTCCGACACATCTATCGCGGCAGAGTCGGCGCGTCATCGTTCCCCGCGATCGTCATCTTCGTCGGCAGGTCTGTTAAGCGAGAGTCCACGTCACGTGCCACACAGTCTCGAACGGCCCCGGCGTTCGTGTGCACACGGTGCCACACACGTACACACGTGCTCGCGGTCCGCCCCAATTTCCCTGGCCCAGTTCTCCTCCCGCCGATAATGTCGTCGTTCTCGCGTCGCCGTCGCGATCTCCGTTGCCTTCGATCGTTCTCCGGATCCTGCTCTCCTACGGCCGACCACGATCAACCGGGGGTCGAGGATCCGTCGATCGTGGACACGGGATACCATCCTCTCGTCCGCTTGTCACGGGACACATTCTCATCTCGCCCTCCGAGAGGTCGGCAGTCGCGGTTCTCGCTTCGAGGCTGAACCGGAAGTAAGACCGAATCTTGCAGTGCCATACCGTTAAATCAAAAGCAAATCGATCTTTGTCTAGCGTCCCTGTGCCGCGCGATCGAACGAGATTAGTTTAGTAATATTGTTGAGTCCGTTTTTCGTTTTTCGTCACGTTCAATCGGATAGAAGAGAACCTTCCCCGAGGACCCACTCGCGAGAATCAATCGTCCCGATGACGCATCGACGAGATACCAAACCCCCTCCCTCCCCCCCCCCTCCCTCCCCCTTCCCCCTCGGACTCCCGAGATCGATCGACCGTAGACGAGGTTCGCCCCGGAAATCTGTGCCCGCGTATATCGTCTTCCGGTCTGTGCTTGTCCGTTCTGCTGCGAGGCGCGAGCCACCGGCGTTCGTCTGACCTTTTAAGTTCCTTTTTCTTTTCGCTCGAACGGCGCGTCGTTCAGTGGCGGTGATCAACGATACGTCAGACCAGGGTAGTACTTGCTAACAGCACACCTAACTGCGGCGTGTGATTCTTTCTCCGTCGTCTTTCCACTTGATATTCTGTTTTCTCATTTTTAAGTTGTTTTATGCGCTTTCGAGAGAGTTATTATATATAAGTAAATTATGTAAATCGCAATATATATACATATATACATATATATATTTTTATAAAATATTGCACGTAGCATACGTATTATTCTATTGTTATTTAATCTATTTTTCGTTGTTTTATATATGTATATATATATATGAACGTATTGAAGTCTTATTTTTTTATCGAGCAAAACGAACAAACGACAGAGTGACCGACCGAGTGAGTGCGGGTGTGAAAGAGAGAAAGTGAGGGTGCGTGCGTTTGGGTGTGTGTGAGAAAGAGAGAGAAAAAGAGAATAAAAGTGAGTGTGAGAGAGAGAGAGAGAGAGAGAAAAGAAAAGAATACAAGGTGAGGAATATTAAAAGTATATATTGGAAACTTTAGTTATTGTTTTATTCACCGTTTACTCGCTATTCAGCCCAAAAAACTCAATCTTTACCTTGTTTCTTTCGTGCTTCTAAGCGTCGGCGATCGCGAACGCGCTGATTCGT
Organism: Halictus ligatus; assembly: GCA_028454255.1. Lineage (NCBI taxonomy): Eukaryota > Metazoa > Arthropoda > Insecta > Hymenoptera > Halictidae > Halictus > Halictus ligatus. Next base: position 15,945,592 of record CM052129.1, read on the forward strand.
CAAGAGATCGCGACAGTGATGCGCTCGATTCCACGAAGCCGATGAACGCTCGCCACTGTGAGCAGCACGCGCTGTGGGGTGGGGGGGGGGGGCACGTTTCGTCCGCCAGCCTCTTTCGATTTTCGAATTGCGATCGCGTCGCGTTACATCTTGAGCCAGACCTAACGCGAATCCGGGGAATCACGGGTCGACGGGACGCGGTGTTTCGAGAAGGATCCCGCGGAAGAGATCTCGTCGGTGGATCGTTTTTTCTGCCCGCCCCTAATCTTCTGCCTCCCACCCCCCACCCCCACCTTGTTCCCCCAGAATGCAACGAAAACAAACCCCCGAAAAAAAAAAAACGAAAAAGCGAAGAATCGAAAAGCAAGAGAAAAGACAAAGCAAGAATGTCGCCGCGATGAGCGAGCGAGCGTACCGTGCATCTTCGTAGCGCGTTCACGTAGGAGGAATTTTTACCAGCGTAACGTCTAAGGTTAACTAATCGTAATCGTATTAAAAGCGTAATGTTTAATGATTATTGATAGCCATTGGCTGTGACCGATAACTGCCATTTTCGTAAAAAATAAACAAAAAAAAAGAATAATAAAGCAAGACACGAGAGAAACAAGACACGTTCCGAGCGAGTCGCCGTGGAGGGCAAGGACGGTTCGAATTTGCACGAGACCGGGAAATATCACACGTATACACCAACACGCACACACACACGTAATGAACACACATTCACACGCTCGGTTCTAGAGAACACGGTCGCGAAATTTTTGGTGGCCGCGATACAGGGAAACGATGAACGAGGACAAAGGACGCGCGACCGAAAGAAGGGTACGGGCTCGGAGTTGCGACGCGTATCGAGGAGACGATCCCGACAACGGTGGCGCGGACGCGTGAACGGTTAGGCGACTTTTTCGATTTCGGGATGACGAGCGGCATTTTTTCGTGACTCGCTGGACGGATGCTCGTTAGGCTGATCAGGGCAGAGCGGTCGCAGAGGGTCGAGGGGGGGGGGTGGAGTATGTGCACGATTGACGCAAGGGATTACCACGCGAGAATCGACAGTGTTGCGAGGACACGTACACCCACACGACGATACATATCTCGAAGAATAATAATTAAGCGTTAAGGGAGATTCTAGATGTTAGTAAACGTCGGAGCTAATAAGGGAGTTCTAGAGCAAAGACGGAAAAGAGAAGAGATAGACGACAGCAGATAAAAAAGAATGATGATTTAATTATAGGAATATATTATATATATATATAGATGAATAAATATATGTATATATGTGTATCCGTATATGATACACACATAGTATACACATATATGTGTTGTAGGAGAGAAGCGAGAGAGAGAAAGAGAGAGAGAGAGAGGGAGAGAGAGAAAGAAAGAGAGAAAGAGAAAAAAATATAGATGATCGTTGTTGCTTGATTTGCCTTTATTTACTATATATGATTATATTCTATTGAATAGCTATATTCGATTATTAAGATTCATTATGTTCTTATCATTATTATTGGAATTATAATAATTAATGGTCTATATATAATATATATGTATATTTCTGCTTACGTAACGCGTCCACCGATCCCCGTTCTCGTCTTACCCCTTGATCCAGATATTAGGGTTGTTTCCGTTCGTCGAATGACCGTCGGTTGTCCGCGGGGTGCGGCGCTCGTGCGCATCCCTTCGAGAATCGCTGGGAAATTCGAACAGACAGACACACACACAAGCACACAAACACACACACACCCTCTCATTTCTATCTTCTCCGCCGTTTATCATTTCCTTTTTCCCCGTGTCCTCCTCCCCCACTAATTTTCGCGCGTCCGTGCGAGCTGTCGATCGACGATGGATATAGTGATTGGATATGAGTGAGATCGTTCGAGTATATCTAATATATTATATACATATTATATTATTATAAATATTCTATAATTAGGTACGCGTGTGTTATAAGTCGCGAGCGAGGGGCCGCGCGTTCGAGGTCGATGCTCACCTTTAATATTGTACATTAATTAACGGATCCCCCCCCCGCATTCTACGGACCCTAGCAGCCCTCCCCCAAAACGTTTATCGATATACTGCCTCGAACGTGACGACAAGCATACTTACCCGAAATACTTATCTATCTACTTAATTACCGTAAAGAACGGAAGCGTAGCCGCGGTCGTCATCGATCCCATCGGGGACGTTCGCGTCGCGTCGTCGCTCGTGTCGCCGTCTTTCTTCCCGCAGTATCGTCCCGCTATCTCGAGTCTACCGTGTTGCGTATGTCCGAGCGGATTCAACGGAACACGTCGCAACCTTCCCTCGTCCCCGGTCACCCTGAGTGGAGGGGTCGGTCGACGAACAAGTAACGGGGTCGAGTCGCGCTTTTGTACCGAGAGTCGTCGCGCCCAACGTTCGTCCCCGGAAACGAATAGATACCGCAGAATCTCCATCGGGGTGGCATGTAACGAGGGAGTACAGTGAATTCTCGGTATATGTCATCAACACGGGTCTTTCAGCGTCTTGTATCGTCCAGGAGACATACATATAATATATCGTCCGTGATCCTCGGCGTCTGGGGCCTCTCGAGTTCGACGGTCCCTCACGCGGGTGTACCCCGCGGTAGTGGGGATAGTTCCGCGACATTTATCATCCAGGTCTTAGGGACGTATACAGAGAAATCACTGTATAGCACGTCACCGCTTCCCGTCGCCTCGCCGAGCTCGTGGAATATTTCTTCTAAGCAGTTAGCGCCTCGAGATTTGCGTTCATACACGAAAGACAAGGTCCCAGTATTTCGAATTAAAGACAATTGAAGGTACAGACACGTTCATTAGAGGGTTTAGACTAGGTTATGACTGAATCGAACGGGAGGGTAGGCGAAGACCGCGGTCGGAGCGTTGACGTGCGTCGCGATACCGGAACTACGATGATCGGAGCAGAGTGAGAATTTTCAGCATTTTACTAGAGATTATATTCTATGCTCGCAACGCGCCTCTATACGATCAAGAACCTAACTCGGCGGACGATTGCGCCGGTACCTTCGAGACGCGGCTACGTTCAGCTGTCAGCCCACAATCTCGATCTCAAAACGAAAACGGGACGCGACGAAAGATCGAGCCCTGTCTCGCACGAATCACGTGAATCCTCTCCGATCCCCGGTTACTCTGAGGACGCGGGTCGATCGGACAGCCCGCCGTTCGCCTCGATCCTCGTCCCCTTTCTTATCCTTCTTCTTGTGTTCCTAGACCGTTGTCGCCCCGTGATCTCGAGATCCAACGAAAGAATTTCTTACTCTTGCTCGTGTATTCACCTTAAAGTAAGCAGGACCTACTTGTCCCTTTCCCGTTTCCGTCGAACAAGATCGGTTTCTTCAGAGAGAGAGAGAGAGAGAGAGAGAGAGAGAGAGAGAGAGAGAGAGAGAGGGAGAGAGAGAATCCTCGTCGTGTTTGGTAGGGCGTTGATTTTAGGGTCGGTGGGAGGGGATGGGTAGGGTGAAACGCAAGGATGCAACCAAAAGGGACACGGTTTTCCTTTCTCCGCCAGAGGGGAATGCATTTTTAGGCAATAGAGGGGTGCGCGTGTAGTGTTTCTATGTGTTGTGTGGATGCGCTTTGGTCTGCTTTTTTTCGGCGAGACGGCTTTCTCTCGTGAACGCGGCGCGATTCGGGCGAGGCAACCTCTCCGAGACTAGAGAATCAGTATTTCAAAAAATCTATGTTGTATACGTATAATGCGATACGAGTTGTGTGTATGACATTATACGTGTGTAATATGAAGTCTATATATTATATATATATATGAACGTAAATGTATATTATTATAATAATATTATTAACGCTATTACCGTCGTGTAACACGGGGGGTCGAAGTTATCTCCACGGTTCACCGGGAGAAGAACAGGGGTTTGCAAACAACAACAACAAAAAAAAAGAAATAAAGCGTGTGCGAGTAATAAACGCTCGCATCCAGGCGGCTGGGTGCGAGGAAAACGATGATGGCGGCGACCGCTGCCACCAAGTGTGAACGACGTTTCCGACTGACAGACCGAAGAGACACACGAAACAAGCGAAACGAAACAAAACAAAACAAAAGAAAAATAAGAAGCAGAACATATTAATTGTGTACGAGGTAATGTTGGCGGGGAAGAATCAGAGATTAGAAAGCGGTACTGCGTGGGCGGGGTGGGAAATGGAAAAGTACAGCGAATTCTCGATATATGTCAACAACACATACTCGGAGGTATGTTTACACTCCTCCGCGTCCCAGGCCTCTCGAGCTTGACTCTTCGCGGGCCTACCCCGCGGTAGTGGGGATAATTCCGCGACGTTGCAGGCCTTGGCGACATATATCGAGAAATCACTGTACTGTTAAAATGCTGTATCAAGTTTGAGAGTCTCCAGCAATCGGATTGCAGAGGTGCATGTGTCAACGTGTAACGTATCATCACAGTTATCGCATTATTATGATTATAATTACATATTATAGATACAGATTCATATATGTGTGTGTATACATATATATATATATATGTGTGTGTGTATATGTATACATATATGAATATATTAAATGTTGTGCTTAGTATTCTTTCGAGAACCCCTGCGAGGCGACGAGCCAGGGGGCAAAGGGAGAGAGATAAAGAAGAAAACAGAAAAATTGCTAAACTCAGAATCTTAATATATGTAGCGAGGAGTATTTTATATTCAATATTTTATTAACGCCATCATATTTATCGACATTATTATTATATTATAAGTATTATTCTATTGTATTCACTGCATCGTCGACGACCTTAATGGAGCGAATATACGTATCATCGATGTCCGTTCGACGGTGGTCGAACGCCGGTTCTCTCGAGAACAGCTTTTTCGCAAGGTCTATTCATCGCGCCCCGTGTGTTCGTGGCCAGGATCGAAAGATCGACAAACAGATCGAATCTCGTGCGCTCTCTTCTCGCGGTTTCCTCTTGGCACGACATGTTTCACCATTTTCATCGGCCCTCGGTTCCGCTCGAGCAGCCCACGACCAAGCGATAAGCCCGACTTCCGGTTCTTCGAGCGTCTCGGTGCCTCTTCGTCTTCGTTCTGTTCTGTTTTTCTCCGTCTCCAGTAGGAAACTTCGGGGGTGTGCAACTTTGATTCCCCGGGACCGGAAGTCGTGTAGAACCCGTTCGACGGAACACCCGCGGCCGCGATCTCTTGGTGGTCGCCCGCGATTTTCTACCTCCGCTTCTTCTTTTTCCTCGAGTTCTTCGCGATCTGTTGTCCCCGTGCTCGACGTTGTCGCAAGCTCCGTGTCAGAGGGTAGTTGCGACCGGGCCAGATAGAACTTTCCGAAAAATCTTTCGGTGGTAACCGGGTCCGTGTGGGCATTAACGGTCGATGAATCGACCGGGGTCGTGCTGAAAGAAGAGAGAGAGAGAGAGAGAGAGAGAGAGAGAGAGAGAGAGAGAGAGAGGATAACGGACGGGGGTGTCGGGGTTGGAACAACGACGGGCCGTTGTTGCGTATTATCGGGCCACGGCGATCGGTCCGGCTGTAATTAATCTTGAAACGCAACGTTAACCGAACCAGCAATAATCCGTTTGCGACTTGGTGCGCCGTGGCCGGCCACCGACCAGGAGAGATTCCGCTCGAGCGGTGCGCTGCTGATGAACCTAATTGGCGTCTCAAGGCTACCGGCTCGACACCACGAGCCACGGGGAAACGTAGCTTTTATCGAAACAGATACCTCGTCGTTTCGCTGGCGATGGAAGATCGTTCGCGGACGTACCTCGACTTTAAGCCGTGGTTCGGAATCATTTTAATTCCATTCAATAGCCGGCGCGTGCCGGTGCGCCGGCCATGTTTCATCTCGATCGACGCCCAGGACATACGTTTTCTACAAGTTTTCACTTTATCGAGTCGAAGGCTGATTTCACGGCCGTAGCACGCGCGGACATAGCACTCGCGTATCGTTCGGCTTCATTCATCGAACCTGGCCCGGCTGCAAGGTCGATCGACTGCGCGGACGATCTCCATTTTCGGCGGAGTGGTGGGATCGGAGATCGGTAATTGGGAGAGGGCAATTAAATTTGATCTGTTTTCCGGTTCGTTGTTCCCGATGTGTACGCACCGCCCGGTCCTTGTTGTTTAGCGCGTCGCGGGCACGTTTCCGTCGAACGACGCCATTATTATCCGCCTTCGCGCGTCGATGTTGCGGCCCATCCGCCATCGAACCGTGAACACCGGTTAACGAAAAACGAACCACACAAGGTATACACATGCACTCACAGTGACACGGATCTCCTCCTCCTTCTACTTCTCCCCCCCTCCCCTTCCCTCCCCTCCCCTTCCCTCCCCTCATCACCAATTCGGATATACATGCACGCGATCATACATTGGACACGTATGTGCACACATGCACCACACATACAGATCTCACTACACCGCAGCACAGAGGGATAGAAACTCGAATATTGTATGTATAATAATTAACGACGATTATGACTACTATTACTACCTACTCTACAAACATATATCGAGTAATCTACGCGTAGCTGTAATCGTAGTAACCACTGGGCCGAGAGTGAGACTGAGACAGAGGGAGGGAGGGAGAGAGAGAGAGAGAGAGAGAGAGAGAGAGAGAGAGAGAACGAGAGAGGGAGAGAGAGGACAAGAGAGGGGCAGGTGGTGGAAGAGGTGGGACACTTTGAGAGAGAGAGAGAGAGAGAGAGAGAGAGAGAGAGAGAGAGAGAGAGAGAGAGAGAGAGAGAGAGAGAGTGAGAGAGTGAGATTCACACGAGAGTTATTTTTGTGGTAGTGCACGAGATCCTGGAGCAGAATGACAGACGGGAGAGGAAGAGATGAATGAAAGGGAACAAAAAGAAAATTAATCACGGGGCAACTGAGTGCGAGCGAGAAAGAAGAAAGGATGTATGTATCAAACGAAGAAAAAAAAATATAATAGAGAAGCTACGAGTTTATTATTTTCTATATTTTTTTATGTAATTTTACGACACATGCGATAATATATTATAATTATTATTATTATTTTATTATATTATTATTATTATTATTATTATTATTATTATTATTAATATTTTAATATATAATATGATTTTCATACATCGTGTACTTATGTTTTCCTTCCTGTGTTCTCGTCCGGTTGTTTATTGGTTTTGTGTTTGATTGATTGTCGTTGCTGCGGAATATATAGTCGAAGATGAAAATTTATATTATAGAAAATATTTATATGAATTGTATATTGTACATGTATCTTGAAAGCGGTTAGAGAAGAATTTTGAATCGGTTATTACTTTGCTTTCAATAGTTTGATATAGCTAGAAAGAGAGAGAGAGAGAGGGGGGGGGGGGGAGAGAGACATAGAGAGGAGGAAAGAATGAGTGAGTGAGAGAGAAAGAGAGAGCAAATAAAAATGAAAACGAGAATCAAACACATGACAGCCCGGCTATCCTATTTTTTAATTATTACGCAAAATATTTTATTGACATTATTCGTATTAGTATGAATTATTATTATTAAGTTTATCGCTATCATTACAACATAATGACGTATATGAATTGTCACTGATATTATAGTTATATTACTGTGCATACAATTATCATTAACGCCTGCGACAATTAACTATCGAATAACGATTTATGAACTGTTCAGTGGTAAGATCCGAGCTACTTATCGAAAATGAAGAAAAAAAAAAGAAGAATGAAATAATAACAAAAAAAAACGCATATTTTACCCCGTAATATATTTTTGTCGGATGATTTTTTATATTTATATAATATATATTATAATATATACGTATATATTATTATTATATATTGTACGACCGAGCATACTCGAGAGGATAAATCTTGTAACGTCGAAGCGCAAGCCCGACACGACGGATGTCAATTCATGGTGCACTGCTGACGTCCCCGTCGGCTACGATCCTACTTCCAAATCGTTTATTTTTATACGATGCGAATAGAACTTGTGTTCTCTCCTGTTCTTTTAATTAGAACGTTGCGGCACAGGACGTCGTGCTTTTCCTTTGTAACTAATATTCGGTCTGCGAACGAAACAAAACGCGAGAAAAGAGAAAACGGAGGAAAATCAAAGAAACAAAAAAATCGAAAGAAAGTAAAACAAGGAAACGAAAGTGTACGGTTATCCGCGGATCCGTCGAACTGAAAAATCTTCGAGAGCAAAGAAACAACAAAAAAAAAAAAATACGAACACGGTAACACGCGAAGAGAAACAGAGATTAATTCGATATTGTGGTCTAAATGTTGTAAAAGGATACTTACGCGAAGCGGTACCAAATATTTTATTAAAATCGAACACACACGTACACACGCACACACACACACACACACAGGCGGTAATCAAGCAAAAGAGGAAAATAGGGAAAAGAACGGACAAAGAGAAAACAGGTACACAGCACGCATACATCTACTGGAAAAAAACGAGTTTAATAAAATGTTACGTGATTTTTATATACATCGACTCTTTAATTTCTCATTTCTTTTTTATTCACAAGCTTCTCTCTGTTTTATGTTTCCCGGACTCTGTCACATGTTTCCTCCACTCTATCGTTTTCTGTTCTCCCTCCACTCCTTTCAACAGCCTATCGACTACTTTTGAGCTCGCATCGTCGAATAATAATCCTTTCCGAATAATAATCCTTTCGCCTCTGTTGAAAACGCGATCGTCCGCGAAGTGCTCGGAGTCCGCTAACTCGATTGTTTTCGCTGTTGTTATCGGGCTAAATTTTTCCGCGCATCATCCCAAGTCGCTTTTTCATTCTTCTCTGCCGCGCACGGTCGCCTGCTCCGTTTTCGGGTTTATTAATTATCCGTTTACGTCGGACCCGTGACAATTAATCATCGAGCCGTCGAGAGGGTAGAGCGAATTAGAACCGGCCGAGGGTTTCGTGAGCAACGGCACGGTCCTAGGGGTCGCGTGTCCGTGTCAAATCGGGAAATCACGTCCACGTTCCATTCCCTTCGCATACTACATTTTCGTTCGTCATCCTTGCGCCCGTTCCAGCCGCGGTCCCACCTTTGTAAAAGCCCGACCATCCGCCATTAACCCTGACACTATCGATCGTCGGTTCAACAAATTTTACGTACTCGTCTGTTCATTTTTTTTTCTTTTTCAACCAATTGCACTTTTGTTATATTTTCACTTTACAAACGATCTCGATCGCGAGGAGAGAACATTGAAATTTGCAACCACGTGGCTTTTGTGTTCAGGCACACTGATTTCTGCTTTTAAAAATTAATTTTCATACCAACGAAATTTCTATTTTACGTCGCCGTCAGGGCGAAAGGAGTTGACGAAGAAATCGTAACGCTTTGCCGTACAACAAGGAGAGTAAACGAAGATTTCGAGCAGACTCGATTAAACACGATTGTTACTCCTTTTCTTCGGGGCGCAGTAGAATAACATTCGTTTACAAGCAATATTTAAGCAGCAAATAGTAGATATAAATTTTTCTTTTAAGAAATCGTTATCGACAGAAAATTATCGTAGCCCCGAAGAAGATCGTACGGTAAGGAGATGAAAAGAATCCGCGTACAACTGCCTAGAATTCAGACGAGAGATTACGATCATTAGTTTACGAGTAAATGAATCCACGTGGTTGATTTCGACACACATGCCTTCAACGCAACATGGAACAGAGTCTTTCCGTGGGGGATCGAAAGCTCCGCCATTTTGGCAAGCCGAGAAGAGGAACGGGGTCGGGACAGCTCTCTCTCCCTCTCTCTTTCTCTCTCTCTCTCTCTCTCTCTCTCTCTCTCTTTCTCTCTCACATGCACACAGATGCAAACGATAATCTATTTAAACGAATGGTTCCTAATTTTCTCGTCGATGCATGGTCGCGTCAACTTCCGAGACGTTGGATCGTAATATTGAGATTCAGGAGGAATAATGACCACGTGGTGTTCGCAATGGCCGCCCACGGTCGTAGGGGTCGCATGTCTATACGTCGACCAATGACCGGACGCGCGGGACAGGAGCGTGCCGCGAAAATTAGCCCGCTCCGCTTCGGCCCCTGAGTCGGCTCGGTCGCAAGGGCTGTTGCCCGTTGGGATGGCAACGTCGCATTGCAGCGTTGAGGTTGCGGTCGATGCCGCCGCCGCGATGGTGGCGGCGTATCAGCGTGCGAGGTTGCCGTTTCTCGTCACGTTCATAGCCTGCCTATCCTCCTCTTGCTCTCTCTATCTTCTTCTATCTCTGTATCTCTCTCTCTCTCTCTTTCTCTCTCTCTCTCTCTCTCTCTCTCTGTGTGTATGTGAATCTTTCGCAAAATACCCCAATTTTTTTTACCAATTACTCTTCCACCGAGCACACAACGGGTACCTCAGCCGGTGCGTTATCAGGATAAAGCGTGATCGAAATCGAAAGTTATTAATAACCGTGCCCCGGCAGCGGTGTGTTTGACCTCGCAGAGTTCGAAACTGGGTAGCTTACACTCTGAAACGATGCCAAGGAAACTCGCTTCTGTATTCGTCCCTTTTGTGAACCGTCGCTTTTTTCATCGGTCCACCGAGTTACGCCGATCGCCACCGGAACCGGTGAACTTCTAACGAGGGGACCCGAGGAGGCCCGATCCGCTTCTCTTTCTCCGTACCATCCCCGTTCGATGCCTTCCGCGGGCGTCCCGATCGGGCTGCAAAAGAGGTTCTCCGAGTTCCATTTCGACAGAAATTACGCCTCGAGTCGAGAAATTCGAGCTTCCACCGTCCTCGGCCGTTGTCGTGGTGCCGAGAGCGAGAGAGAAAGAAAGAGAGGGGGGGGGGGGGGGGAGGTCAGTTCCGTCGAAACGCCTGCTGCTATTAGATTTTCTTTAGAGCTTCTCGGTCTTGCCCGTGTCTATTTTCATAGATGTTGTTCGCGGAAATGAATATCACCGAGCCATCCTCGGACAGCTACGATTATTGTCATTACGCAACCTTGTTCACTCCGCAAGATTTCAAGGTGAACAATCCAGATACGTTCGCTACATTATCGGTAGCATCCCTCCTTTTCAACGTAATAAACGCGGAACAAAACCCCGGGGGACGGGGTGTTAACCTTTCGCGGAGTTAACCTTCCATATATTTTCAAAGACCATTCGAGTATGCCGGGTTGAAATTAGACGGGGTAAATCGGGCGAGCGAGAAAAATCGTCGCAAGTGAGCAGTGAGGGCTCAAGTCGAGCGGAGGCCCCGAGCGGTAAAAATTTTGGAACCCTCGAACTCAAGTTGGGAATAGAAGTTGTAAGAAAACTCCCGTAAAGTCCCATAAACTCCCGTTATTAATAGACTGCGGATCTTTATGTAAGATAAAAATGTTGTGCATCGATTGCGAGAAATAGCAGCCAAGTGAAAAGATCTTTCATTCCGTAATAATTTTAGTAAGTTGAAAATAATACATTTATGTCTTTCACATATATTAATCTTTTCACTATTTTAAATTGTACCTATCCAGTTTTGTCAGAAATGCATAAAATCCGCAGTCTAGTTATTAACAAAAAGGGGGCCCCACGCGGGCCACGCTTACCGTTGAACCCGTTACAGTACTCCTGTTGTAAGTCGGTACAAGCTTCACGGTTCAAAGTCATTGGAACTATCCACACCATCGCAGAGCATACGATATATGTCCGTTTCTCCGTGCAACATCGTATCAGAGAAAGACATTTTCCCAGCTTTTTTGTCACTATTCGTCTCTATGTCATAAACCTATGACATAGAGCCGGACAGTGACATTTGCGTTTCGGCGAGAACCTCAGATTTCGTCTAAATGTCTCTCACCGGAACAGCGCAAATTACTTATAGCGGGAATTCGCTGTACCGAGCGGTGGGACGATATCGCGGAAAGCGGACATTGGTCGGATCGAGAAAGAAACACGTGGGAAAGAAGGAGAGGAGCGGATTCCAGTCGAACGACTCGTCGGTGGCACCGTTCCGGCGAACATGACCGGTCGACTCACCCCCTCGGCCATCCCTCTTTTCCGTCATGCCACCCCCGAGCTTCGACTTTGTACTCTCGGCAGCCTCCGGTTGCTCCGCAGTAGATCGATAACGGCAACCGCGCTCTCGTTCTCGCACGACTCGTGCTCTGATATATGTATGTAGAAGCCGGGCACACGTTGCTGGAAAATCGCAGAGAACGCCTTTCTCTCTCTGTCTCTCTCTCTCTCTCTCTCTCTCTTTCTCTCTCTCTGTCGGCCGGACGGGGGTTGAAGAGAGAAAAGACGCGGATGGCGAACGGGGGTGGGGGGAGGGGAAGGAGAGACACACACACACACGGCTCTCAGCATCTCGAGGCCGTTCCCAGGGCTGTAGACGACTGTTCCGTGCCCTCGAAAATTCATGGTTTGGATTTCCCGCGGAATTCTTTTATCGGGAGAATTCTCGGCTCTTTCTCAGCAGCTCGGATTTAGTATAACTGTGGGGGGTGGGGGGGGGGGGGGAGGGGGGGGGGGTTTAGCTCGTAGCGCGTGGATCCACGGTCTCGTTACGTAAGAGAGAGAAGAGACTGACTATGTCTTCGATGTAACATGTACTCGAGAAACGGGAATCAATGTCGTCGGACGATCGCTAAGTGTATCTACAGTATCGCGTTGTCTTAGGCGAGTTAAGACGCCGCACAGCGCCGCGCCGGTCGGAAGTGTCAATCGCACGCGGGGAAAATGTCTAACGTTTTCTCTTTAGAGGTCCTGCTCGAGCTTCGAGCAGATCGTCTTAGGCTCTAATCGGAGGACAGAAGAGCGTCTGGGGAAGGGGTCGTTGATTCGAGGGTGTTCTAGAAACGAAAGACCTTCAATTTCGAACTGATCTATTCGTAGGATTCGGACACGGTATCCCTCGTCTTTTCAGTTGCTTTCGGAAATTTTCACTAACCGCGCTAGCTAGAGCATTTCATACGTTTGGCCTCTGAAAGAAAAAAGAAAATAAAATTGTGACAATTCCGTGGCGCGGGATAAGAGATTCTTCGAATATTCTCTTTATCGCGCGACGATCGAATATATTCTAGCAGCGCCCACCCGAGAATTCGCTTCCCGACCGTCTCTGGCGATACTTCGAACTCACCCTCACGCGATAAATATTTCATGCAGGCTGATCCTCGACGAACGACTGTGTAACTTTCCCGGTAGTCCCGAGAGGAAGATGCGAAAGCGTTTTTCTTTTTTGTTTATCTTTTCTCGACTTAAATAACAGGTCGATCAAACGCCTATGATTAGATGTTATAAAGTAAGGAACGGTCGGTATTTCAGTGTCGCAAAAATTCTCGAGTATCCTTGCTCTGGTGGAAGCTGGAGTCTGTCGACGTTCATCATGCGCGAGAATGTCGATTTACGCTCGTTACCGACGGGGTCAACGGACAGAGTAAAAGGTCCGTCGATGGTGTCCTCGGTTCTTTTTCCAACGGATTTTCCCAGGTTCGGGTCTCGTTAGAACGTGGCCGCGTCGCGCGACGGTCCTGCTTCGATTTCATGATCGCCGTCTGCCGCTCCGCGATCCTCAATCTGGATCGTCCGATGATCCGAGCGAAGCCTTAGAGCGACCACGGCTTGCCCCCACGTGAAACCGGTAATCGCGATCTCTCGTGGACCTCTAGACCGGGCACTCGTTTATCCGCCACGTTTCATTAACAGGCTGTGTGCTTCTATTGCCCAACAAAAGCTTTCGACGTTAATTTCGTACGGTAATCTCTACTTGTACTACTACTTTAGGCTGTACTAAACAGTGTTAACTGTCTCGTATTTTTTTTTTAATTTATATTAAGTTGTTCGGAAAGTTCTTTCCGTGTTCGTCGATTCGTAAATATAATCGGAATTGTATCGTATTTGGTATCATTCTAATTAGAAAAATGCCACGAATATGTTGGAAAAAGTCCCATAGAAAAATAACGAAAAATAAAAATAAAGTTTTATTATTGGTTTAGTAATGGTCTCCTTAGTAGTTGAGCTTTGTTGCACCGCGGCAGTGGGGATAGTTCTTGGACTATTATCGGCTAGATATTTCAGACATATGTCAAGTAAAGACTGTATTAGTTCTTCCTTTTCCTAAAACACTTTCCTTGCTATAGAAAATTCGCACTAGTTAATGAGATGAAAATCGGCCTGCGAGAATATTTTAACAGTGAGTCAACGGAATTTTGGAAAAGTGGCATTATGAGGCGTCCGGTTGGTATATTACTCAAGAATAGTACATAGAACGTAAAATATTTTATATTTATCGCCTATTAAAAAAATGTAAAGAACTTTTCGGACAATCTAATATCTTTTTTTTAATAATTTGTATTAGGTCGTTGCATATGAAGTGTTTCAATCAAGAAATGCTATTATAATCTACACGTACAAGTGTAGGTAACACGTAAAAGTACAATAATCTTTCAAGTCTTATCTTCAGTTACCATTTACATATCCAACATTACTTTTAAATAAAGTTTATTTCACTATCAGTCGAGTTTATACGAGTGAGAAAATAAACATATTTACAACAACGTTATACGTTTCGCCAAAAGTTGGTAGTAAACGAAGGCACTGTTATAGTCAATGATAGACAAAGCTCAATGACAGTCTCATAAAAGAGAACGCGAACGACCAAAAATTCAAGTTTTGCCGTAGGACAATTGAAAGACTAGTCATATGGTGACAGAACATGATAGTTGAAACAGAGTTTGCTTTAATCCATGTGTTCTCTTTAGAGAAATGTTACTGTTATGCATTTCACATGCAACAATTTAATACAGTGATATCTCTATATATACCGCCAAGGCCTGTATGATAAACGTCGCGGAATTATCACCACTACAGCGGAGTATACCCCGTGAGGGGCCTAGAAGCTCGAGAGGCCTCGGTAAACATAACATGGCTCGAGTATGTCTTCTAGACCATACACGACGCTGGCAAGATCAGTGTCGTCGACGTATACCGAGAATTCACTATATTTGCATATTGGAAAATATTCGCGATCGCATTTCGTTGTTTCGCTCTATTCAGTTGCGCGTCGTCATGGTTGGAAGTTCTTCTGCCTGTTTGGACACAATAAACGTCTTTAATTACGCAACATCCATTGGTGTCCATCGGGACTAGTGATCCTGACCTTCGTTCATTTTTACGGTGACCTCCACAACGGGGTACAACACATTTTTCTGCAATGACCTATAACACATTTGATTTTCATGCTCGCCAGGATTCCGCGTATTTATGTTGCAACCTCTCCACCGTAGATTCGCGTTCCTCCATTCTCGTTCTTCTTAAAGGGCGCGGAATGCTGTTGGGCAGACAGGAGGGACGATATAGGGCGTAACTGTTTTGCGCGACTAGTAAATGGTTCGTTGTTCCGTCCCGCTCTCTCGTTCTCTGGCCCCTGTTATTTCTCCCTTTCTTTTCCACCGTTCATCCCCCTTTTCTTCTCTCGTTGTCCCTCGCCGACCGTCTCTCTCTCTCTCTTTCTCTCTCTCTCTGTCTGTCTCTCTCTCTCTCTCTCTCTCTTTCTCTCGTAGCCGATCCTCTCTTTCTCTCCTCTCTTCTCGGTCGATAGCTCGCGAGGGTCGCGGAGACGCGGCGACGCCCTGCCTCGACCACCCTCTTACAACTTCCCCAGTGACTCTCAATCCCGAATCGAATCGATGATCGACGGAGTCGACGTTGATTGCACGCGTAATTACCGGCAGCGCCGATTCACAGGCGCCCAACAACCGGCTGGATTCTGTTTTCCGACGCGTCTCCGAGATTCCCGCGCGCCGAGGAACCCGTTTTTCGAGATTCTCCGACGTTATCTTCGACCACTTTCCCGGCTATCCACTTGTCCTCGCTAGGTTTCTTCTTCTTCTTTTTTTCTTCTCCACCGTCTACAGAAGGGTGTTTTTAGAGACGTGTCTGTTCTGTGACGGACGATGCTCCTTGATCTGTTGGCAGCATCGGGAAACTCTCTTGCGAGACGTAGCTTTGTCTGGCAACGGTCTGCTCGCCGCTGGCAGTGGTTCCCAATCAGTTCTCGAAACCATTGGATCGGCCAACAAATGATGTACTCTTTCAGATAGAAGGCGCTGGTAGTAGGCGCGTATCTAAGGCTTCGTACAGACCTGAACATTTCGACGAACATTGCTCCGAACAGCGAACGGAACACAAAGTCGACATTGATTTCGGCGAACTGAACGGCGAACGGATCGGAGCATCGACATTAACCCTTTCGTTCCCGTCGACGAGATATCTCGCTACCACTATGTCGCGTATACGAAGCTTTGGATGAGATATTTCGCGTCAAAACGATGAACCTCGCGTTGCAATTTATGTTGCGTGCCTATGTTTCAATATCTATTGTTCGGTATTTACAGTACAATATCACTTATTCGATATATTTAATGAGACTAAAAGAATGTGGGACAAATAACAAGATACTTTTAGTATTTTATCCTCAATTCTGTCCAATAGCAATTTTTTAAAAATTTCTTTTTCTTTCCATGCGATAAACTAATTGATCTAACGCCTCAAAAGATCCAAGTCGTATGGTTCAGTCTTTAAAAAGTTATCATCCTTCTAAAACTGTTCGAATATTATTGCGAGCCACTACATATTACATTGAAAAACCAGAAGCATACGATCCTCCAGATATATTTGGCACTTTTATCATCTTCGTAGGACAAAGTGAATCAGATGTTTTATGTAAAATGTTTAAGGTAATTTTGCAAAAACTGCTAAAATAGAAGTCCTGCGTGAACGCCACGCAACCTGACTGGAAAGACTATTTTATTATTTAACCTGATGTTCGCTTACGTTGGTTTTATTACGTCCATTTTGTCGGTCCAAGCAAGTGGCATCAAATCAATTTCCGATCTTCTGTCACACAACTTCAAGTTAGGGTATGGCATAACCAATGGCGAGTATATTCGCGTAAGATAGGTAAATTGAGATGTTCATGTACATATGGCTTATGCAAATGTTTAAATTATAATCTTTCTTATGTATTTAGTGAGATATTCCAATTGATTTAAATAAATGCAATGTTCGTCGAAATGTTCAGGTCTGTACGAAGCTGAACGTGTACAGTGAATACTCGATATATATCACTACGCATCATATGTCATATGTTCACACTCCTCGGCGTCCGAGGCCTCTCGAGCTTCGCGGCTCCTCGCGGGGTACACCACGCGGGAGTGGGGATAATTACGCGACATTTATCATCCAGGTCTTCGCGACACAGAAAGGTTCCTCACGCTTGATTGAACCCGTTTCGGCGCATATTTTGATACGACGATGAACAACGAGGAGATCGAATTCCTGCGATTGCGCTTTTTCTTTATTTTTAAACACGGTACGAACAGCAAGACATTTGACGTGCTCGATGACGGTGGAAAATTGGTTCGGGGTGGTTCGACGGACCTAGCGAAATCTGACTTGGGAATTTGATTTGATTCGCGTTATACCCTACGAGAGAAATGTTCGGAACATCGAAAGCTAGCTTTAAGAATCATCCGCGTCTCTTGACGAACATTCCGATATTACGTTTTGGCCCAGCTAGTACCAGATCGGATGTATGATTTTGCGATTGCGAAGAGACAACGTTCGGAAACGTTCGGGTCGCCGAATTCGCGGTTCGACATCGCCGATTCGCGTTGCGACATTTTTCCCAACGCCGGTTCGCAGTGTTTACGGAGCAAACAGCCGAAGTCATCTTTTTTTTCTCCCAGCGCAGGTGCTACTGAACATTGGACGAAAGAGGGTTGCCCGCCTCGTACCCGCGCCCGTCCCGCCGAAGATAAATCGAATTTTCTTTACCAGTTCGTCGCGACTCATAATTAATCTTTGCGTTCCACAGCTATCGCGGACGTGTCGTCGGTCGGACGAGAACGTGCAAATCGGTAAAGCGAATTCGCAAACGATCGTCTTGTCAACACCAAGATCCGTCGTGCCACGGGCCGTGCATTTGAGTTTCCCGCGACCAACAATCGTCTGCTGGAACGTGTCGATTCGAATCATCATCGCGAACCGGGTCCCATGACCGCGTCACTGTCCAGATTCCACTACCAAGAGGAAGGATTAAAAATAAAAAATATATATTATATAACGTATAGAGGTATATACATATATAAATATATGCCATATTTGTCATATATGGATATGTCATACATGTCACACATCATATATGTCATATATAGATATATATGAAATTAATCGAACGACTCGAACGACGGATCGGCGAGGATCGCGAATCGTGGACGGTCTCTCGGTCGAGTCACACGTTCACGGAAGTATTCACGAGCATTACTAGGTATTAGATAGAACACTCGATACTCGCGGTACGTTTTCGATCGCATAGAATTAACGCACGCGGTTCAGCGCCAAAAAAGCAAAAAATTTATGAAAACAGAGACTCGCGAAAACGTAGAACTGGCTTCCGCCAGAGATATCCGGAAGGTGCGGCGAAAAAAATTAATTTAATATTGAGCAAATGCATAATTGTATTTAAAAAAAATGGATATATATAAATATGAAACAAAAATATATATATATTAAAAAAATTACATATTATGTATGTAAATTATAAGGCGCGTATTACATAGATATTTATATATACATATTATATATATATATATGATTATTACATCATAATTATTATTATTATATAGCATAGAGCCGTGACCTCTGGTGAAAACGAGGTTTTTTCTATTTTATTATGATAACGATCCTAGACGATAGTAGATTTTGTCTGTGCGACGAATTTTCGACTAAAATGAAATTATGGGAAAAGATAATGGAGAAGGGGGGGGGGGGGGGGCGCGACAGAGAGACGAACATACGCAAATATACACATATAGAGAGTAAACGGTTGTATTTGTCGTGTTGAAACTAAAAAAAAAGGAAAAAAAGCGGAGAGGACCTGGACTCGAGTCGCATACGACACACACACATACACACACACACACACACACACACACGTCGCTCATACAGGTACACAGGCATGTACACACATTTATATGTAAACTGTATCGTTCCAAATGCATCTACGTATATATTATATATCATATATAAACATTCACAAGTCATTCGAATGGAGAGGCGTTAACGCGATAATCGCGATCGTTCACGAGCGACAACTTAAAAAACAAAAAAGATATTTACGGTGAGAAAGAGAAGAAAGGGTGAAGGGAAGGGAGAGGTGGGGAAGAGAGTAGTGAGGACGATCGAAACGCGATATTAATCTTGAATTAATTAATGTGTCGAAGGAGAAAGTGAGCGCGAGAGAGAGAGAGAGAGAGAGAGGGCGAGAAAAGAGGAACACGCGGAGGAACGAGAATTACTTAAGAGTAAGAGAGCTAATGCCGACGAGAGAAAGGGAGTGAGAGAAAGTAGCGCGACAGTGAGAGAATGCGAGACACTGAGAGCACGTGATAGAGAATAATAATTAATTTTATACATTTTCGTGAACGTTGTGAAATGCTCAAACAAAACAAAATAAAAGAGAGTAAGAGAGAGAGAGGAGAGAGAGAGAGAGAGAGAGAGAGAGAGAGGAAAGAGTGAAATCTTATCTGTCATATAATTACTGAACTGGCGCGCGTGGCTCATTTCAACACGGGATTCGCGTTGGTCTCGGATCGATCGGGCTCGATCACCGGCGTTCGAGGGCGTCTCGGCGAACGATGGCGGACCGAACAAAAGGGGGGAGCTCGAGCACGCGAACAGTCCGGGAGCACAAAAGACACGAAAACGGCAACGACTACATACATACACGCCGGCAAACAAGACCGCGTTTTAATCGAAACGTCGAAAGATGTCTTCGTCGCGACATCGGGGATCGCCGGCTCTCCGTGCCACAGCCTCGCTGCTCGACAACGAACGGAAATACCGTGAGACACGAACGACAAATTCTAGACGAGACAGAGAGAGAATCGACTAGTTTCGAGGTCATCGATCCCTCGCCATCGGCGGCTGGCCGACACCCTAATCTTGTCCCTACTCGTGCGAATCCGAGGCGATTTCTATACGAGACAACGGAGGCTGATACCACAGGGGTTTAACCGACGCCACTTTCAACGACGCGGCCCGCCGTCGCGTCGAGTCGTATTGTTTTTGTTCGTCGCGCCAGAAGTAAGCCCGACGAGAACGATCACCGCCATTCCGCGCGCGGCTAGACCGCCGCCATATTGTCCTTCGCGCGACTCGCTCCCGTGATCACGCTCCTCTTTTCCATCCCCGTACGAAGATCAATCGATACGGTGATAAGAGGCTCGTGGCAGAGAGATCGAGACCAGGGAAGATGATCTCATAACGGTCCGGTTGCGTTCCGCCGCTATCTGTAGCCGCGATAGGTCGATACGGGCGTGTCATTGCCAAACCGTTTTGGCAGCGGACTATGTCGGCCAAACAAACGCACAATTAAGGAACGAACTACGAAACGCTGGACGACTAACGTGTACGAGCTTGACGGGGGGAGGGGGTAGGGTGTGCGACAGACACGGAGATCGAACGGGGAAACAGGTACAGTGAATTCTCGATATATGTCAACGACATGGGTCGTGCCTGTGTCGTGTATCGTCCAAGAGGCATACCCGAGTCATGTTTACGAAGACTATCGAGCTTCGGGGTATACTCGGTGGTAGTGGGCATAATTCCGCGACGTTTGTCATCCAGGCCTTGACGACATGTATAGAGAAATCATTGTATTTCATTCGGTGTGCGTTCGTCGAATCACTCTTGCACGCCTGACGATCCGAGATAATGAAGAAGAGAAATGACGAAGATCGACGGGCGACTGTTGCTCGGAGACGGAGAGGAGAGGAGAGGAGAGGAGAGGAAATGGTTGGATAAGATTAAAAATGAAAAGAATATGGGTTGAAAGATTAGGAATGATCACGGTGAAGGGAAGATGGAACAGATCGACGAGAGAAGATGAGAAAATTATTAATACAAAATATTAATACCTAAATGCCCGGTTTATTTTTATATTTATTTTTCGATCTATGAAACGTTATAAAAGTTTAAAAGTAATATTTAAATCTAAATATATATGACGATAAATATTATATACCTACGCTCTGTGTATGATACATAAATATATATTATATATATTGAATTATGATTATTACAATAATAATGACGGATGATTAAGTATTATCCAGGACTGCACCGTATTGTAATTGGTACGATGCCATTACAGATTTATATTAACCGCGTAACGCTTCCCGAAACTAAACGGAAGGTTATGGTCCTAATTACGTATCCCTGCATCCCGTCTCCCCAGCTCCCTTCCCCTCCACCCGAGAAAAAAAACGAGTCTACCATCTCCCTTAATTAATTCGTAATTAATCCCTAAGTGCGAATTATAGAGACATCGACCCGCTCGTGTAACATTCCCGACGTAAAGCTGTATCGTAGATTATGAAAATCCTAGTTGCCGTAAACATAAACAGGTACCATATACATATATATATATATACATATATGTATATATGTATACAAATATAAATACATGTATACATATATACTTATGTATTTATACATAAATACATTATATGATATGCATACATACGTACATACATATACATATATATTTATATCAGTGTAGTGTGGTTAATCTCTTAAAAGAAAGGCGCACCCCGTGGATCGCCATAGGTTTTTAATTAACGTAACTAATGTTAGGGGATGTCCTCCAAATGGTCGGTTAACAGCGTCATAGCAATAAATGAAAACTAATGGCGTTGGGAAAGAATCTGAAATGACCGTCGTCTAGTCGGGTTTTAATTACAAGTAACGCAACACGACGAAATGTAAAGCGAGCATGTTCATGCGATTGAGAAGAAAAAACAAGAAAAAAAAGAAGAACATTTATTCGGAGAATGCGTGCAGTGAAACCTTTGTAATACAAATTGGTCGTTTAAAATCAAGCAAAAATAAAAAAAGAAGTAAAGAATCAGCATAATTAAGAGAAAATCGAAGGAGAGACAACGCAAAAATATGTAATTTCTTAACAATGTACACATCACATAATATATATAAATATATATATATATATTTTATAGTTTCTTTTATCAAAGTTGAAATGTTCAAATGGTTTTATGATTATGTTCCGATTGTAATTAATTTAATGTGTGTGTTGAATTAATGTCAATTATTCGTCTGACAAGTAGTCAGGCTTAAATAATTACGTTAATTAACAATAATTACATTATTATGGCCAATAGACTGCGGATTTTATGCATTTATAAACGAACAAACAAAAAAAGTATGTAAAACCCAATGAATCGCAAAATATCGAAAGAGTTTCATAATAAATATCCATAAAGTTTCTTATCTTATTTTGAACCATTCAACAACAATTCTCTGAACGATCGATTCAATTCTTCCGTTGGCTCCGAGAAAACGGTAATGAAACCTGTCGGCCATAGTTCATCGGTTCGATTCGAATCTGTCTGTCGAAGAGGTAGAACGTTGCCCGGGGAATTCGACGGGCAAGGCGAGCGGGGAGTCCGAAATTGGAGTTTGAGTTTTCTCTGGGCCTTCGAAAAACAAAACAAAAAAAAAATAAAAAAGAAATCACCGGGAGCCGTCTCTTTCCGCAGGATTCTTTCCCAATTGTCTAGTCTCGTTGTTGTCATTAATCGCGGAGCATCGCAGTCGATCGCCGGGGGTCGGGTCACGCGGCCGACTTTCGCCGAGCTGTACCGGCGAGCTCAGCCGTGAAACGAACACGTCGGGGAACGCCAGCGGGTACAGCGGGTACAGCGAGTAACGAGGCCGGAACGGTAGGAATTCGTTTACCGATACATCCGTTCCTCGTTGCCAGAACTGGATGACGATCGAGTGGCCGGCTAACCGGGCCATCCTCGGCATTCGGCACACACTCTTTTCCGGCGCTCGACTCGATTTCCGTTTCTCGATCATGCGACACGGCGCACGCGGATCGCACCGGTCGCTCCAAGGGCCGGACATTTCTTTCAATTCCGAAAGCGAACCAACCATTCCCACTCGAATCGTGCCGCCGAAAATAGCCACATTTTTGTTATTAACGCTAGAACAACCGAGCGCCAAATGCAACTGGCATGCATTCCCTTACAATAACAACAGAATTGCATTTACTTCGATCGAGAAGTTTATTAAAAAATTTTCTCATGGAAACATATTTATAATTTCAATATTTGTCAAAGAAAAAATTACGAGCAAGTCGTTTTGACTCATCCGGCAGTTCTAGTGTTAACCCATTTGCATCACAAGGAAACATGACAAGAAAGCCTTTATCACCAAACTTTATTTTTATTATATTTACGTACAAAAATGACTACAAGTAAAAGAACTTCATATTTCAGAATGATAAGAAAAAACAAATTGAGTGTATACATATATACGCTTCGGTGATAGTGACCAGGAAAATTGAGCGTATATATACGCTAATGATGCAAATGGGTTAACCACCTCAAACCCTTATGGATTTATTTGGCTTTGCATGTGTAGAATTGCAAATATATCATACGAGACATTTAAATGCACAGATTACAATCTTTGAGGAAAGAATGCATAGAAATACAAGATTCTTTATTTCGCTGTGAACTAGAAAATCAAGAGAATTAATTAGTTTCTTGAAACGGTATTCATACAGTAGTGCACACTTAAGTGTCCGTGGCTGTCCCCCCGAATTCCAAAAGAAATGGGACCTCTGACTGAGCTTCGAGCGGACCGATTGAAGCTTGATACGCGCCTGGTATCAGCATCTCACTCACACACATCCACTATCTTTCCTTCAATCGAATTCGCAGAAGCCACCTCCTCATGTAAGCGTCCACAGTCGGGACCGAATGTGGACATTTAACTGTGCACTTGTGTGTTTACCCCTTGCCGTGCCGATTTTATCTTACGGTTAGAAAGATTAGGGTTTCTTTACCCTGAATAATTTCACAGATGTGGAAAAATTAATATTTTGGAACGAGAAGACATTTCGCAAAAGCGTGATCACTTTGTCCAACATATTGATCGTATGCATTTACTTTAATACTAACCTCTTTAATTTCAACCTCTTAGCTAGGGATGACTAGTTAATTTTTTGTAACCTTCAGTTTTCAATTTTGATTATTTCAGTTTTATTTGTTTTTCACAATTAAAAATTGACCCAGTTGAAGGGCTAAAGATCGGTTATAAAAGAATAGAATTTTATTTTGTCTCAAAATGAAGGCACAACATGCGAGCAGAATTGGTGAAACTGATCTCTCACAATAATAATAAGAGTGATAATAGGTACTGCAGTTAGCTGTTTATTTCTTGTCAAGCTAAAAAAACAAATCATAGACATTTTACATAAAATCACTTTTGGTACTCTCAAAAATTATTTACAATATATAGATATTTACGTTTCACCTGAGGCGAACATTGTTCAACTTAGTTAATTTTGCAGTTACGAATTACGCGGAATATAAATTCGCCTATTTGGAACAATGCCTAAACAAGATTGAATAAAATTCAGAAAATTTCGCAGAGCAACGCGAAATAGCTACATCTAGAAAACAAATGGCCCTAGATGAGTAATGAGCAACCGGTGGCACGCGGGCCGCACTTGGGCCTGTAGCATACTGCCTGCGGCCCGCAGAGACCCGGCGGCCAAGGGCATTCGGGACAAAAATCATAACTTTTAAACTAATTAATTTTCGACATAGGTACCCCGATACTTTTTTAAAGAGAATACAAAAACGCATTGATTTCTATAAAAAAATTATATGATTTCATAACAAAAATTGTAGTTACCTTTATTTCTTGTTGAATAAAAGCTTTTATGCAAATTTTCATCAACATAATTTATTGTTGGCTGAATACTGAGTAACTTTAATTGGAAATATTTTTGCAATATATCATTTAATAATAGAAAATAAGAAAACAAGAAGTGATCAAACAAGAAAAACGTTTCATTCTAAATCTATGTGAGAAATTAACAAACACATAAACTAAAATTATCTGACTAATATGTTTAAGTATTTAATATTGCGTTCGTTGCTGCCCGCGCGCAGTATTAGGTTTCCACTTTTGGGTCACTGCAGTCCACGGGTTGCTCATAACTGCTCCAGATCTTGTGTTCTGTTTCACTCCGGTCAGAACGCTGGCGAAGTCCGAGAATTTTTCAAACGAAACAACTCACGTTTCACCCGATAATACTCAATTCATTCCGAAATGAAAATTCCAAGAAAAATTGCCAATGTTCCATCTTCGCCGCGAATCCCAGCATCGATCGAGATGCAACGACGATGACAACGGCGAGCCAATAAGTTTGTCGATTCGATTCGACGATCTAATATAAAAAAGAAAAAAAAAGAGGGAGAACGAAAGACGACCAAGTAGATACAATTGAGGAGATAGAGGGGGAGAGAGAAAGAGAAAGAGAAGGACGAAAATATATGCCATGTACTGCCCAACGCTCCTATAGCCTAGTTACTTAAGTAAGGCCTCTTGCAGGAGGAACGTGCGAGAGACGCGCGCGGATTCGTTGTCTATTTCGTGTTCGTTAATGATCGCTATGGGACGGGGAGAAAGACGGAAAGAATGTAGGGCACTGCGATGATCTCGCGTTGAACATCGCTCGGCAGCTCTGCGAACTAGTTGGGGGATGAAAGCCTGAGCCTGAGCGAGACGGCGATAGAGAGAGAGAGAGAGAGAGAGAGAGAGAGAGGAGGGGGTGGAAGGACGATCGAATCCGAGTAGTTGAACTCGGAAGGAAAGAAAGATGGCGGGTACTAACGAGGACGTTAGTACCGTGACGCCGGGACGTTCAACCACACGCGTTGCATATCATTGCGAAACGACAAGATCCAACAATAGGGGAAAGCTCCGGACTACGCACAGTGGCCACAGAGTCCGTCGAGGTAAATCCAGGAAAATCATTGGACAAAGAAAAACGGATGAAGTTTCAGGAATTCTTTCGTCAATTTGTAGAAAAACAGTGAATGGTACAAAGAATGGAATTACTCGACGTAGTCTCCGCTACCTTCTCGAGCCTTTACCTGAACCCACTGCAGTCTCGCACAGTGTTGCCAGATCAAGACTCGTTTCCCTAATTTCCCCTTCTACCGCGCTATTCCCCGCGCTTCCGCCGCGTCCACGTGACGCGTACCGTCTCTATCGTGATCCGGTACTGGCGGAGAGAGGGTAACTGTACTCCCCTTGATTCGTGCTCCCTCCCATCGTCTGGCGACACTGGTCACAAGTCGGGGGACTAGTAACAACGGAGATTAATCTTTTCTTTCAATTTCATCAGCTACCTTCTTTCTCAGAATTTCAGAATTTCTTGGCTAGGTCGTAAAATTGCGTCTTCTTTTGTTTAATATAAACTTACGTATTACTGCTCTTCGGTCGGATCCTCCGTTCGTGGCTGACATTTTTCCTAGTGTTCACCGATTCATGGCTTATATACTGAGTTATCTTATCAGCAATTGCTTTGTTCATATATACCATGCCTACATCTTACTTACGAGACTGCTGGACAAAATTCCGGATGTATCTCGACGGCTCTTTGCGAAATAGGTGGCATTAATACGGAAAATTTTAATGTCATGAAACAAATTAAAATTAGATCTTCTCGTAAGCTTTATTGAAATTGGTTGATCAGGACACAGTTTAATATCCGCTCTTATTTAATAAATACGTAATGCATAGTCGATTCTAAGTGAATATTTTTTGCCAATTGATAATTGGCTTTTTTGTAATAGAGGTGTTAGTATGTTAGGTTGATTGTAACGTTAAATAAACACAGCTTTTTTTCTAAATAAACTAATTGATCAGAGTAAGCAAACTATTGGTACCAATAGACTGCGGCTTTTATGTGTTTATAGCAGAAATGAACAGACAAAATTCAAAACTCTGAAGTCATTGGGAGAATTTAAGAATACTATTATTATTATTATTATTATGATTAGAAAACACTACTGCTGAGGTGAAGCTAAAATCAAGCAACTAGCAGCTGTAACCGAGAGACAATTTTTTGTTTTAGGAAATAATTTCCTAATATATCGAGAAGAGTCGTTTAACGAATTAATAGATGAAAGTGCGACGCAACTAATAATAATTTAACACGTTAAGCGCTACGTCGATCCCTGGGGACTGACATCGAACTTTCCGTTCAGACGGCGTCGGTCCCTGAGGACCGACACTAAGCTTTTAGTTCAGACGACGCGACGCGTCGGTCGACTCGCAGAGGTCTCACCTGTGTTTATGTCACCTGTGTTACAAGCTTGCCATTACTAGCACCGTGAACTGAAAATCCACAGATACAAGCTCAGCGCTTAACGTGTCAATAACGATTTCAATTCCAATTTTTGTTCAAATTACGTTTTTTTGCAATTTTGAGAACATCCGTTCATTTAAAATTCGTTTAGACATGTCAAACTCAGGAAAAATGTTTATTTCCGTATGTTCATAAGATATTAATTCCTTAAAATCATATCCGAAATCAAATAGCAAAGTTTCAATTACGGAACATCCACTATGAGGGTAGTTTTTGATTTTAGAAAATAAGAATTTCATTCTAGAACCCCAAAAAACTCCAAAACCATGTTCTGTTTTTAATTACTAATGTATAATTAAGAGGGGCAAGCATTTTGTCCAATATTAAAAAGTTGTTTAGCAACTGCAATAAGCCTTTGACAATTTTTATCCAAATAACAATTCCGAAAGAACTGATTAGAGTATGCAGCCCGAGATAACTTATTCTTCTACGAATATTATCGCTGTGGCTTTCGAAAAATCTATTGAAGTGCCGTTGACCGTTAAACTTCTATTTTCACAAAATTATGAAGTAAAGTATTGTCATAAAAACGCCATTTCTCACGTGTAAAACTGATCCTTTTAATTATAAATTAATCGTAAAATACGGGACTAGAAAAATCATAAATATTGTTACAAAAAAATCATAAATTCTCCGAATATCAGTTTCTGCGTTATAATTTTAATGGCGATCGAAATGCATGTGCGATATGTCAACTTATTGTCTAGATAGATCGACTTTTAAGCAAATTACGTATTTTGTGGAAATCGCGATGGCACTCGGCTATTTCGGGAATTCTCGATATATGTCACCAACACGGGTCTTGCCAGCGTCGTGTATTGTCCAGGAGGCATACCCATGCCGAGTTATGTTTACACTTATCGGCGTCCGAGACCTCTCGAGCTTCTTGACCTCCCACGAGGTATACCCCGCGGTAATGGGGATAATTCCGCGACGTTTATCATCTAGACCTTGGCGACATATACAGGGAAATCAGTGTATAAGGCTTTCCGTAAAAGTCCAGGTGATCGTGCGTCCTCGGAGAGCAATCTTGTCGTCTCGCAATAATAAATTTCGAAGTTTGCCCGAGGGTCGGTGATAGTACTCGCGCGGAACTCGAGTTTCATCCCCGGATCGTTCGCTCGCTCACTCATTATCGCATTGAACTTACCTAAAGGACACGGAAGAGAAACGGCAACGGCTGAGTCACGATCGACATTTTCGCGCGAATGAGGTGATATATACACGTGAGAATACACGTGTTATATACATCATATATATTCTATGCATACACATACACTATTCAACGTTGTACTGTATATATACATATATGTATTTATTTACGTACGTATATGATATATGATACATTATTATGATATTACGCGCATAGCTTTCGGACTGATTATCGTAACGATAGAGCAAATATATACACACGTGCGCAGGCATAAAAGACACGAACATGGAACACGATGAAACGACTAGACAAAAGCTAAACGCTAGAACAAATGGGACTGGGACAAAGGGCAAGTGTACACACACGACTGTTTCGGACGAGTGCAACGTAAACAGAACAGATTTCATCCCCCAGTTGCCCCGCCCTGCGGACGGTTTTTCATGTGTCGGTTGTGTCGGTACGCGATACACTCGCTGTCACGCGAACGATTTCGCGGGATCGTCAACGTTCGAAGAAAATGGTTCGGCGTCGCGTCGCGGGGAACCGTGAATAACCGAGTTATCGCGAGTGGTTTCGACCGGGACTGTCTCGATGACGCGTTGATTTTTTGAACGATCTTCGAACCGGAAATACGCGGGCATGACGGCGACGAACGATCAGGATTGTCGCGATCGTACTTCGTGCACGTTGTGCTCGCGGTGAAAAGCAATTGTCCTACAAATTAGAAGTATCTCCGTAGACTGTAATTGTTATTAATATTTCCTTGTCTCCCATTCGTTACGAGTTTAAGTGAAATAATCGTGTTTACGCGGTAGCCGAATCGAGATATATCAGGGGATTGAAAAATCAATCGATCGACGACAGGCTCCGTGAGCGAGAGAGTTAGAGAGGGAAAGAGTGTGTGTGAGAGAGTGTGTGTGAGAGAGTGTGTGTGCAAGAGAGAGAGAGAGAGAGAGAGAGAGCCGCAAACGAGGTCGCGTTCCGCGAAGATTCACAAACCTTGCTCAAAAATCAGCAATGATCGAATACACAGGCGTAGACGGCGCGTCCGGACCAATATCGAAAAGTATTATTTTA
The DNA here is from genome assembly GCA_028454255.1 of Halictus ligatus. Taxonomy (NCBI): domain Eukaryota; kingdom Metazoa; phylum Arthropoda; class Insecta; order Hymenoptera; family Halictidae; genus Halictus; species Halictus ligatus. Next base: position 15,975,036 of record CM052129.1, read on the forward strand.
AACGATAGGTTCCAATAGTCGAAGCGCTGGGGTAACGATAATATATATTTTTGTAAAAAAAAAATGAACGCCGACAAACAAATGGTAAAAAGATGATGAAAATGCAATCGATAGGGTACATGTCAGGATAGTTAACGACACGAAAAAAAAAATGAAAAAAAAGAAGAATTATTGTAATAACGAATCAGTGCAAAACGGCGCGAGAGAAAAAGAAAACGTAAACGGACCGCGAAACGGTGTTTCAAAAAAGTGATTTTTGGAAAACGGTCGGTGCGAGGAGGAGCGGAGGGGTTGACGTTATCGTGACTCGTTTATTCACGGTGTTCGACGATGACTCGCGTCGCTGGCATCTCCAGGATATTCAGGCAACGATGGACGAGCTGGTTGCCGTTCGAGCGACTCCAATTAGTCTCGGCCATTTAATGATAGACGCCGGGGACTCCGTTATTAATTGCCGATTGCGCCGGCTATACGATTTCTGGCTATATATAGCACCGGGAGAGCTATCGGATCATATTTTTACGCGGGCCGACTTATTATGCGGCGAGAATCGCAGCCAACGGACCGCGCGGAACGTTGGAACAGCGCACAGTGTCGCGAATGGTCATTTTAGGTGGAAAAAACGTTAGAAAATAGATACAACGTTCATATATTCTTCTCTCGGAATGTTTACTGAGCATAATTATACCCATAATAATTCATTTAATCGCGATATAAGTATCGAAATCAATACGTGAATACTCCGAATCGTAATACACCGAAATCCTACGTTTATATTTGTTCTAACGAAAATTATGTCAGAGCAATAAATATGAATCTTTAAGCTTCTGTGCACGATATTCTATATTAACATAAGTAAAATAGAGTGCTTTACAATAATTTTTAGAGATTTTTTAAGTATCAGTTTTCTATGCCGTTTAGTTGACTTTAATAAAGCAGAACTAGAAAGTCTCAAAAGATCCCATCTTGAAATTTTTATTGCATTAAGTTCAAACTATACGAACGGGATTCTGACAAAAATCAGCTGCAAATATCTGTTAATCTGCCTGTCACCATTTTTTTAAATCTTTGTAACACCGTACGGTGGACCGAATGGGCATTCTAGGATAGCAGGAGGAAGTGGCTCCACAAATGATGGTAACACGGTTAGACGTTTCTTCAAAAACTTTACAAAAACTTCGAAAATAACAGGCATTAATAAGGAACTTCTCGAACGCTTTTTTTAAATATCTTATCTGCTCTTTCTTCAGGTCACATCATTAGTTTTCCAAATTTCGAGAAATTTGTTCGCGAAACAGAAGATTTATATTTAAATTAATATCCTTGGTTTTATATGCCCGTTACAGTGCACAAATTATTATTTGATAGTGTAGAAATAAGTATATCATGCCTATTACCAATTGGCATGATGTCTGAAGAGGCTCAAGAAGCTCGCAACAAAGACATAAGAAGGTCTAGCATTGGCCACGCAAGGAAGAATTCGCGTGTATCTACAAACTACGACTTAACAGCAATGCTGTTAATTACTTCTGATCTCATAATAAATTATTATAGGCTGATACCGCAAAAAAATAAAAATTCGCTACCGAAAGGTGTGTTAGATCTACTTTTAACAAGAACTTCCGTCTAATCTTATTTATATTATATATTTATTTTATTATATTTTATTTTATTTATTTTTATATTTGTTTCTATATTTTATACAATATTTGTCAATATAAAGATTATTTTTAAAGGTTCTACATATGTTGAACCTCAAATTTCTGAAAATTTCATTTGGTTTGAAGAAGCGTAAAACAATCTATGGTTTCTTTTCACCTAGAATGGCCATTCGCGACACTGTACAGCGGCGAGGAGAAGATCGAGGCGCGATCGAATCAAAATTACGATCCGGAAATTTTTGCTAATTCCACGTGTGACTCCGTAATTATGCGATACAATTTACATAAGGTGTTTAGTATTGTACGCGACGCGAAGGAACATACGAGAGGCACATTTTTTCCGAAACGGTTGGTCCAACGTTTTCAATTAATCGTTTCTCTCAACAGCGATGAAATCGTTGTAATTTTTGTTCTCAATGTGACAACAAATTTTTGTCGTTGCAAGAGAATACAATTTTCCTTAACCCTTTGCACTTGAAGCTGTTTTAACTCCAAAACGAAAAATTCCGTTCGACCTAGAATATTTTCCTTCCATATATTTTTTTTCGAGTTATACATACGAAAATGGTGCAATTTGCTCGTACAATACTGAAATGTTTAATACAAACAAATTTGATAATGTAAAAAATATTTTGAATAATGATACAGCAATTTTTAGTGGCGCCTCACAGTCATCATTCCAGTGCTAAGGGTTCAATTTCTTTGTTCAAATGCTTTCTTCGAATTCTTTTCTTCGATTTTTATCATGAAATTTATTAAACTCTTTGTTTAACTAGCGCCTACACGTTAAATTAGAGACGTCAGAGTTTTTCATATCCTGATGTAATAAACATTTAGGCCCGCAATGCCTACCACGCTAGTAAAAAACCATATTGCTAATTCCGAAAATTTTGCGTTAACTCCATGTACTGATAATGATCGAAACGGAGGACACGGATCGACGAAACGACTATACTCGCTCCAGCAAAGGTCGACTTTTAATTACCGGATATCTCTGTCAAATTTCCACGGATTTCGAAAACTAATTGGACGTCGTACCCGGTCGGGTCCTCGAGTCCCGAGATCTGGCAGCGAATCCCGAAGGGGACCTTTAACGCACCACTGCAGTAGTGCACACTTAAGTGTCCGCCGCTAACTCCCTCCAAATTCAAAAAGAGTGGGACTTCGCACCGAGCATCGAGAGAGCCGATGGAAATTTGATACGTGTGTCGCACTAACAGATATCCCATGTCCTTAAATTGAATTCGTAGAAACCATCAGCCCCACTTAAGTGTCCGCATTCGGTTCCAACTGCGGACGCTTAACGATGCACTACTGTATTTCTAACGCGAGTGATGGCAGCGAGCCTGGGCTGCAAGTCTCAGTTTCGAGGGCCAGTTATTTCGATCTAGAATCGATAATCTCGAGGCTGTCTCAGGCGTGTCTTTATCGGTATAGTTTCTATTGGCGTCGCGGAGAGTCGCGAGATAGAACAGATTTTTCGTCGGGCCGCAATTTTCATAGCGAACGGGCCGCTTCCGGTTTCCCGTTTCGAGCATCGTCGTGCGCATTCGATTCAGATCGTTTCGCCCTGTGAGCGAGAAAAACACGTCCCAACGAAGTCCCCGTGACAGATCTACCAGCCGGACAACGCTGACATAGCAGCGTTTCTCGCGTGACAATGATCGCAAGGCCTAAGAAAAATGGAACACCGACGCAAGCGTACCGACACACCGTCTAATCCGAACAAATTCATTATCGTTCATGGAACATCTATTCGATAGATGGGGTAAACAAGTGTTTGTCCGTTGCGCGAATTCGATTGGTTTTTATAATATTTTCGATCCAAGCATACGTTTTACTCGTGGTATCACGCGAGATCTCCGATCAAATGATAATCGACACACTGAGATACGTCACACGAGCTCACACATACACGCAATTCCACGCAAACAAGAGTATAAAAGAAGTATAAATAAATGAATAAATAAATGAATAATTAAATAAATATATATAGATATTATAAAAGTATGAAATATTAATGACATTCAATACGCTAATAATCTATCATTTTTACGTACGTTACATGGTGGCATCGTCTGCTAATCATCTAACAGACTCCCCCTCGTGAATGTATCCCTTTATTCTCAACCCCCCATCTCGTGACCCTACCCCTGGCCCCGCTCCCTTCGATAACGAACCCGTCGCCAATGAGAAACAAAAGTGAGAGATTTCGGCCCTATCCCGTCCTTTCCCAGCGCATCATTCTCCATGTTTTATCGGCGGCCGCGGCGAGCCGCGTGTTGCGTCTTCAAAATGCGGAATTTCAAAGCAATAAAATTAAATGAGACTACTTAAGGTGTTATACCGCGAGGCGTGTGTGAATGCGTATCCCACGTGGCGAGGTGACGTGAACGAAACGAAAATTTGGATAAACGAAAACCAAACGACGCATTAAGGAAAGACAGTGAGAGAGAGAGAGAGAGAGAGAGAGAGAGAGAGAGAGAGAGAGAGAGAGAAACAGAGAAAAGTAGTGAACGAACGAGTAAGCGGAATAAATAAATAAATAGATGAATATACCGATAGATGAGAGAGAGACTTCGCTGATTATATTTTGTGTGAATGATGCGTACGTCGCGTTGCGCACGAAGATCGACGACAATGATCACGCCTAAACGCGGAAAGGAACCACCCCTGTTTTATCCCGCCGTGCCTTTGTCCTTGTCCTCGCGCCTCGGGAACACCGAGCGCACCCTATCTACCTACCCCCGCACCCCTCGCATTTTCTTTCGTACCTTTCCCTTGTCCTTGGGATCATGGTTACGTGGAACTGTCGCCGATACCGAGCTCTTGATCGCCACCGAATGCGTGCACAGTTGACGTACAATCTCCTTTAGGCTTCGGATTTTATGCATTTGAAAAACTGGCACCAGTCATTCGAATCAAATTACGGGAAGAGAAATGAATTAAGGGTTAGCAATATGCTGCTCTGGACCCGGTAAAATGATTGAAGAAAGAAAGAAATTACTGAGCACATTGCATAAAGATCCGTGGTCTGCTCGTCACACTGGCGCGAGTATAATTGATCGGTGTTTAGGGGAACGAATTGCTGCGAGGACATACAGTTTAACATATTGACTGCTGAACCACCACTTGCGCAATCAAAATAAAGGCTGTCCCCAAAGTGTATTTCTTTGAAGAGAATAATTCCTGGGATCATTTGGAGCAACTTTTTCCTTTGCGAAAATTTTCTCCGCGGCTTCGTTGACGAGTTATTAACGAAAAACACCGACCAATCAGAACGCGACTATAGCAGCGGGATCCTGCCTCTGCGACGGACCCTGCTGGGCGTGGCGTTGCTATTGAAAAAGTTACTTCAAAATACGTCAGAAATCGCCCCTTCCGAGGAAATGCAACATTTTTGGGACATCCCGAAGAACCACGGGACTCGTAATAATGACGGGTCTCAAATTTTAACGGTGGAATTTATTTCTTTGGGCTTACGTTGCGATGAGAGTCGCTAAAAATTTAAATAGCGTTTTGTTACTTTAATAAATATACACTTTCAGCGCTCCGTAGGTTCAGTATTAACAAGACAAATTGCAGAATGCGGATGATTGATTCCGTGATTAATTCCTTCTATAAATGCTAATGAAATTCAGTTGAAATTATTATATATATCTAGACCAAAAGCAATTTTTTAACGAAGAATTGCGTCACCTACGTATGACCGATGTGGCAGACAATGTGTTAATTGTAAGAGGTCATTAGACAAGGGCAAAGCTTTTCAAAGATTTCATAACCCGTTGATTTAAAGGATATTTGGAAACAATGGAAAATTTCTTGATCAAATGCGCGTATTGGAAATCGGTTTGGAATTTGTTAAAAAGAAAAACGATTCCTATCCAGCTTCAGGTTATGATCAGAGTGCTTGCTTGACTTCATTAATAAAGGATTTCACCGCATACTCGATGTACCCTCGGTTGACTACGTAAAAATTGTGATTGACTGTAGATGTTAAGCATGCAATTTAATAGATAATTGTTAGTACTTCGTTGTTAAATACGTAATTAAAGAATGAGGTAGAAGTCACAGGGGCGAAAGTCACCCTTAACGCACTGACTGCCAAGAGAACGAAGACTTTGTAACCCTTCTCTGTTTTATAATATACTGTTGTGTCCATACGTATTATTTACGATTAGGAATTCCATGTGTCGAGTCCATCATTATTTTAGTTTCTCAAAACTTTGTTTTATTAAGCATATTTTGAGAAATAGATACTATTGTAGACTGAATGGAGTGACACTGAAGAGACTATATTAACAAATTTCTCAACTTCGGTGTTATAGGAAAAAGATTTATTCAATAATTGGGTAAAAATTCATTAATTTTCAGTCTTTCCAGTAATTCCAAAAAAAAATTTCACACGATCGTATTGCTGGAGACAACTTTGTCGCAAATGATTAAAGTCGCTATTGCTATTGAATAATTGTTTTAAAAACTGTAAAATTAGCTATCGATCATTATCAGAAAAGATATCACGAAAATATTAGGTATCAAGTGGCGAACATTATGATGATCAACAGATTGTTGTTTGGGACATATTTTCTATAAAAAAAAATTCAATGGTGGACGAAGAGTCCCACGAACCAAAGAAAATGAAACCAACAAAATACAGATCTCCAAAAATATTTCAAACTGAACCATTCGATGTTGCTGTTAAAAAATTGTATGTATAATTTGCTAATAATAGATAAATGACCAAAATTCGATTGGATTTGCCAAGAATGGGATCATGAACCTCCGTGCATAAATATTTGAATAATTCGATTAGATACAACCAGATTGCGGATTTCCTGCATTTCCGATAAAAATGAATAAGTGAAAAACAAAATTGTGACATGTATTACAAGAATTAGAAAATGTTCAATTATTCTCGATTTATCAACCTTGCAATGGCGAGGCTTCTCATAATCCCAACAAAATTTGTGTACACTAATCTGCGTTATTGTATTACGCTACAACCACAAATGTACAATTTTTTCAACTTCTTTGGAACATACTTGGTTTTCAGTCTTAAATTGCATACCCAGAACTGTCTTAGTAAATTTTTAAGGTGGTCCATTAAGGTACGATATTTCATGGTCTGACCAAACATGCTACTTACCACTTAAAATCATTACTAGAGTGTATTTTACATTCCATCAAAATGTTTTGATCAAATTTCATAAAAACGCTAATTTTGCACAGAAACTCATCGTCTACTACAAGTAGACTGTGAGTTTTATGCATTCATGTCGAAAATGAATCTAAAGCAGATTTGAAAAGGATATTAATGTACTAGTTGCAGTCTATGAACATTATTAGAGGATAAGAGAAATACTTATTTGGCTCTTGTTTGTTGCCGTTAACGTGAACAATTTGTATTTCGGTACATTTACGAGGAATCGAAGACATTTTGAAACTATCCGACGTTGGATGCAACATTTTCTAATGGCTGAGTTAGGGTCAAATTATACAAAACGAGTTTTTGTATCTGACGTTTATAAATTCTCAGCGTCTGACCTGACTAGCATAATTTGACCCTTAGATGGATCACTCTGTGCAGAAAGCATTGGCACGGCGGTGCAAATGGCGTGACAGTCATCGCGTTAAGGGCTGAAGAGAAAGTGTGTGTGTGGGTGGTAGAGAGAGATTGTGTATGTATTTGAGCGAGCGAAAGAGAAAGAGAGAGAGAAGAGAGAGAGAGAGAGGGAGGCAGAGAAGAGAGAGAGAGAGAGAGAGAGAGAGAGAGAGAGAGAGCATATGCAAACCGTAGGGTATCACGAAGAGGATAATTAGTCCCGCGTAACCGTGATCCCCCTTACCGTCATTCTTTCACCGCATGAAGGATGTTTCGCCGTGCAATCCCTGCCAATCTCCGGACATACCCCCGAGCGCTCGCCACGCTCGGTTCCCGCGCTGCTTCGGACATTTTCCTTCAACGAAAAGCTTTCTTCCCCTTACGCAGTTTCGAAGCGAAACAAAGAAAGAGGAAGAGGCACAGGACGACTCGTCGTAGTTTCTAGCGCGCCAGCTAGAAACGAAGAAATACCGTTCTAGATGTCGTCGCTAGATACATACTTGAGAGAAGTGGATTGCGGCGTAGGGAGATGCGCGAAAGACGGAGTGATAGTGAGCGAGAATATGTTTGATAGAAGAGAATGAGAGAGAGAGAGAGAGAGAGAGAAAGAAATGAAAGCGGGAAAAATGAGAATATCAGGCTAGGAAAAAATGAGATACGTCGCCGCGGGCAAACGATAGAACGAAATCTTAGTGGACAGCGTCGTCAACGAGCTCTACCACTTGCTCCTCTCTTCGTATACTTCGTATACTTAGTATACTTCTCAATGGTCGATTGTGTTTCCCAAAGCTTCCTGTTTTCGTCTGAGATCTAATTGCACACGCGTAATGCGATTATAGACTGGAACAGATTATTATAATACATTGCCGTAATATTTTTATAATTTATCGGGAATAACGGAACGAAGAGAATACAAAACAAAAAGAAAAAATAATAAAAATCGTAAAACGTGAAAATAAAAATGGGATTCGGAGAGAACGATGGAGAGAGAGAGAGAGAAAGAGAGAGAGAGAGAGAGAGAGAGAGAGAGAGAGAGAGAGAGGCAGAGAGGGAGAGAGGGAGATTGGAAACGAAAGTTCAGGAGTGTATGTACGAGAGGGAAAGAAAGGGAAAGAGAGAGAGAGAGAGAGAGAGAGGAAGAGAGAGAGAGAAAGGAAGAGACAGAGAGAAAGGAAGAGACAGAAAAATTGTATATTAGATATGCGGAAAAAAAACATAATTTACGTAATAATTACATGATTGTATATTTAACGAGGTATGCCGTAGGTCGAAAGCGTGGCATCGGGATATTTTGTAAAATTTCTTAGTGATCGATTTTCTCGTTAGAGAGTTTAATGAATAAAAGAGGAAAAAGGATACGTGGAAGAGAACAAAACAGACGAGAGAAAAGAAGATAAATGAGTCGTCGTAGGTACACTTCGTAAAAGTAAAAGAAAAAAAAATAAAAGTTGCATAAAATTGCATATCCTGCCTGTAATAACGTATATGTGTTAATTTGAATGATTGTGTCGTATATCGATTATATATTTATATATTGCTTTATGTATGTAGGATATATATATATATAAAATAATATATTGAAAGAAAAATATATATTATCTTCTACAATACGGTGTCAGTTATTTGTTTCATTTCGTGCGACACGTTCGACTGGCGCAATCTGTTTCTCTCAGTATACTCTCGTCTATCCGAGCTCCTTGTTTATCGGTCGCATAGACTTTGTTTCAATGACAGTTACCCGGTGCATCTACACTCGATGATCGTGGAACGTCGACCGGCCTATGACACGCGTTAATCATCGACGCATGGTTGATGTCGATAAGATATTTAAAGGAAACCTGTTTCCGATAGGATATATAAGAACCTAATACATAGTATATATTATATACATACATACATACATATATATTTCGTCGTGAATCATATAACACTATCTTCGACTGTATCCGCGTTTACAATCGATTGTACAATGTCAAACTGTGCTTAAACACCTTTCAATTGTACCCGATCAAATTCTAAAATGATTTCCCGTTCTCTTTGCCAACTTACGCCCAGTGTACAGGGTGTCCGAAAAATGTTGTACTTCTTTGAAAGGAGTGATTCCCGAGGTCACTTGAACTGATATTTTCCTTTGAAAAAATGTTCTCCTCAGCATTGTTAACGAGTTATTAACGAGAAACGCGGACCAATCAGAACGTGGCTATAGCGGACCGATTGTGGCACAGCCAATAGCAACGCCACGCTCAGCGGGACCCGTCGCCGAGCAGGAATTGGTCCGCTATTGCCGCGCTGTGATTGGTGCAGACTTTTCGGTAACATTTACTTAACGAAGCTGCGGAGAAAAGCCCTTCCCTTCCGCAAAGGGAAAAGTTACTTGGAACGATCTCTCATCAGAACGATCAATCACCCCTTTCGAGGAAGTACAACATTTTTGGGACACCCTGTAGGTCCTAATATACGAATTGTGTCGTAAAAATTATTTTCGAGAAATCGTTCGTAAAACCTTCGTCACTGTCACTCGAACAACCTGTAGAACACGCGAACTTATCGCCAATTGGTATTGATCGTTCGCTAATATTCGAGCGTAAAAATTATGTTGGTGCAAAAATAATTGCTACTGGAATTTTCAAGCTATAGACGTCGCTCTTTTTGCCAATTTAAGCTAAACGTTTGTGGCTTTTGCTTTTGAATTTTCAAACTATATATTTTTTTATTTGCCAATTTGAGCTAAACGTCAAATAGCAAACGTCGAAATGTGGGGGACACCAATTACTGTGCCTATATTAATTGATCTTATTTTTAAAGCGTAAAGAATGTCAAGAAAAGGATAGTAAATTTTGTTTAATTAAAGTCACGAAAAGTCCCATGTTCCAAATCCTGATGTCATTTAGGAAATAACTTTTTCGCTTGCGAAAATATTCTCCGCGATTATTAACGAAAAACACGGACCAATCAGGGCGCGACAAAAGCCGGACGGACTCCCGCATGGCGGCAGGTCCCGTTATTGACTGAGTGGAGGGGATAGGCGAACTAAGGTCGTGTAGCTCCGTGCGGCTTATATCAAGGCTTTACTGTACTTGGGAGAAAGTTATGTTTGCTTAATGTTCCTGTCAAAAATCAGACATATGCAAACAACCTAATATAATACATAATCAGAGATAAACATCGCTTCAGAAAAACCGACAAGAACCGTAATTATGTTTGCACCAGCCTAATAATAATGGATAATTGTCTCGAACCTAATCGACGAGGATGATCGAACATCGCGGACAGACGGGACGCGTTCCCTGGGTGGCGATCGTTTCTCGAGACTTGTTTAAAAAAGAGATTACATTTCGAGATGACTACGAAAGCAAACAGTCGATGATAACGCATCGATACGAGACAATACCTGGCACGGATATTGCAATACGCTCAGACAATTTCTCCCCTAAAGGAATTTTCTAGGTGATCATATCAAAACTCTCTGTGATCGACGAGAAGCCATCAATCTTACTCAGAAACAGGATGCTCAGAATGAAACGCGAACGACAGTTCTCTGCTCAGAATTACGGTAACGAAACCCGTTCGCGGGAACCCCGATTATAGTTACAATCATGAGAAACATTCTTTCGCTTTCGATCACTTTTACTGACAAACAAACCGACAATTTTACGATTTTGATATTCATTCGGTCGAGATTCGTTGAAATTGAAAATTTTGACGTTGAGTTGCGAGCATTGGTTGTTTTTTTGTTTAAACGAATTTTGATTCGAAATCTGATCGAATGTTGATCTCCGAAATTAACTAAAAAAGAATTTATCAAACATCCGATCTCGGTTTTCAATCGCTCTTTTCAGATACTACAGCCATGATTTCGGTCATCTTACAAGCACGGTAAGCGGAGAAAACCGAATAAGCAATGAACGCCGTCGCGGCGCGCAATTCGAATCGGAAAATATTATACATATAGTAATTAGATTGAGGATCTTTATGCATTTATGTGGAAATTTTAAGATTCGAAAAATTTGAGAATATTGTAATGTTCTTTTTAATGTGACACAGTGATTAAGGGACGAAATCAATTTTTAATTCATTCCTGCTTCCCGCAATCAATGCAGAAAATTTTTATTTGGCATAAAGATTTGCAATCTAAATAATAATACTGTAAAGATAGGGATTAATTTGTACTCTATTTACCAACACTATAATTCTCCAATCGCTTTATTTCTTTTTCTTTAAATTCCGGACAAAAGTGTTTTCTCGTTTTTGAGGGAAGAGGGTGAAACGAAGAGGTGAGAGACGAAGGATGAAAAGTCGTTGCACATTTTAAATCCACGTTCGAATCAAGTATTGTCCCCTCAAATAGCGAGATATACAAAAGTGTTCGTTAAAGGGTGGCGATTCTACGGGGGCAAAAAGAGTCGCAACTACTTAACAGAGATTTTGTTACAGCGATTTTTATTTTCAAAGCGTTTTCGTATGCAAAGCCTTCCCTTCGCGTCTCGTCGAATCACCACCCTTGCGCATGCACCAATGATTACAAGACATCCTATATATGTATAATGAATACGTATTTACCGTCTAACGAAGAAGCCAAGATTAAAATAATTACAATTAAACGAAACTATATGAGTCTATAAAATATATGAACATAAATCTATATGCCAGAAAAAATGAAGTAAAGATACGTACAATACAGATATTTATGAAACAAAAATATTTATCTTGACGCAAGATTGTGTAATTCGTTTCTGTCACAGTAATAATACATGCATGTGTGGATACGGATATCGATGTATAAATTTCTGTGATTATTATATACGTATAAACCATAGGAATCGTAAGTCGTAACGTTAGCATACATTCCATGGAGAAAAATTCCTACCAACCTCGTTATGAAGCCATTTGGACGCGATTTCTGGAATTTTCCTTGGTGCGCGAAAGATATGAAAGCTTATTCGAACGTAGCAAGGCCTCGTGAACAATAGGTTTCATGTAGAACTCGTCTGAAAATCCGACATCTCATTAAAGATAAACATTAATTTAATGTTGATTTTGATTTATTTTCACTAAAAATTGTATACCAATGTACCATTCGTTCCGCAATGATTAATACAACATTATCAAATCTATCACAGTATTTTTTTTATTCAAAGATACATTATAAGAGAAATTATAATTAATAAATCGATTTATTACTTTCTTATGAACATCATCGAATTGTTAATAAAGCAGCAATAACTCATTCCATCATTTTAATGCAACTCGATGCTGATTTATTAATACATACTTCCTGCATCTGCTATGAATCAACGACGAAGTCATTTGCAACCGCTATGCATCAGTGGTTTACAGTGCTGGACGCAATAGTGGGACATTTTGTTCGAAGGTAAGAAATCGTACACTTTATACACCCTGTATTTTACGTAACGAAAAAGGTATAGAAAGAATTGTAAAAATTGGCAAATGTTGGTTGAATCTTAGTATAAGAGACATTTTTCATTTGTGCAGTTTTTGTTAACAATTATCCGACTGCGAGTACATACAGGACTGAAACAGTTGTCATTTTCTTACGACACGTAAGAAAAGTGTGAGAGGCGTGAGACGTCGACCGGGCGGAACGTAAACAACACGTGTCAGAGGCGTGGTAAACACATGCATTTACATATGGGCCGTTTACTGCACAAATCGATAACTCCACTTTTTAAAAAATCTTAAATTTAAGTGTCAAAGCACTTGGTATAGTCATAACTTTTTATGTCTATAATAACTTTCCTGAATAATAAAGATTAACAGCATTAAACGACAAAATTTTTTTGGCCATTGAATAATAAATAGTTTATTTCAGAGGCCATTTTAATTAACTCCGTCGTACTCCAATGTAAATCGTTGCAATAATGCAACTCAAATGCACTAGCAAGCGCTGAATGATAACGGTAAATTTTTTAGTGCCATATTATCAGAATTAAAGTAAAATAAATTAGTCAATCATAGTCTGATTGGCGCAGGATCAAGTACTTGTGAAGTCAAATTAATTATTATTAAGAATAAAGTTTAATTGGGTATGTTTTAACTTCTACTGTATACTTTACTGATACTACACGGACTACATATTTTTTCAGCCCTTTCAACATTACTCCCGGATCGTATTTGATTTTGAATTATTATAAACAATTATTTGAATTTGTCAATGGTTTTAAAGAAATAAATACTATACCGTTATAATCAAGATGAGTGAGACTAATATCAATGTGGATGTGGAAAACAGTGAATCATCTGATGATTCTTCAATACATCATATATTGTGCATGAATTAATCACAAATAATATATTATAACTGTTAATATTCATTTTTATGGAAAATCTGTAATAAAAAACTTAAACATTTAAACACTGAATTTAACTTTATTACTTTTTTCACTTGCCAAATCGATTAATTACAATAGTCACATCAAAATTGTAACATTACTGAAGATTATTTTTTGGCTATTTTTTCTTATTAATTTTATATACCGTTAGATGAAAGCTACATCTGTACTTATACATTCTACAATATTTATTTTTATTTATATTATAAAGGGAATTTTAAAATGATTTGAAAACACTTGCTATACGTCAAAGGGTTAAATTAGATACAACAAAATTGTGCTAGAGTATTTTCTATTTTGCTTGTGTAAAATAGATAACAATTTTTGCTGTACTGTCTTATGCTTTTATCCAATCGATATTAATTCATTTTTGCAATTTTCTCTACAAATGTTTCGTTACAAATCACACAAACCTAAGACTCTGCTTATTTGCTCGAAGCGTCTATTTCCTATTTCTAAGTACACGAAATATATTTCTGTGTGTAGAGAATGATCGGTCCAAAAAAAGGATGATCCTACATAAAAAAATAGGTCCAAAATATTGAGTAACCTTCCTCTATATAAGACTTTGTTTTCCAGAAAATTGTGTTTGAAAATTCAAGCGAACTCGCATGTTACTGAATAGGGATCGTCTGGCGCGTCTGTTCATGGCCGACCGTTTCTACTTCTTTCAAATGCTAAGCCTGCGAACTTCCTCGGATATTTGAAGACGGTTTTCACGAAAACAAAATCTCATACCGAAAAAATTTATTCTACATTTTCAATTTATTTTGCCATGTAAAATAACCTCCTTTTCGGTTGTACACAATTTCCGATCACCTTGTACATATACAGTGTGAACCACAAGGTCTGTCCACTTAAATATCTTGGTTACTTTAAACAATACGAAAAAATGTTACGTACAGAAGTTGTAGGGTTTAAAAAACTACATAATACAGTATAAATAATATTCTTTCAAGTGGAGGCGTAGAGAAGATATAGAAGTCAACTTTGTTTTTTTAAATGGAATGTCCAATTTTTTATGTTCGATTTCGATAGATTGGCGTATCCTTAGTGTAAAAGTATTAAAGTGTATTTGTCCTAAAATTTACCGCTGCTGAGATATTTGACTGTTTTCATTCTATTACTTTCATTATGGAACGTATTCAAGGATATGTTCAATACGTCAAATATAAACATTGGTAGGCTTTTGACGTCTCTCAGTGTCAGTCAGTTTCTCAGTTAGCGAACATAAGATAGTCAATATGAAATTTTCATTCGAAGAACAATTAGAGATGCTTCTAATTTATAGAGAAAGTAAGAGAAAGACAATTGCGGCTCAAAATGTGTACGGTGAAAAATATCCAAACCGCATATGGCCTTCACATAAGATTTTTGAAAGATTGTGTAAAAAATTAAAAGAAACTGGAAGTGTCGCTGTTCGTAAGATGAATCATGAAAAGTCTGTACGTAGTTATGAAGATAATGTAATTAATGTTGTTGCAATGGTACATCGTAATACTCACATCAGTGTACGTCAGATTCAGCGCGAATCCGAAGTCAGCAAAAGTAGTGCATCATGAATTCTCACTCGTCACAAATATCATCCATACCACATTAGCTTTCACCAGAAATTACATGACATGGATTATGTAAATCGTGTTAGATTTTGTGGATGAGTTCAAGAGCAGCTACAAATCAATCCACTTTTTTTCTCTTTAATACTATTTACCGATGAGGCTACTTTTACCAGCACTGGCCGTGTTAATTTACATAACACGCATTATTGGTCAGTACAAAATCCTCACTGGCTACGAGAAATTGATCATCGAAGACGCTGGTCCATTAATATGTGGTATGGAATCATAGGGCAACAAATAATTGGGCCTCATTTCATTGACGGCACTTTTATTGGTCAAAAATATGATACGTTCTTAAGAAATGCATTGTCAAATTTATTGGAAAACATGCCATTAAGCGTTCGCCAGACAATGTGGTACCATCACGATGGATGTCCAACACAATACGCTCGAAGGGTAAGAAGTACACTTAACGAAATATTTCTAAATCGATGGATAGGACGCGGTGGCACTATTTGCTGGCCAGCACGAATCCAGATTTAACAGCCCTAGATTTTTTCTTATGGGGATCATTGAAAAATATTGTGTATCGAGATGCACCGACAACTCCGTGAGATACGAAGCAACGAATTATCGCAGCGTGTGTTACAATAGACGCTCCAACAATAAGATGTGTAAGAGACACAACAGTTCAAAGACTACAAAGTTGCATCGCTGCAGATGGCCGAAATTTCGAACATTCTTCATGAAAACAGTCAAATATCTCAGCAACGGTAAGTTTTAGGACAAATACACTTTAGTACTTTTATATTCGGAATACGCCAATCGATCGAAATCGAGCATAAAAAATTGGACATTCCATTAAAAACAAATAAAGGTGACCTCTGTGTCTTCTCTACGCCTCCACTTGCAAGAATATTATTTATACTATATTATGCAGTTTCTTAAAGCCTACAACTTCTGTAACTAACATTTTCTCGTATTGTTTAAAGTAACCAAGATATTCGAAGTGGGCAGAGCTCGTGAGACACATTGTATGTGAAATGTCTTAAAAGTAGAGTATTTACTCGATATATGTCCAAAACACGGGTCTAGCCACAGACATATATCGTATATTATTCTTTGATCCATACGACTTTACACTCCTCCGCGACCGAGGTCTCTCGAGCTTAATGGCCCCTCGCAGAGTATACCCCCCCGGCAGTGGGGATAGTTCTGGGACTTTTATCGGCTAGGCATTTGGGATATATATAGAGTAAATACTGTATGACCAACACTGGAACTCTTAGTCGGCACTGTGCGTCTTTGTAAAACCTCGTCATGTTTCCTGTCGAAATATGGATCGTTGGAACTGAAACATCCTGCTCAATTTGATTTCAATTGATTTCGTCCCATCGTCGTTGATTTCCCGCCCATCGCGTGGCATCGAACACGCCCGTCCTATATCGGGCCGCATAAATCGCTGGAGAATCCTGCCGGACGATCCTTCTGGTGACATGGAACCAACCTCTCGCTGCAACCCCCCTCGTTGCATCCACCGCAACGACCAAGACGCATAAATCCTTCCGCCACATGATGATGCATGCAACTGGGGCAGCTCGTATCTTCCTCCTGGTTGCAATTAGGAAAAAACATTAGGGGAGTATGTGAATGGCTCAAAGGACCCTCTATACTCTGCATTTGCATCGCGCGGATGCATAACATTTCCAAATGAAAGCGCTTAGAGTGTCAACACACTTCGATACATAAGACTTTGATTAAATCTAGGCCCGGTTGCCAGGAAATCTCCAAAATCATCCACCATGCGAGGATGCTAAAGGGTGTAAAAATCTTTTCTACATATTTTTGAACCTATTTCTTTGAGGTCAATGTCGATTTTGGGCATTATGTGAATGTTTTCAATTCTGAGTCAAAGTGGACCCAAGCCAAAAATATCTGCTCCTGTGGAATTTTTATGGAAAGTACGTTACCTTTAGGAACTTTGAAAACATTTATAAATAGAAAAATATAATTAGATAAATAGAATAGAAAAATAGAATTAGAAAGATATAAAAATATAGAAAAATAAATCGAATTCGTTATATAAATAGAATTGTGTAAGATATTTGATTAAATTTTGTAAACTAAAATCGAATTTTGTACCTTTTGTATTAGGGGTTATTGAAATTGAGATATAATTTACTATTAATCTCGAATATAAACGAGCTGGTTAGATAAATTTTTTTACTGATACTAATAATGTATAATAAAAGTTCTATGTGAAAAGGTTATTTTAGAAAGTTTATTGAAAAGGGTTTCGAGAGGCAAATATTAGCATACTTTGAATTGCCTAAATATTGCAAATAAATCACGTATTTAGAATGTCAATTTAATTGTAATAATAATTTAATATTTTTATAGTCCCATTCATTGAATATCACCAGGTATGTGTAGGATAAATAGTAATGAGCAGAATCATCTATCCTGCGATAGAAAATTTTTATTTTGTTTTTATTTTAAAATTTGTACTTTTTGGAAATTTTCTATGGTCCATGTCTTAAAGAAAACCTATCAGAAAACTCCATAACTTTTTCGATCTCTGGTGTTAAAGAAAGATTCAAAGCAGGGGTTGAATGAAACGGTTAACTTTTACAGCGGAAGTTATTTATCGAACTTTGCCCTTCCAAGCATTTCTTTTCTGTTTTATACAAACTTTGTACATCGAAATTTTAACTGTATTGTTCCAGCTCAGTTTTGACTATTATATTCGCGTAACAGAAGTTCAGGGGGATCGTATAGTTTAAAAAGATATTCAAGGGGAAACACAAAAGTTAAGAATATTTTTAAAATTTTTAATACTTGAAGGATGAAAGCAGGATAACTGTAATTTTTATAACTTCATTAAACCTAACGGTTCACGGTCTCAGCTTCAAACTTATTTACTCCACAATATTTCCAGGAGCTTTACTTGTTACAACGTTAACTTCTTCGAAATAGAATTAACGTTTCTGTTGAACCAGAACTATTTTCCACTCTCAAGAAAATACATGTTTCGCGGTTACACGCGATTATAAACGATCAAAGTTTTGAGTTCGTCTATTGCATTTTATAACAGATATACAATAGTCATAAACTACAATTCAATATGTACAGGGTGTAAAGAAATGTTTGGACTTTGCTGCCATAGGCGTATTCTACATCTACAGATCGATGAAGATCAGTAAATAAGAGTTGCCGCAAAATTGTCCTTGACCTTGAATTTCAAGGTCAAGATTCTTTTTATTGCATTATATTCTACGCGTCATGATAATAAACAAAAATTTGACCTTGAAATTCAAGGTCAAGGACAATTTTACGGATCTTCATCAATCCGAAGATGTAGAACACGCCTACGGCAGCGAAGACCAAACATTTCTTTACACCCTGTACAATTTTATTCCGTTATAAGATGACGCTTTTTATTTTGATATAAGAAAATCTTCTCCCCTTCTTCTTCATCCGAAATACGACGAAAGCCGGTCCAGAGAAATCGCCTTATATCAAAAGAAAACTTTAGTGACACATCGGTGTGGGTCAGAAATGACTCCGGCATAGACCTAGAACTCGCAGGAATTCGAGGATTAACCTTTTAACTTCTAATTCGTCATTCAAGTCTGCTATCACTGTACAGAAACTTTTAATTTTTTTTCAGACGACAAATAACCCTTCCATTTTACTGCACGATGCTATCCATATTTATGTAGACTATATTGTATTCACAATGACTAGAATGTTTATTATCTTAATTTTACGCGTTTTTTATTAAGTCTTCGTGAGCGTTCATGATTGAAAAATCACCTAGTTAAAGATTTAATTTTGTTCAGAAAAATGTCTGATAATGAAGGAGGCTTCTATTTTCATATTCTTGGAAAGAAAAAAAAAATAATCCAGAGTGACAGAATACACAGATATCGTGGTTGGGATATCTCCCAATGAAAATGTCCAAGAATATAGGAAATTATCGTTGAGTAATAGACACTTAATCCTTTCGTTGAAGTTTTTAGTATACCTGGAATCGATCATAGCCAGCAGAAGGAGAGTAACCGTTCCGAACTGCTGCTCGAACACGATAGGTCGCTTCTAAGCAAACAACGATTACGTTTTATAGCGGAAGTTACCGGACGGACGAACAAGAATGCTGTAAATATCGCATTGTTTCGATGATTCGGCTTCCCGGTACGTTGCTCGAACGACAAAAGAGTCGAATCGTTTGCGGGACGAAGATAGAATCTATTTTGGAAATTGCACTGATTGCTGTGCTCGTAACTGGAAGAAGCCGGAGTTGTAAATACGCAACGTTGTCTGAAACATCGTGAGATTAGGTTGATGCCAGAATAAGTGCGGTTTTTGCCTTGAATTCTCGAACTATGCAGGGTGTCCCAAAAATGATGCACTTTCTTGGCAGGAGCGATTCCTCAGGTCATTTGAAGTAATTTTTTCCTTTGCGAAAATGTCCTCCGCATCTTCGTTAAGCCGTTATTAACGAAATACATGGACCAATCGGAGCGAAAGCAACAGCGGATCCATTTCCGTTCGGCGACGGGTCCCGCTGAGCGTCGTGTTGCCATAGGCTGAGCTGTAATCGGTCCGCTGTTGCCGCGTTCTGATAGGTCCGTGTTTTTCGTTAATAACTCGTTAACAATGCGGAGAAGAATATTTTCGCACAGGAAAAAGTTACTTGAAATAACCTCAGGTATCACTCCTTTCAAGGAAATACAATTTTTTTGGGTCATCCTGAGCTAAACGTCGAAGGATTGTTGTATAATCTTGGTTCATCATGATTAGACTGCAGATCTTTACACATCTATGGGATCCGAAAATTTCCAAAAAATGTCAGTATATAAAATTCCAAAGAATTTAGTACGATTTTTATTTATTTCCGAAGTGCAACGACTAGGGTAAGGGAACCAATTACTGTGCAGATACCAATCACTGTGCCAATATTAGTTATACTTATTGTTAAAGCATAATGAATATTAAAAAAGAGATATATTACATTAACTGATTTTAATGAGAAAAATTTAATATCTCCTTTTTAATATTCACTCCTTTATGACGTATGAATATTTTTAAAAAATTCTGGAATATAAAATTTGATAGAACTTAGTACGATATATTACCTATAATCATGCAAAGAAATTATTTTATTTATAAAAAATGTGTTTGAAATATTACTTAAAAATAGTATTTTATTTGGAAAATATTGAAAATAGTGAGGCTTATGTAATGTTATTACGACATTGTCGTTTGCTTATCAACATGTTACATGCAGACATTCGTAATTAAGCTACAAATAATACTTTGTTAACTATTATAGTTTCTTATGTTAAAAATTATAATTTGTAATATTAACTATTTGCTTAACTTATTTTCATTGTAAGGAAA
Organism: Halictus ligatus; assembly: GCA_028454255.1. Lineage (NCBI taxonomy): Eukaryota > Metazoa > Arthropoda > Insecta > Hymenoptera > Halictidae > Halictus > Halictus ligatus. Next base: position 15,995,611 of record CM052129.1, read on the forward strand.
TATTTGAAATACATATTTGAAATGCAATATTAAAATATTGTATGTTATGTATCTAGTTATTAAAATAAGAATAATTTATTTGCCTGAAGTAGTATTTTATTCGAACCACATTAAATTATACTATTTAAAATAGTATTTTAAATATTTTTCTCGAAATTTTACCCAGGTCTGCTACAAAGGCTGTTCCCATCAAAAATGGGATTTCATTTCATTCCACTTTCTTAAAACTTATCTATAGAAATTGAAAACTGCATAAACATCCCTAGTCCAATAAAAAGTATAGGCACAGTAATTGGTACCCGCACAGTAATTGGGTCGCTTATTCACGATTTTTTAAATTTACTCAGAAAAATTGAGGATTCCATAAACATTCGCAGTCTAGTACCTAGTGAGATAAAACGTCGCTTCAGAAAAATCGCTGAAGTTTAAACAGATGAAAACCGTAATTATTTTTGCACCGACCTAATATTTTTCAGTGGTAATGGAAACGAGTAGTTCCCTCGGCTTTCTGCAGTCTGCCATGCATCTTGCATACTCGAGCCCTTATTTTAACAGTTCGTAGATACGATATGAATGCAGCCATATATTTTCTTGAACCAACGCATGATAAGTCCGAAAGGTAAAGGCAGACGGACGAGCAAGAGAGGAAGAGAGAGAGAGAGAGAGAGAGAGAGAGAGAAAGAGAGAGACATGGACGTTCGAATGGTCGACGAAAGGAGTAAGGTCTCATTCGAAAGCTTTTTACTCGGTTCCTTCGCTTTTCAACCCCTCGCCCTACCCTCGTTCATTCACTCCACGTTTGTTAACTCATCGTTCATTATCGTTAACGAGAAGTTATCGCTTTTCATCGAGATAGAGCGTCGCGGTATTGGTCTGCGCACATCCGAGAACCTCGTGGAAAATTCAAAAAGGCTACGGGGGCTCTGCATTACCTTGTTCTTTCACCTTTTTGCACTGTTACACACGCGTTTCGGCCGTCTTTTCAGTGTGTTTGCCAGCCGATTCGTTATTTTTTAAATCGCTTTGTGTCGCTGCGATGTTGTTTGAAAAAAAAAAAACGGTAAAAATGTTCAAGAATTTTCCCCGAAGGGCCATTCGAATCTCCGCATCCAGGAAACACGATCGTCTCGGTTGACGGTTCAAAATTGTTCACAGTGGTTTTTTTTACGTATTTTCAGTGGAATTCACGTTTGGTTAAACTGTGGATTTTATGCACTCACGACAAAAACTAATACGCAAAACACAAAACAGTTTAGGCTTTAGTAATTTTGAATAGTAACGTCAAACCTTCTTTCTAAGTAAAAATTATTGATCAGAACAAGCACCAAACATACATATATATGTTGAGAACAACATATTATGTCAACGAATTAAAAGTTTCTTGATTGTGTTACGACAAAATTTGCTTTTTTGGCCGTTCACGTTCTTCATTTACAAGATTGTCGCCTCCATTTTTTAATCGTTTTCATCATCGATGTGTAGTGAATTCATTAATCACCACATTTTAGGAAAGCATCACATAATGCTATCGCTAATATATTATTTCCCGTCTAATTAAGTTTTGGACTTTTGTTTATATGGTCGATATTTTTTTATGGTGATGTTTTCAAATAATAATCCCTAGTGGAGCACATTGGCACAGCGTATAAATGTTCCCTGACTATTTTTCTTTATTTAAGTGGATTTTCTATTTCTAGAAAAATTGTTCGAAATTATATTGACACATAAAACTTGGCGAAACACGCGAGATTATTTTGAGAAAGCATATGCCGCCATAAAAGAACGTTCATTGTCAGCGAGGCAACGTGCAAGTATAAGTATGATTCCTCTATATATGTCGTCAAGGACTGGATGATAGACGTCGCGGAATTATCCCCACTACCGCGAGGCATACACCGTGAGAGGCCTCGGAGGCCTCGGAGTGTAAACATAACACGGCTCGGGTATGTCTCCTGGACGATACACGACGCTGGCAAGACTCGTGTATCAAATAAACATTTCATAACTTACTTTGGGCGTGTTTTTCTCAAAGTTATGCTTACAATATGTAAAAAGGGGAAAAGAATATTTAATCATACTCTTTTTTAAAAATTGCAGAAATGAAAAACTGAGAAATGTATCGGTTTGCCCCAGTCTTCCCTACGCGACAATCGCATTAATTCACATTGTAATAAACTTTATTTAAAATTAAAACTAAGACCAAAATTACAATACATGTCTAGATAAAAACTGCTGATAGGACCTTAGAGATCAGATTTGTATCTTAACGAAAGTATTCGAGAGCCCTTTGGAACCGTATAATTTTTTAAAAGTTGTACTAAACGGTCTGACTTTTTTTTTTGAGCAGTTAGAAGAATTGGTTTACCAAATGACGGGCAAAAAGGATTTTGAGAAAATTGCAATTTTATTTGCGCTGGTAAAGAAAATTTAAAATATACGTTTCGCAGGTCTATGTTAGTTATACACGTGCTGAAAATGTTGTCGAAGCAGTTGATTAAAAGTGGAGAAAAACGTAGTTTTTCCTGACCTTTGGTCAGCTTCTTCTTAAAATCCAAAGATTCTAACATCTTTGGATGCGTGCCGTTTTTTTTTCTGCGTCAACCGATTTAAATTCGTCTGAACGACAGACGTGACTTATCACGATTGAAATCGATTTTTCTACACTTCTCATTGTTGTGAAATAGACCGTGGCCCACGGAAAACTGTATTTTTCGCTCTGGTCAATTACGGACCTGTACTTTTGGCCGGTAGTGTTCACGTTACGCGTAGCCGATCGATCCATTCGCAGATTGAGTTTCGGCCTGAATTGCGAGCATGCTTCTGACAACGAGAAAGACCCATTGGCGAGTTTGCCCTTTTTGAATCTCATTTGGACGCGACGGAAACGCACGCCAACTTTAATCATCTTTGACCGGTTCGAGTTCTTTTATTTTTGGGCCGAGCCGCACAGTCGCTCGTACCCGCTTTCTCGCGAGCCGATACAAAATTAAGGAAACGTCCCGGCCTGCGCCAATCGATTGCTCTTTGATCGAGCAATTCGATTAATCGCAGGTAGTGTTGTGCACTTTCCGATGACTCGCGGACGTACCGTAGTCGCGTACCCAAAGGAATTCGTTGATGGTGAGGTAGGATCCAGAGGGGCTGGGGGAAGCTCCGTTAATTAATCGATTCTCGCGCGAGCTTCGAACGAAATCACAGAATCTAAATATCGACAGGAAAGTTTAAGACTGCACGACACTCCGAGGAAGTTCCGACGTATTTTCGAACTGATAAATGCGTTGACGCGTAATTAACCCCTTTCCGTGTGACGAGGAGTCAGAGTTGTGATGAAGGTTCTTAGCAACACCCAGGGTAATGGTGCCAATTACTGTGGGGATACCAACTATTGTGCCTAGATTAATTCTACTTATTTTTAAACCATAATGAATATTTAAAAAGTGATAACATATTAATTGATTTTAATGAAGAGAATTTAATATCTCTATTTTAATATTCTCTAAGCTTTAAAAGTAAGTATAATGATCCGTTTGAGTCTCCAACCGCGGTACGACTGAAAGAACTCAAAGCAATAATAACATTTACTTCGACTAAAAACTACATAGTACTTAAGTGAAAATTAAGGTTTCCAAAGTGCTTTCGGATTCCAAGCGATCGTTTTCTTCTTCTTTCTTTTTTTTTTTTGCTCAACGCTCTGGATCTATCGGCGATATTAAAGCGTCTTCGATTTCTCGTATTCCGCGCTTCTGTATACTTGTAAACGTGAACCCCGAGAGGCTTTGAAACCATATTAAAGTAATCGATTTTTACTCACCATTGTGAATATACCAATCGCTGAAACAACGCCGAAGAAAAAGCGGAGCGACCAGATGAAAGCAATGGGGATTCCGTCCCCACCCCCCACCGCTCACCCCGCCTGTATCCAAGCGTCACTTATCGCCATTCGTTAATTAGCGGGTGCTGCCTAGACGGTAGTTTTCTCTCGCGTTAATAAACTCGTCCTGTTCCTATTTCTCTCCGTGCTGAGATATTGGTTAAAACGAAACAAGATGATACCCGTAATTAAGTTCTGTGTCATCGCGAAATTCAATTCGCTAGTCTTAGCGGAAAGTAGTTTGCTTAGTTCTAATTCAATTAACCTCCTCCGATGGAACGACGTGTCACACACGCTCTAACGTTTTCGCCCCAGAGTTCGAAATGACGCGCCGCACACGTGACACTTTGTTTTCTCAGAATTTTCAATTTTTCCATTCCTACTGCCTTTTCTTAAAACAACTTTTCCACTGCACACGGTTTGGCGTCGAAAAAATACTTTTGTCGGTATCCCTTCAGCAATGGGTTTCGTTAAAAAGTTCTACTTGAATTCTGATTTTTGATATTGCTGAAAATCGCAAACTGTCCAACACAAAGTGCGCGTTTGTATAAAATATGGTAATTACTGTGTTTATATTAATTATACTTATTTTTAAAGCATAACGAATATTTTAAAAAATGTCATTAATAATTGCTTAAAATCACATTTGAAATCAACTAGCAAAGTTCCAATCTCTCAGATGGAAACACCCTCTATAAGGGTAGTTTTATAAAGACAGTTCTTCATTCGGGTAAACAAGTAATGCTAGAAGTAGAATTTTTCGACCCTAAAAACCCCTAAAATTGTTCTCACAATAAAAGTTTTCTGGACCCGATGCAATAAACAGGAGCTACATAAGAATTTCTTCTACCCTTCGATCATTTTCGCAGGTCGAAAAATAATAAATGGATGCTCTTTGATTCCTTTAATATTTCTAGTGTTTCAAATTGTAGCTACTAATTTCTATCATAAACGCATAAAATCAGCAGTCTAGTAACGAGTCTTGTCCTTGTCGGTACGTGACAGTCCACGCAGTATACAGTGATTTTTCTATATATGTCGCCAAGCCCTGGATAATACACGTCGCGGAATCATCCCCACTACCGCGGGGTGAAAATTCTAAAAAAGTTGTTTATTGTCATTTGTACATTTAAGTTTAATATTCCGAAACCTCGTTGCCGTAGGAAAACAAATTATAGTACAGCGACAATGACGCGAAGCGGTCCCAAATGCTCTGTTTATCTCCACAGAATAATAAAAATAATCCTAGAACTAAGAATCGAATCACAGAATTGACTGATAAGGAACGATGCAGTATTTTCAGTTCCAGTCACGCATTCTATGCAGTCAGAAGTGAATATAGTTATTTCTCTATGCAGGGTGTTCATTTGAAAACTTTCCAGGCGAATATCTCGAAAAGTATGAAAAATATTAAAAAACCTTAAAACACGTGTCCAAGGATTTCGAGGGGATATGCCACCTATCCCCCTCCCCTCTTAACTCCCCCCTGCACTTCGTTCGGGAGAGATTTTCATAAACGACTAAAGTACAGGTGAAGCGTACAGCGTGATTGATTGTTTATTTACATTCAATGACCCATAACAAGAGACTACGAGACAGAAATGAAGTAACATCAACAACCAGAGGCGGAAGGAAGTGTGTACAATACAAGGTGGGGCAATAACTATGTTCACTTTGAATATTGACGTTATTTGTAATAATAATATTGTGACACACATTCTCGGCGTGGGTGGAGCCATAGAGGAGATTTCAAGGTCACCTTGATTTTTTAAAATGGAAACACCTACTTTCTGTATCATGAATCGATAGACTATCGAATTCTGAGTAAAACTGTACTAACCTCCATATGTCCTAAATCTAATAGTTAACGAGATATTATCGAAATAATTTGCTTTCTTCTTTAGATAATATATCGTTAACTATTAGGTTGAGGACATATGAAGGTCAAAGCTTTTATACTTAGACTTTGATACTCTATCGATCCATGGTATAAAAAACGAGACATTCCATTTAAAAAACAAAGTTGACCTTCAAATGACCTTGAAAACGCCACGCAAATAAAAAACTGATACAGCCCCCCTCTTTCACCCTCGAAATCCTTGGACACGTGTTTTACGCTTTTTTAATATCTTTCATACTTTTCGAGATATTCGCCTGAAAAGTTTTCGAATGAACACTTTGTATATGTCGCCAAGGCCTGGGTGATAAACGTCGCGGTATTATCTCCAATACTGCGGGTTATACCCCGTGAGGGGCTAGGAAGCTCGAGAGGCCTTGGATGCCGAGGAGTGTAAACATAACACGGCTAGTGTATGTGTCCTGGACGATACACGACGCTGGTAAGACCCGTGTTCTTGAAATATATCGAGAATTCATTGTATAGTGTAAAAAATCACTGAAATGAATAAAACGCACGAATCGCGGAGAGGAAGTTGCTCATGCATCCGTCGAATTCTCTGAGAATCAAACGAGATCATGAACTCTGAGAAGCATGGATAAATATTTGAATGGGATCGTTCGAGGAAGAATTTTCATTTCCAGAGAATGCACAGAAATTGTATTGATAATATGTTGCTTTGTTCGCGAGTCAACTGGAAACGCAGCCACATTGTTGCGGAACAGTATTTACAGGAAAAGAGAAACAACATATTTTTTTACGATATTCGTACACATCGCGCACAATAATCTGCAATTCATACCTTCAGTTAAACCGTTTGATGTCCGGTTGATAGATGACAGGTTGGAAGGAGAATTTTAATTAAACGCGTCTGTTCTGTTTTAATTATTCGTTATTCGTGTATAAAGATTACATACGCGAGGTTCGAAATTATTTTATTTTGCGTTCTCAGACGTTTTTCGTCGATGCGTTCAATCTTGGTAGTGGCAGGAAACACGCAACTCACCCTGTGGTTCGCGCGCTGTAATCGTCGATATTCAATAACCATAGAGCGGTTAATCGGTTTAACTGGTTACCGCGAGGTTCTGCAATATGTATACTCCTAAAGGAACAGCAAATGCATCCGTATGAATCATAGAGAAGCTATGCAAACGTATTATACATACATACAGAGTCATTTCTGATCCACGCCGATATTTCACTATAGTGTTCTTTCGATATAAGGCGATGGCTCGGGACCGGCTTTCATCTTATTTCGGATGAAGAAGGAGAAGAGGGTATGCCGATTTTCTTATTTCGAAATAAAAAGCGTCTACTTATATAGGAATAAAATTGTACATCTAAGCCTATGCCGGAGTCATTTCTGATCCACACCGATCACTACAGGTTTCTTTCGATATAAGACGACTGCTCAGGACCGGTTTTCGTCGTATTTCGGATGAAGAATAATTAGAGGATATTTTCTTATTTCGAGATAAAAAGTGTTGACTTATATCGGAATAAAATTGTACATAATGGTTAAGTTAACCCTCGAATGGAACCTTGGGCCTTTCGTGACCCCAACAAAATTTTCTGTATGCTGCTCTTCGGTAATGTATTGCAAGGTAATTGCAAATTTAAAGTTTCTTCAGATTCTTTTGATCGTTCCGATTTCGTAGCTCTAAACTATTGGGTTGTCTGGAAAATTCGTGCCGTTTTTCTGTAGGTGTCATTAAGATAGATCTGCATATGTCAGAAAGATTGAAAACAAATGGTATGCGTACATAGTCTAAAAAGGTAATCTTTCAGGCATTTTCAGAAAAAAGTTTGATTAGAATGGATTAATTTTTGTTAGTTATATATGCACTTAAACATGGAAGGAAACAGAGTGAATTATAGGCATTTGATGCTTTTTTTTCCAAAAGCTGTTGGAGCTTGGTTGAGACGTGCTACACCATTCACCCTATTAACCAGACATTACACCCCCAGATTGTCATCTCTTTAGGTCTGTAAAAAATTCCCATAATGACAAAAACTTTAACTCCTTGGTCGACAGAAAAAATCATTTAAAAGTTTTTCGCCGAAAAACGCAGGTTGCGTGAAAGATGAAGAAAGATTATGGAACAAAATGGCACTTATAATAATTCAATAAGTGTATATCGAAATTTAAATGTACTGCGTTTGAGTTTCCCTTAAAAATCGGCACGAATAATAACGTAATCTTGAAGTACTTCTGTGCAATTTTTACGGAATCTTCAAGAAGTCACCAAAGTGATAGATCACATTCCGAGGGAACAGTATACCATTCAAGGGTTGAAATGAAAATAGCTTGCCGTTAAGAACGACCGTGTCTATATGTCTTCTACCATTTCCACTTATCCACAATAACGCCACCGATACGGTATTATCTCTTTTCTATCGATTTTATTATTTCGCAACTGACAGCTGGTAGACAATTACCGCGAAACACAAATCTATAACGCAAAACTCTTAACGGAGTGACCAAAAAAAAATGAATAACGACTTTCCCACGTGCCCGACAGGTGTTTAAGTTCATTTATCTCGTAAATCATTCCCCGGTGTGGAAAAATTTCATTCTACATTTCTCCATTTATTTTCCTGTCCTGTCGGTTCAATTACGACACGATTTTCGATTTTCGACGCCCACCCCGTACGCGCGTGACTGTATTTGTGAAGAGTGTCGGCGTAGTTGCATACTACCGTACACAATAATTGTTATTGTCTAATACGTAATTATGATATACAAATAGAACATGCATATATTCTTATATACACAGTACAGTGTCTACTCGATATATGTCCAACAACACGGGTCTATCCAGGGACATATATCGGCTAAAAGATAATATTCTTTGATACACTGTCGAACGTAGAAAAGCGACTCTTTCAATAGTTCGTTCAAGGCATACAAAAAATGATACATATATTTTCTATGGTATGTAGAGAGTGTATGTATGTACAGGGTGTATGAAAAGTAATGGTCAACTGTTTTAGGGTGAATCTACACCTCCGGAACGGTGGACATTTGTCAAAGAAACATTCCGCAAAATTTCTTATAACAAAGGAAATGAACATCTTCTATACATGGAGAAAAGAGAAAGTTTAAAACGAACCGTATTTCACAAACAAAGAGTTATTAAGATATAAGCTGTTAAGGTTTCTGTAAAATTTGATTGTGTGGAGTTATACGTATAGACGAAAGCCTACTACTACACTTCGCCTGACCGTGTCGATGAGACGGAACGTAATCGTGTGCGTGTCAGTGCTGGACAAAATAGTATTTGAAATAGAAAATAGTAAATAGTTTATTTTATTTTTAAAGCATACCTATAATCACGCAAATAAATTATTTTATTTATAAGAAAAAGTTTTTAAAATGCTATTTAAAAATAGTATTTCATTTGGAAAATATTGAAAATAGTGAGACTTACAGTCGATCACGAAAATATTCGTACACCACTATGGTTTTGACTATTATAGTCCGTACTTCAGAAAATGCAATAAGAACGAAAAGAGGTTTCACGTATATTACTATGCAGTGTTTAGTTAAAAAAAAACATAAGAGATATTTATTTACGATAAGTGATTACATAAATAATAAAAGAAAAATGGAAAGTACGTTCATTTTCATATCATGAAAATATTCGGACACTTGCTATACTTCTCAAGTTTCCAGGTTCCAGAAACTGACTGAAACAATTTTTGTGAACATATCATTCATGCTATGTACAGAGTATGTTAGAGATCGAATATTTGTCAGTTTTGTTCAAAATGTTTGCGAAATGGATCGGAAAAATAAGAACACGTCGATATGCGACAATTAGTAATTTTACATCCGGAATATTTTAGTATTATATATAGGCTTAGTATTGGTATGTAGAACATTGGATATAGAGTTTTCTTTCTTCTTTTGCAACTTCAAATTTATGATCCTAATCGGCAGGGAGACAATGACTTGGTATAGGCTTACCGACGAATGTCTCTTTAACACGTTAACTGCCACGTCATTCATATATGACTAACAGTAATTTTCGACTGCTTTTAAAAATTCATTTTTAGTATGAGATATCGAGATAAACTAAATTTTATTGGAATTGTTCGAATTCAAAAGGATTAAGACAGCATCCACTATAATACATTTTAAATTTCTAGTTTTGATTTCAATAATTAAATTACTCTGATTTTGTATGAATCTCTGGGGTTGATATTTGGCACTGAACGTGTTAAATTTCATTTGTCTCGAGACGCGCACACGATTATTTCCCGTCTCATCGACAAGATCAGGTGGACTGTAGTAGTAGGCTTTTGTCTATACGTATAACTACACACAATCAAATTTTGCAAAAACTTTAAGAGCTTATATCTCAATAACTATTTGTTTGCGAAATACGGTTCCGTTCAGACTTTTTCTTCTCTCCATGTATAGGTGATGTAAAGAAAAACTTTAACAACAATTTTCTTTGTCATAAAAAATTTTGCGGAAAGTTTCTTTGACAAATGTCAAAGAAAGGTGTAGATTCACCCTAGGACAGTTGACGGTTACTCTCTATACGCCCTGTACATGTTTTATTTAAATCGTTAGTTAGGTAATTACATATTTAAAATGTAAATCATATGATGACCGTATGTTGATCTTTATCTGCTATATTATCATCATTTTCGTTACATGAATATTTTTCCCGAGATACTAAAAGTAATAGCACTTTTATTAATAAATAAGTACGTACGATATTGTAACTATGTAATTTTATTCTTCTTGTGCAATAAATAACAATACTTAAACCTATTTTTGCTTAATATTGTCGTCTGGCCCCGATCTCCCCGACGGCTGTACACGAGGAAACTTCTTTGTAAACTATTGAGGGGTACAATGCAAACGCATAGGTTCACGTATCGAGAGCAATTGGTAGGGGTATGTAATTCAATTTTTGGAAAATATTCACTTGCTGAGAGAGAGAGAGAGAGAGAGAGAGAGAGAGAGAGAGAGAGAGAGAGAGAGAGAGAGAGAGAGAGAGAGTACTATACTTATGGGTGTATAACGCGTCAGGGTCACGGAGAGTCGGGAAGGTAAGGAAAAGGTAAAGAAAATGTGACAGAAAAAGAAACATGTAGGAATAGATGTACGCATGCGAACATTTTGAGGTGACGAATAGACTACAGCTTTGATGCATTTATGACAAAACTGAGTAGGAGCACCACGATACAGAATTTGAAAATATTCTTATATTATTTTCAACAAATTAAGCCTGTTAAAAAAGGAACTCAATTTCTATTTCGATCCAGTTTGTTGTGACTGCGATAGACAATTTTTATTTTCCATAATGATCCACAGTTTGGTAATGAGTAGACGGATTTTATGCATTTATGACTAAAATGGGTGTAATTCGAAACAGCAGAAGCTTTCAAAAAATGGAAGAGTACATTACTTTCGACCTACTCAAATTATTGAGAGATTCTCATGTAATAGGTTCCAAAAATCGAAAATTATTTTGCATAAGTAGAAGGTACAATATTTTAAAAACATATTCCAGTAGTCTAGAAGCTTAATTATAAAAAGAATCTACGATGTACTTTAAACGCATTTTTCCGGAATCACATTTTCAAAATTTGTGGCAAAATCGAGACAGCGAATCACAAATTCAACTTAATTTCTTATTAATAATATTTTTTCCTTATGACACAAGATTAATTTTCCTATCGAAACAAGTATACAATTCTTTTGCAATTCTCTATATTTTTTCTCAAATGTTGGTTTTTAATAATTCTTCATTCCTTGCATTCAGATAACTGTGACACTTGCTACTCTGCACGCCAATGTTAGCTACTTACTTAACAACGTTTATGGGATTGTAATAATTCTCACAGAGTTAATAAAAAATTGAAACAAAAAAAAATGTTTTCGTATAGTTTCTAGTTGCCCACAAGTTTTACTCTACTAATATGAATAGTTTTTGTAAAAGAAGTTATTTTTGTACTTGTTATACGAGAACCCCACCCCTTAAGAGAAAAAGACATTTCTAAATAGCTCTCGTAACTAAATGCATTATTTTTATTATCGCCATGATCGCTTTAGACCTGACCGTTTGGGGTTCCCCGATGATGATGATGATGCATGGGTTGACCACGTCGCCGAGGAAGACGACGTGCCAACGGTTGCAAACTGCAACTGCATCGGATGTCCGCGTAAGTGCATCTGCGGCCCGGCCCCGATGCGCTAACAATATCGACACCGGAGGTTGCGGCGCGTGCCGTGACCTTTGAACCAGTGCCACGTGGCAGAGTCCTCCAGGTGCAGTGGCACTTGTTCGCAACATCAAGGCGTTGCACCTGCCCGCCATTGCAGTCGGTGCACGCAGGCATGTTGAGCGGGTCAGGAGCGACGCGGCTGGAGCCGAAACGTCAGCGTCGACCGATCCACGGGGCTTCCTACCTTAGGGGGTTCGGCAAAATCAATTTTTGCTTGTTAGCGCTGCACCTTCCGGCACGAAAAAAGGTTAAGTATCTTCTTCTAAATCTCATACGTTCGTCAATAATGAACATTTTCCTCGTATCGTGAAACGGAGTTCTTTAAACCGTGACATTATAAATGCAACAGAATTTATTAACTTAAATTGTAAAGCGAAAATGGGTGAACTATTATCCTAGAACGGCGGTTCTTAACCCGGGGTGCGTACACCTCTAGGGGTGCTAGAGGAGTTTCTAAATTTTCGATGGAAAATTTATTTTTCAATACATAAATTATCTTGCAATAAATGTAATTTTCTAACTAAAGAAATAGAAACAAATTTTTCAAGGGGGTGCCGATCATTGAAAAGGTTAAGGAACCACAGTCCTAGAATAATCTAATCGTACCCTTTTGTTACGGGAATCGGTGAGGCATGATTTTGTGAGGAACAATGGCACATGTTAATATTAGGGGTACCCATAAGTAATCGATTGTTTTCAAAGAATTTGTTTTTACTTTAGTTCTGTACCGATCGTTGAAGAGGAAACACTTCTTGTTTTACAGTTTTCGGTAACGCAGCCTGTGCACAAAATATTTTAAAAAGTATCATATATTTTTTTTACAACCCTGCAATAAAATGGCGACGTCCGTACCTTCCGAAGATCATATTCGTTATTGCATACTTTTTTGATTTGAAGGTCAACAAGGGTCAACGTTTGGTTCAGAAGGTTTGCTGCTGGTAATTATGATCTCTCTGACAGGCCTCGAAGTGGACAACCAGTTGAATTTGATGACACCCTAAAATCTTTAGTGGAAGCTGATCCAAAATTAAGTATACAAGAATTATTGAAAAGCCTTGGGTCCACATGGTCAACTATAGAAAGACACCTACACGAAATGGGTAAGGCGTATAGGCAAGGAATATGGGTACCGCATCAATTATCTGAGACCAACAAGAATATTCGTCGATCAATTTGCACTTCATTGCTATCCAGATTTCATTGAGATCCATTTCTTCGCAGAATCGTTACCGGAGATGACAAATGGATTCTTTCTGCAAATCAAACCGCAATATCAACACCTAAACCTAGAAAGGTGTTATCACTTAGAAAGGTGTTAATGTGCATTTCGTGGGACTGTCGTGGCATAATTCACTTTGAGTTGTTGAAACATGGAGAAACAGTTACTGCTGAGTTGTATTGTCAGCAATTAGAACGGCTGTATTCAGAACTATTGAAAAAGGGGGCATCTTTAGTCCACAGACAAGGTGTAATACTGCCAATTGACAATGCCCCGCCCCGTACAGCGAAACTCACTCAGCAAAAAATCAAAAAATTGCTATGGAAAGTTTTACCACACCTTTCGTACTCACCGAATATTGCTCCCTCGGACTTTTCAGATCTCTGGAGCATTATTTAAGAAATCAAATATTCACTTCTGTAGAAGATGTAAGGAGGCACCTTGAGCCATATTTTTCTTCACGAATCCCGGATTTCTATAAGAGGGGGGTTGAAAATTTGCAGGAAAGATGGCAAACTGTTCTTGATAATGATGGAGATTATATAATAAATTAAGAAATAAAAACTTGAATTTACTACAAAGTTTGTTTTAGATTTAAAAATAATTGATTACTTATGGGTGTCCCTAATATTAATACACACTTAATTTAATATAAATAACTACACAATTTTTACGCGTTACAAGCATCGTCGTACGTCTCTCTAGCGCAAAACTCATACGTTTCTTTGGGATAAAAATGCATTCCTCCTTAACTTCTATAACACTGTGAAAATGTACAAATTGATCGATAACCTTCTCTTCATCAATTTGTTGATTATTAACAAACAATTAAAGCGTATTGTTCAAAATAATTTCCATCACATTCCATTCATTTACTCAATTTTATAAAAGAGTGTTTAGTTTGGGGATGGAAGATTTTAAAATTAAGTTACAACTGATTAATGGTGAGGACCATGAATTAATTTATACACCAATAAATGAAACAGAATTTGTTGATTTAAACCATTAAACAAAAGTGGTCCAAATTTTGTACAAGAAGAAATTCCATTTAATCCCCGCTGTGTAAATATTGTTCAGGAAAATGAGTCTGCACGAACATCTGCATTCTAATGAGTATTATTGTAATTAGTACTCGAGGCGAAGTAAGCCTGTACCGTTAATTCAAAGAATTATAAAACTCCCTTATATTGTTCTGAAACACATAGAGTGTTCACTCGATATATGTCCAAAACACGGGTCTAGCCATTGACATCTATCGGCCAGAAGATAGTATTCTTCGATCTACGGACTGTAAGTAAGTACTGTAATAAGGAAAAGACGCTGCGATTTAAATCACCAAAGCGAGTCGAAGGAGCGAAACTTCTTCGAAACTCTGAAATAAGGCTCTGCTCCTTATCGCGTGAAAGACCTAATTTTCCAGTTATCGAAAAAGAATCCACTGACGAGTAAAAAGCACGAGCGATGCTGTTGGCAAAGTTTCCTTACTCGCCTTCAGTAAAAATACTTCGTAACGCATCAAACTTCTTCACAATTCTCGGCATCGTAAACTAAATATAGACGTTTTCTTTTTAATGGCGGCGCGTTACGATAATGGCGTCGACTGATCGACCACTTCGATGTGCCCCGACGACGTGCGGCAACGTAGCAAGTTTATGAAACGATGCTGAAGATATTGAACAACGTTTTCCTCGTTTCGATTCGAATTTTTGACAGTTCGCAGAAATCAAACAAATTCGTTTTAACCGTCTGTCTGAAGCTACGTCCACTAGTGTGCTTTAGTAAGCAACGTCTTCTCGCCGTCTCCTCCGTCGTCTTCTTCTTCTTTCCAAGATACGCAAAAGATCAACTAAAAATTGCTCGTTGTTGCTTCAGGGTGGACGTAACTTAACACCGCGCCCTCCTGCGGTGCTCAACATTTCGCTTAGCCGTGAGAGTGCATGTTGTGTGCGTGCATGTAGGCGATGAAGTCGTTTCTTTTTAGCATAAGGACGTGCTCTCCAATATGGAAGCGCACCTTCGATGAAACAGAATTTCAGACTCGGCTGCTTCCGGGGAGAGGTGGTGGGGAAGGGGTGAACACGGAAAGAGTCGATACCCTTTGATGGCCGACATAAGCATCACGAGCCTACACGCGAGAAATTCTATTTTTGCAATATTATCACCATTCTACTAGGCATCTCGATTGAAAGAGGGACCACGATCCCTTTGGGAAGTCTCTTTGGAGAACCGAGATTGTGTGTTCATCCCTGTGGAAACCCCGAGCAGCTAGGGGTCTACGACGACAGGCCTGAATCTCGCTTCCATTGCAATTTCCGCGACTTCGATCGGATACGCGGCGCACAGAAAGCATATTCCTACTCTATTCTCGGTGGTTCTTTCTCCTCTAGCAGGACAATGTCGCCGCGTCACGGCACTTACATTGTTTGAAGGAAAAGTCGGATTCATTCTGTGCTTCGCCGCGTCCCGATCGGAGCACATTTTATTGCGTGTAACCGCGTCGTTGCGTGGCCACGATAGCCACGATCGTGCGTCATATTTTCGTCTAGTCGAACAAAATGTGCAGTGCTCCCTCGAACAACGCAGTTTCGATCATATTTCATTATTTTTTACATTTATTTCGAATCAATTCAGCATGTCTTTACAATTTTCTCTATCATGGAAAATTAAGAGAGGCGGGGAAGCACAAATGCGAATTCTTCAAAAATTGCCTAGCGTACAGGAAGAGCAGTGGCACCGAATTCAAGCACATAATGTAAAGCTGCGTACAGACACTGCAGAGCGAGCCAAAGATTGTCGGTTTCTGACAATCAAACGTGTCTCGCAGTTCGTTACTTAGAGACACTCTACATCAGGGATGGGCAAGGTAGGACCCCCTCAAACACCTGCTTCTCCCACCAAGCTCTCCCACTCCGTAATTTCCCACCTCTTAAGCTGCTCGGGATATTATGTCACCACCACATCCCCACCCACGTGACCGTGAACGTCTAACACAGAGCTGGTCTGCCCGTACGGGCTGCGAGTATCTTGCCCTGGGCATACACAGAACAGCGGGCACGAAGCCACGTCCATGTAGCACGTATTTGTCACACGCGTTGTCACAGCTACGTGGCCAGCTACGGCTCTGTGGTACGGCCCTCCTCCACTCCGCTAAGTCACTTGCCCGTAGTTTTACCCGCAGCTGTGCCCAGAGTCGCCAGATCAAGACTTGTCCCCCCACTCTAATTTCTCCTTCTACCGCGCTATTCCTCACGGTTCCGCCGCGTACAATCTTCTAGACGGTATTTGTCGCTGCCAGACCCGTGTTATTTGACATGCAGCGTGTAGGACAGGAATGTTTACACTCCTCGGGGATTGAGGATTCGGTGGCAAGCATCGCTGTCCTTTTTAACGTTCGGTGCGGATCAAAGAATAGTGTCTCCTAAACGATACACGATACTGGCAAGACTCGTGTTGTTGACATACAGTATGTCCCACGAGCCCTGTATACTTGAATATCATGGTTATTTTAAACAATACGAGAAAATATTATTTACAGAAGTTGTACTGTTTAATATGGTATAAATGATAGTCTTGCAAGTAGAGGCGTAAAGAAAGAGGCGTAAAGGTCACCTTTGTATTTTAAATGGAATATGCAATTTTTATGCTCGATTTCGATAGATTGGCGTATTCCGAGTATAAAAGTACTAAAGTGTATTTGTCCTAAAACTTACCGTTGCTGAGATATTTGACTGTTTTCATGAAGAATGTTCGAAATTTCGGCCATCTGCAGCGATGCAACTTTGTAGTCTTTGAACTGTTGCGTCCCTTACACGTCTTATTGTTGGAGCGTCTATTGTAACACACGCTGCGGTAATTCGTTGCTTCGTATCAACCGGAGTTGTCGGTGCATCTCGATACACAATATTTTTCAATGATCCCTATAAGAAAAAATCTAGGGCTGTTAAATCTGGATTCGTGCTGGCCAGCAAATAGTGCCACCGCGTCCTATCCATCGATTTAGAAATATTTCGTTAAGTGTACTTCTCACCCTTCGAGCGTATTGTGTTGGACATCCATCGTGACGGTACCACATTGTCTGGCGAACGCCTAATGGCATGTTTTCTAATAAATTTGACAATGCATTTCTGAAGAACGTATAATAAAAGTGCCGTCAATGAAATGAGGCCCAATTATTTGTTGCCCTATGATTCCATACCACACATTAATGGACCAGCGTCTTCGATGATCAATTTCTCGTAGCCAGTGAGGATTTTGTACTGACCAATAATGCGCGTTATGTAAATTAACACGGCCAGTGCTGGTAAAAGTAGCCTCATCGGTAAATAGTATTAAAGAGAAAAAAAGTGGATTGATTTGTAGCTGCTCTTGAACTCATCCACAAAATCTAACACGATTTACATAATCCATGTCATGTAATTTCTGGTGAAAGCTAGTGTGGTACGGATGATATTTGTGACGAGTGAGAATTCATAATGCACTACTTTTGCTGACTTCAGATTCGCGTTGAATCTGACGTACACTGACGTGAGTATTACGATGTACCATTGCAACAACATTAATTTCATTAGCTTCATAACTACGTACAGACTTTTCATGATTCATCTTACGAACAGCGAGACTTCCAGTTTCTTTTAATTTTTTAGTTTTTTAGTTTGGATATCTTTCACCGTACACATTTCGAGCCACAATTGTCTTTCTCTTACATTCTCCATAAATTAGAAGCATCTCTAATTGTTCTTCGAATGAAAATTTCATACTGACTATCTTATGTTCGCTAACTGAGAAACTGACTGACACTGAGAGACGTCAAAAGCCTACCAATGTTTACATTTGACGCAGTGAAAATATCCTTGAATACGTTCCGTAATGAAAGTAATAGAATGAAAACAGTCAAATATCTCAGCAGCAGTCAGTTTTAGGACAAATACACTTTAATACTTTTACACTAAGGATACGCCAATCTATCGAAATCGTTCATAAAAAATTGGACATTCTTGTCCACTTGCAAGGATATAATTTATACCATATTATGTAGTTTCTTAAACCGTACAACTTCTGTACGTCACATTTTCTCGTATTGTTTACAGTAACCAAAATATTTAAGTAGACAGAGCTCGTGGGACACACTGTATATCGAGAATTCACTGTACAGTTAATTGTATTGCGTTGTGTTGTATTGACACTCCTCAGCGTCCGAGGCCTCTTGAGCTTCGCGTCCCTTCACTAGGTATAGCCCGCGATAGTGGGAATAATTCCGCGACGTTTATCAGCCAGGCCTTGGCGACATATACAGACAAATCACTGTATATGGATTTGTCCGTAAAGCGATTCCCGGATCCGTGCGGTGTCCATATTAGACATTCGAGTCGCCCCTGTTCGGATGGGCGAATCTCTCGACGATGGAGGCAGGTCAGTACCAGGCGGGCGCTATCGATCATTTCCGGAAAAAAAGAGAGGAAGAGCGGTGGAGGTTCGTTACGCGACGAGGCTGATTCTTTAATCAGCTTTAGCCACCTTTGACGGGAATCTGCCGGGGAAAGAAATCATTATACGTATCTCCTCGACCGAGAATAAACCGCAATCGATTCGAACGTCCGCCGACGTCTCATCGGCGTCGTAGAAACCTGCGTCGCGGCGCGGCGATTTATAAAATATTTCGCGTCGCAACAGCCGTTCAAGACCGCGTCGAGACCGACGGGTTCGAGAGGTCGCCGGGAATATTCTCGAGCTGTACGATTGTTGTCGCGGAACGACATTTATAATTACCGGTGGCTCCTGATGCGGCGACATATCGTTTCTGACACCGAATCCAACCTCTTCCCTCGAGCGACATTTTCGCTGCTGGGGATACAAAGAAACGTGTATACACACGCACGCGCCAATTGCAAAAACATTGCACACGCAATCTCATTCTTTTGTGAACACCAGTGCGCGACTGCAAGCAGAATAAATTGTTAGTCTACTTCATTAACAAAGTGACGCGAAGTTTTGAGTCAAGAAGCGAGGAACTCTCCGCTTTCCAAAGACTCAGCTGCGTTGCTTTGAAAGCTTTCTTGTAAACAACTGCGGAATTTGTATTGAGCTCAGTTTAATTAGAAAGGCGTGTAAGAGAGTCCCACTGTTCTAACTCTTACAGAATATCCTGACCTCCTCTAAAAATCGTCGTAAATTATTAAATTTGTATCAGAAGATTCGAGCACGTGTTAAATTACGTCCACACTGGAGCAACATCGAGCGACTTTTCGCTGCTTCTTTGTGCCCCCTTCTACTTTCATTCGGTAAAAACGGCGACTCTTTCAAGATACATGTTACGACAATTAAAAGTTGCTCGTAGTGACTTCAGTGTGGACATAGCTTTAGGAGATAAAATCGATGTCTCTAGGCTTACTATCAAAAGATCGCCTTGATAATGTAAATTCTTGAGGCTCTTCTTTTTTTCGAAGGAAATCAGGCGCGGACGAGTGAGACGCTACGAGGATCGCGCGATTCACGAGCATGATTCTCCGGGAGAGAATTCGTCTAGCCAAACCGTGTTCCACGGGACGGTAGGGCTCGATCGATCGTTGCCGTCGTTAAAAAACTATAGTGTTAAACCCTCCGTGTGCTGTGCCGGAGTCATTCGTGACTCGTCGCGGTGGGGATAAGAGCGACCGTCAATATGTACAATTTTATTCCGATACAAGACGACTTTTTTTATTTCAGAATTGGAAAATCCCCTTTTCTTCTTCATCTGAAATACGACGAAAGCCAGCCCCAGCCACCTTCTCCTTATGTCGAAAGAAAGAAATAATACTATAGTGGAATTCGGTATGGGTCAGAAATGACTCCGGCATACCCCTAATTGTACAATTTTATTCCGATATAAGGTGACGCTTTTCATTTCGAATTAAGAAAATTCCCTCTTCTTCTTCATCCGAAATATGGGTTGCGAATTCACGAAATCGGTCCCCGAACGTTTATGTTCCTTAGAATCACAGTGTTTACTCTATATATGTCCCAAATATCTAGCCGATAAAAGTCCCAGAACTATAGCAGGGTATAGCCCGTGAGGGGCCCCAAAGTTCGAGTAGCCCCGGTCGCTGAGGAGTGTAAGGTCGCGTGGATCAAAGAATAATATCTTCATGGCAAAACCTAGAACGAGAAAATGCGAAAATCAAATTGCGAAATTTATGCGCGCATGCGTAATATGATAGTGTGTGGAAGCGAAATGGTGGCAAAGTTAATCCCAATCTATCAGCGTTTCAAGTATGTCTAACTATACGAAAGAGGATGAGATTATATAAATGAATATATGGATAAATTATGAAATGTATAAGTAAACAAAAATATATTTACACACTTGTATATGTGTATATACATTTATTTATTATGAACTATATTATATTAATAAATAACATCATATCTAATACTATTGTGTTCTTTATCCTCCATCCTGTTATTTGATTTTCGTATAATAGTAGCGACAACACAGATATGTACAAATTAATTCGTTAGCCTTTTTTCGTGAATTTATTAGTTGTTTACCACAAACAATCAGGAAATATTCCAGTTCCAAATATAATTTTAATCGCTTTCTATGTGCTTTTTTCATATTAATGAATTTTCGTCAACGGATTTCTATATTGAATAGAAGTATTTTGTAATGGCATAACTAAATAGCGAATCTTTACGCAAAATAGAAATTATTTGCATCGATCATGGTGAACAAAAGCCAAACAAAAGTTCCGTTTTCACCTTAATGATTTTAAAACCCAAGCCGAAACAAATACATCGAAGCTCTAAAATTCTTTTAATCTATGCCTTAAATCGCGCCTACTCGTTTTGTACTACAGTTAAACCTGTTTTTGTGCGGTCGTTTTCTATGCGATTTTTTTATGCGGTATATGAATGTCAACGGCGTTTGCATTACAATACCCTTGTAATGTTTTCTATCAGTGTACATATGTATGTACACTGATACAATGTGTATGGTATACAATGTATGTCCATTTGCGTTTTCTTAAAATAGATAACAATTCCGAATGGAGTTTGAAATTCCAAACAGGGCTTCGATCGTGTATAGCAGCTGATCAAACGACCGTCGTCGCAAAAACTTATCACTGACTTCATGGTAACAAAATATAAATCAACTCTAATATCTTCAAGTGACGAAAGCGATTTTGAAGCAGTTCATCACAAGAAGATGCGCGTTTTGGACTGCGACATGTGGTATTGAATAAAAATTTCTCCATGTTTAAAATGAGAAATTACATTTTTAAAAATGTTTCCATGTGTAATTTAATTATTTATTTTGTTTGGAAAGCACAGTCCATTTCCACCGCATAAAAAATTGTATTTAATATGTTGTAAAAAATTATTTGTTATAGCTATTTATGAAGTTTCTGAATATTTTTTTGTGCGGTTTATTGTTTGCGGCCACTATAACTATCGCATAAAGACAGGTTTGACTGTATTTTATCAAATCGTAGACTAAATCTAAATAAGTACATTTCGCGTTCGAAACAGGACTAAATTACAAGTCGATCGTGTGTTTGTCATTCGAATATCGTTCGAATTGCTTTTCGCCGTTGACTGCGCGATAGCACGATAATTGAATAATAAATTAAAAAAAAAAAAGAAAAGTACAAACTGCCTGAAAAGTGGCAGCAGACCAGGACGACGACCGCGTAACAGTTTCCGTTTAGTCAGGAAGTAGAGGAGAATCGCTGTCGAGGCCGATTAATATCGAATTCCAAATTGACCGCGCTCGTTGCTATTAATTTTCCAATAAAGATAACGATTGAGAACCGTCGCCGGGGGTGCAACAAACTCGTCGGTCGGCGGGGTTGAAGCACCACCGCGGTGGCCTCGTCGTCGGAGAACCACTGTGCCCGCCGGATTCGGTGCAACAAACGACCTGCCAGACAGCGGGGGTTGCAGGACGACCTAGGGAGGGTAGGTTCGAAGTACAGCGGGTAGTTTTGGAGGGATGAAGAGTGACTTCGTCCGTCTCTCTCGGTCGAACGTTCATCCGGTCTTTTTCCAGTTCCGATGTTCCGTCTCTATCCGCTCTCCGGTTCTCCGTGCATCACTGTCTCCTTTCCACCCTCTCTCACCCCAAGTTCCTCTCATTCTTCTCTTCACATTTCCTTCTGCAATTCTTTCTTTTTCATTCTGCACGACTCTTCCCCCCACAGCCCCTCTCTTCTCTCTCCCCCATTCCCGTTCCTCGTCGGTCCCGGTTGCTCCCGCGATGCTCTCCTCTCTCTGGTTCTGCATTCGTGTGCTCATTGCTGTCGGTGAACGCGAATCTCTGTCTGGTTTGGTAGAGCGGAGGTTTCGTCGCTATGACGACGAACCCGGGAAACCCAGCCACTCTCTCACACCCCCGTTCGCATCTTCCGTTCCTCTCCGCTCCCCGATCCTCTTTCTCCGTCCCGTTTCACCCCGTGGCCACGATCTTCGCGTCCTTCTCTCCTGCATCTCTCTCTTCCCTCCTCTCTCTCTCTTTCTGATACTCTTCTACCATCTCCATCGCTACCACCGTCGAACGCACACCCTGACAATCCACGCTGCCTATCGCTGTGGTCGCGCCGCGCACCCATGTTCCCGTGTGTCGTCTATCCCTTACGTACGCGAACCGTACCGGCGCGCTCGCGCGCTCGCTCCTCTCCAAACATGACTACGTGAATGCAAGAGCGACGCGGCGCGGCGGCAGTGTCCCGGCGCTGGTGTTGATGCGACTAGGGGCTGTGCCTGCGTGTTTGCGCGCGATCGTGTGCCGCTCGGCGTATTTGTGTGCGCGGAACTCTGCAGACTGCCGCCCGGTTCATCCACCTCCTCCACATCCTGCTCCCAGGCTGCTGCACCCCCGCCCTGGCGAGTCTGGCGGAGGCTGGCGGACCACTACGGCACGCAACCCCCGCGCCACGCCACCGCCACGCCACGCTACACCATGCCACGCCGCGCCGGGTCGGCTCGAATGTGCGTGTTCCAGGAACGAGACCGGCGAAACGGAAATATCGAGCGGATTGCCCCGCCGATCGCACCGATAGTTTTTCAGCGGAGATCGGAAGGGTAGGCTTTGTTTCGAGGGTACCATCAGGAACACGGGCAACGTGTCCGCTCCTTCGAAGCGGCTTGCTTGCCGAAGGTCGTGGACCGGCCTGTCTCACCCCTTACCTTCCGCCTCGCCCTCCGCTGCCTTGCTCGCTGGAATTCCCTCCCCATGACGATCCTGTCGCGTCGATACGTTGGTTTGTAATCGTTGTTAACCGCTCTTTGCACTTACGCCGTACAGCGGAATCAGTAAGGAAAAATCTACCTGCAGTAGGATCTCGACTATCCGAACCTCCGTTACCTGCAGCCTCGACTATCCGAGCGCGATTCACGCCGTAAATAGTTTAGTCTGAAGCAGTTGATTTCAAACTTTATTTTTTCCGTCCCTCCCAAATACAGTGTTTACTATAAACAGGGTGTCCCAGCTAACTTGACCACGTTGAATATCTTTCTTAGTGTTAGTAATAGAAAAGAACGTTATAGGATAATATTAACCTAACCGAAGGGGCAATATAATGATTCGGAAAAAACTGTTTTCAAGGTCATTTTTTTCTAGATATGAAGGTCATCAATCTTTTTTAACGGAACTATATATTTTTTATCGCGATGTAATAGTAGGGGTAAATACCTCTTCAATGACATATTATACAATGGCTTTCGTGTGACCTTCGGTATGAAAAATCCAAAACGCATTACAGGTATTATCAGTGATTAATTTACTACACTAATTGGTTTGATTGAACTACTCTATTTCAATAAATGTTCGAAATGATGACCATTGTTTGCAATACATTGTTGTATACATTGTTGTACGGAACGAGATATTCAACGTGGTCAAGTTAGCTGGAACACCCTGTATATGTCCCAGCTGCCTAGCCGATAAAAGTCCTAGAACTATCCTTACTGCCGCGAGGTATACTCCGCGAGGGGCCAAGAAACGCGAGAAATCTCGGTTAAGGAATAGTATCTCCTGGCCGATATAAGTCCGGGGCTAGACCCGCGTTTTGGACATAAATCGAGTAAACACTGTACCTACAGCCAATCCCAGTGTATCGACGGATAGTTTAACCAAGTTTAGGAACAGGATAAGAAACTTGATAAAAATTGAGCTACTTCTAGTTTAATATATTTTCAGAACTCGTATGGAAACTAAAGAAATGGAAATTATCTTTTATTATACAAAGGTGACAGGACCAATATCTAATGTGACCGAAATTGTCATGAAAATTGTAATTTTTTGTGGGATATCCTTTATTATTTATAACTTGTTATAATCGCCGTAGCATTGAGTTTACCAATGTTTTTAAATAATTTGGTTCAGTATTTATGCACATCATTTGCAGTTTTAATTGACTGTTATTCATTAATTTAAACTCCTTTAATTATATTTTTGATTTTCCGTCAAACATTCATTATATTTAAATCCAGTGATTACGGAGATGTTTGAATAACTTTGGAGAAATTATACAATAGTCATCCTCGTGCCACTCTAGTCTTAGAGTGACTCTTTGGTACTCTAGGTTTAGTACTCTAAACCACTTCTACATTCCTAATTTTCTTCTATCTTAAACATTTCTTTTTAAATGGTTAAATAAACCCAGACGGCCAGAATTCTATCTACGAATTCTAAATTTCCGACTCCAAGTGCTAAAACACAACCCCGGACCACACATCTATTACTGCAATGCTTCACGGTCGGGTTTAAATTTTTTATTCGTTACTCATCATTTGACTTCCGCCAAATGTTAGTTTTACCATCAAACATACTTATTTTGCTTTCATCCGTGAAAGTAACATTCTTTCAAAAGTTATAATCTTAATAACATACCTCTTTGCGAATTTTAATCTTTTTCTTTCTAGTTTTGACAGTGGGCAACACGATCACTTGTAGTTATCATTATTATTATTATTATTATTATTATTATTATTATTATTATTGTATTATCATTGTAATTATGTTTTCTTAATATTGTTTGAACTGTTTCGGCACATACAGATGTATGTAAATATTTTATAATGCAATTATTTATTTTATTATTATTATGCTGCAATTATTGGGGCACTTTTTTAAATTTTGTTTTATTTTTTTTATTATACATCTCTCTTCACTTTGCATTAGCTTTTCCTTTGGATTAATTTTCGCTCTGTTCTTTGAACGGTTCTCTACTCTGAAACGTTTTATTATGAAGTGAATTTATACACTGATGAATTGATACTTGTGAATTGATTTCTGTTCATTATTTTTGCAATGCTTTTATAAGTTACCGTTCTTCATACGTTGAATAACAAGTTCATGAAAATTTTCTTTCAACATTACTTTTCACAAAATTTAAAGAACATCTGGATATTTTTTGGATGAAATATTATTTCGTGGCTCAAGAAGAAGTTGTTTCGTTTCGCTTAATACACATTTTTGAAGATAACCATAGAAAAAATTCCAACGCTTAGTCATAATTCACCCCCTTCTTAAATTAGTGTCAATATTTATTTTTATATGAATATTTTCTTTATGCGTAACGAATTTTATCATTGCATTTGCCATTATCGTTGATGAAAGTATATTCCACGACAAATATAGTATGAATAGTTAAGTAGACTGCAGATTTTTATACAAAATAAAAATTGTTGACCATGCGTAATTATAATCGAAGTATCGAAAAGTATCTGACATTTTGAAAAATTAATTTATATTCGTCTATAGTACTATAATAATTAGTAGTAAAGATATTTTCTTCTCTATACTTCCGATTACTTTGCTAACTATATTGACCATTTGTGCTATCGTATGGTAAAGTAGGTCCTATAAACGTCAATTACAACCACTCCGTCACTCGACTCGAACTATGGTTAGACACAGATTTACATTTCCCACGCAAGAATCGCTCGAGCAACATTCGAGTCTACTGAATAATACCAAGGACCATTTTATGCATTCGTATCGCATAAGGATCTTAATTCGTAAAGTACAGAGTTCGACGAGATTTAATAGAGCCCCGTTTCATCCTCAATCCGGTAAAACCGAAGAGCGATGAAAATAAAAGTTTGACTCGGTTATCGTTCTTTCAAAGTAGCCTGAGGAAAAAAAATGCAAATGTTCATAAAGAACCGGCGGTGTACCAACAACCATCAGGATGAACGGGACTCTGCATATTTCTAGATCGCGATTGATTATTCAAACAAAATTCCTCTTCCACTGGCATCTCGTCCGGATATAAATTTCGAACGGTATAATACCGGCAACGTTTACTATCGTTCCGATTCGGTATCGCTGGTCGCACAGTGGCCCAGCGGAATTAGAGGAACGAGCGCACGAGCCACGTCTCGGAGGATTACATAATTCTTCGATTAGGCGATCCGTGCACCCCTAAACCGGACACTCGCAGAAGCAGCGTTTTGCAGCGTTGCACGATGTGTGCCGTCTGCCAGCGTCCTAGCCCGGCCCGGTCCGAGCCGGTCCGCCCCCTCGACCTGTTTACACGCAGTCGTCAGACGCGGCAGCGGTAAACGAGGGGTTGATCGGTATTGTTCGTGGTTCCGGCTTTTTATTCATGCTCCGTCGTTTTCGTCGCGCTGCGCACTGAAATGATCGCGAAAAAGTTTCGCATTGTCCGCACGCGACTCCGTCCACGGAGGACACCGCGTCTCTTTTCGCGTCCTGCTATCCTCCCAGCCCTGCAGTGTTATCCCTTTCTCGGCGTCGATGCTCGTACACCCACCCCCGGATTGCCATTCACCGAGCTCCGCGCGCGCGGTTCATCCACCTTCTCTCCTTCTCTCTCTCCCTCCCTCTCTATCGCTCTCTATCTCCGTCTCTGTCTGACCGGTCGGTGGCCGTTCCCTCTCTCTCTCTCTCTCTCTCTCCCTCTCTGTTGGCGAGTGCCCTCTCGAAAAGAGGGCGGCTCCGTCCTATTTTGCGGATCCGCACCGAAAACCGCAGTCGTTCGGGGGGTAGGAGCGCGAGCGAACAGCAGAATGTAAGGCTCCGGGATGCTTCTTCCTCTTCCTGCTTCAGCGATCCGCTCTCTTCCTCTCCGTGTTGCGCCCTTTTTTTGAACGGTCTCTCTCTCTCTCTCTCGCTCTCTTTCTCTCAATCCCTCAGTCTCTCTTTTACTCTCTGTCTTGCTCGAGGTCCTCTATCCTACCCACGCGCCAGGTAGACATACCGATCCTGGCGTTATGCGTGCATGGCCAATTACGTTTTCTTTCGGCGGCGCGCCAAGTATCTACGCTCGTTTGCATACGTTGCCGTATCGATTAGCGAATTACCAGTAATTTCTATGCGAACGGCCGGACGATTCGCTCGTAAATATCATCCGTGTCCACGAACCGAAGAGGTAAGGGATCGGGGAGAAACGGAGACGGACTGGGATCCGGGCCCGACCACCAACGCCGTGGAACAGAAAGAGCCAGAGGCTGAGATTCAGAGAGAGAGAGAGAGAGAGAGAGAGAGAGAGAGAAAGAGAGGGAGAGAAAGAGAGAGAGAGGGGGGATGGGAGCAAAAGGCTGGCGGGAAAGAGAAGGGGAATCGAGATAGAGAGAGAGAGAGAGAGAGAGAGAGAGAGAGAGAGAGAGAGAGAGAGAGGGAGAAGGCACGGGAGAGGGTGGCAGTGTCGTTTCGAGCTCTACGGCAGTAGGCCTCGTGAATTATTTCATCCCCTCCGACGGTAGAGGCAGTTCAGGTGTGCTCGGGATTAATTAGCGCTCGTACATGACGAAATCGAGATCCGCCGCTAAAAGGGACGCTAATCGTAACTGTGATTTAATGCAACCCCCACCCGTCTCCCTTTTCTTTCTCTCCCTCTCTCTCTCTCTCTCTCTCTCTCTCTCCCTCTCCCTCTCCCTCTCCTTTGCCTCGCCCTTCTTTTTAACAAATAACATCCAGGCCGAGTTCAGCAGTCGGTGCTTTTGCGGTTAATTAGCCACGGAAACGCGTTTAACAGGTTTGCTCATGCCGACACGCGAATCGCGGCCGCCGAGCCGTGCACTTTAATATTTTCGCCAATTGTTGACGAAATAATCACGTCGACACGCGAGTTACAGTGTTTACTCGATATATGTCCAAAATACGGGTTTAGTCAGGGACACACATCGGCCAGGAGATACTATTCTTTCTCTATCGAGCTACTTGGCCCCTCACGTGGTACACCCCGCGGCAGTGGGGATAGCTCTGGGACTTTTATCGGCTAGGAATTTTGGACATATATAGACTAAATACTGTAATTTCTGGATCGACTCAGCGCGTCGCGCGGCGGTCTAATCACGCTGTCACTGTTATCAAGTGCCGGGCTTGCGATATCGTATTCACCCCCCGCCGCAGGGACATTTATAATTAATAGTTGTCGTCGTGACCGCTTAGTCGATTGAACCGCTCGAGCGTATCGTCGGAGGTACCATTCGTTCACAGTTGCTTGTTGGAAACGAAACTGCTATAGAATGCTTTAATCCTAGAAGTCATCGAGCCATCGAGTTATCACTTGAAAATCTAAGAGGTGGTATCATGAACCCTCGCTTTTGTTTTATACTTATACAGTGTGAGCCTTGTGACACAACGACGTAAACTTTTTGTTGTACGAAACATTTGTGAAACGAATATTGCATGGTTCATAGTAACACAAAAGAACTGGAACAGGCGACTAGGCTTGAGTAGAGCACCACCCATAGTACAACATTACAAGCATTAATTTGTTATTTGAATAACAAAAGATATTGCAAGTAATCAAGCGTAATGGTGGTGGTAGAAGTCATTAATATTGTAATATTTATAGTTTTTGTGATAGTTTAATGGATGTAAAAATTCATTTTTATCGATTTGTGAGTTCAGCCGGTATAATTAATGAACAAAGGTTGACACTTTACATCATAGGTTTGTAAAACCAATAATTTTTCAGATTTCGAACAATCCTTTGAGATACGTCCATATACGAGTAGTATTGGGTTGTCCGGAAAGTTCATGCCAATTTTTAAGGGAAACTCAAACGCAGTACATTTAAATTTCGTTATACATTTATTGAATTATTATAAGTGCCATTTTGTTCCATAATCTTTCTCCATCTTTCACGCAACTTGCCTTTTTCGGCGAAAAACTTTTAAATATGATTTTATCTGTCGGCCAAGGAGTTAAAGTTTTTGTCATTATGGGAATTTTGTGTTGACCTGAAGAGATGAAAATCTGACGGTGTAATGTCTGGTTAACACTTTGACTGCCTAACTAGAAATCTTAAAAATTCCATAAAATCAAAGTAAGTTATTTAATGAAATAAAAATTGAAAAAAATTAAATGTATGATATTGAGTAGTCCTCCAACTTTCTTGCATTTTACAGATCATAATCAAATTCGGTACAATGAATATATTAATGCTTAAAACTAACAAAAATTAATGCATCCTAATCAAACTTTTTTCTAAAAATACCTGAAAGATCACCTTTTTAGACTATGTACACATACCATTCGTTTTCAATCATTCTGACATATTCAGACCTATCCTAACGCCAACTACAGAAACAAGGCATAAACTTCCCGGACAACCCAATACTAAAGAGTACGACATATCCTGTGAACAAAAGCCGGAACAGTACCCCGAGAAATTGTCCGATTTGGAACGGCCCATTATCAAATTGCATAACACTTGTGAGCAGCGTTCTTATAGAAGTTCCATCCACTTAAACCGGGGCTGACAGTGTTAGAGGAGGAATTGGCGAGGGTGGCGGACAACCCCCGAATATTTAACAATACGATGCTAAACCCGGGACGGAGTCTTAATAGCGGGTCGATCCCCTGCTATTAACAAATGATTTGCCTCATCGGGGCCTGATTTTCCGTCGCGGCGGTTACGCAATACCCGGTATGTTCCAGAGGCAACGCTGTTTGCAAATATCACGTGATACAATACCCGGTGCAGGCGAATGCGAGATGAACGCTCGCGGGAGCAGTTGTCGATATTATGTCTGCTAGGGGGAACGACAGAGACGGTTGCATCGAGCGGGCGCGGCGCAGCAACCGGACGGGGAGGAACAAAGCGGAAGAGAGACGGCTCTCTGGAGGTGGTAGAGAAAGAGAGCGAGAGGGAGAGGGGGGGGGGGGAGACGGAGAATGGTCCGGGAGGAGGATAGAGACGTGTTTAGCGAAAAAGAGAGCGAGAAAGATGCCCGGGGAGAGAAGAGCCAGTGGATGGAGCGGAGTGGCCACCGTGTCAGTATCCAGGCATTCGCTACCAACCCCCCGTATCTCTTTGCATCCTCCACCACCGGTAGCACCCCGTCCGTCCACCCCTCTTCCGGCATCTTCAGTTCCTCTTTCTTTCCGGCAGGCCTCAGCGACGGCAGCATCAGCCTGCGGTATTGCATTCGCCCAGCAACCACCTCTTCCAGCCATCAAACTATAAGACCGGGGTCGCACGTACGTTCAAGAAACATACGTAGTCGGCGCCACGGTAAACATATTTTAGGGGAGATGCTCCGGGACAGTGAAAAATTAACACACTTGTTAAACCTTGCACGCCCCCTTCGTTGAAAAGAGTCACCCAAAAAGGTGGGGTTTTCTTGTCCCTTTTGGGTTTCTCGAATTCAACTGTAATCCTTGAGGGATAGTTCATGTCAAGATACGAATCGCTGCAAATTTTTAAATTGCCTTGATAATCAGATTTCGAGAAAACATAAAGTTCATTAACTCTCCGTATGCTATGCCGCTGTCATTCGTGACTCGTCGCGGTGGAGATAAGCTCGAGAGACCGTGAATATGTACAATTTTATTCCGATATAAGACGACGCTTTTTGTTTTGAAATAAGAAAATCTCCTCTTCTTCTTCTTCATCCGAAATACGACGAGAGCCGGTCCCGAGCAATCGTCTTATATCGAGAGAAAACTGTAGTGAAATATCGGTGTAGGTCCGAAATGACTCCGGTATAGGCCTAGATGTACAATTTTACTCCGATATAAGATGAAGCTTGTTATTTCGAAATAAGAAAATCCCCACTTCTTCTACTTCATCCGAAATACGACGAAAGCCGGTCCCGAGCCATCGGCTTATATCGAAAGAAAACTGTAGTGAAACATCGGTGTGGGTCAGAAATGACCCTTTAACCCTTTGCACTCGGTGGTATTTTCATTCTAAAACTAAATTTTTCTTCCGTCTTAGAATATTTTCATTTTATTCATATGGAACTGATCCGATTTCCACATATAATAATGAAATGTATAGTGAACTATTAAATACAAATTTTGTGATGTAACTTTGTAATATTTTTTGTAATTTCTTTGAGATAATGCCGCAACAATTTCTAGTGGTGCTTCAGGGTCGCCACTCGAGTGCTAATGGTTAATACGTCATATCACGTCCTATAATAGTGAATGCAGTCGCGGATGAATAATGTCCGGGCCAATAACCGATAACTAGACTGCGGATCTTTATGTAAAATAAAATTTTCATACATCAATTGCAATCTATAGGAACTAAGTAAAAATTTATGTTGCTCATTAATCATTTTTATATTTTAAAAAATAGTATATCGACATTGTTAGACTCTTTTAATCTTTTTACTGTTTTGAATTGCACGTACTCATTTTTTGTCATAAATGCATACAATCCGCAGTCTACTGATAACTCTCACCATAGGGAATGTTTCGCTATAAAGTTGCTATGACAGTGTATCTTTTTCTAAATTTTAGAGAAAGTTATTTTAAATAATAAGTGAACCGCATATATTTTGATCATTTATTGTGCATACACTGGTATATTACTTACAATTTCACATTTTCAATAAATGCATTAAAACACAACACAATCATAGAAGAAAGAAAATCTTTTTCGCTATCTAAAAACGGAAAAATATATGAATTTTTATCTGAATAACGTTCCACGGTTCGTGAATAGATGTGTTTAAAATATATTTTTTTTATCGATACTATCTATCCGTACAAAATGAAGAACCAGTATTGTACATGAAGTTTATTGAAGCAACAGAATATTGACGTCTATTTGAAACTGCAATTTTTGGACTAACTTTAATTAACTTTAATTAACTATAATGAGATCATTATTGCATATATCTGTAAAAATATTGTTTAACGATGAGGACTAATCAAGGATCACAGTACCAGTACAACTATTTCAAATTAAATGTAATATTATTGTATAGTATAATATATTACGAAAGAAACAGCACTAGGAGATGAAAAATAGATATATGAATAATTACAAAAGGTGACTGGTGCTGCAACCGAAAAGAAATTCTACGTAAACAAGTAAGTCGAAAATATGGAATAAAATTTTTCATTGAGATTTTATTTTCGAGAAGCATTTATAAGAAGTAGAATTGGTGGGTCATGAACAAACGCGTCAGATGAGCCAGACGATTCCTATAGAATATCACGCATGTTCGCCGAGTTTCCAAACTCAATTTTCTCGAAATCAAAGCCTCATATGACCAAATTTTATTCTACATTCTCGACTTATTTTTTCATATAAAATCTGCCCCTTTCCGATTGTACCACCAGTTACCAATCACCTTGGACACAAATTAGTAGACTACGGATTGTATGCATTTATGACAAAACTGGAAAATACAAAAATACAAAATCATCAAGATATTACGCGAACTTAGGAAAAATTTAGCTTCATAAGCTACTAAAAAACTATTAATTTGTTGAATTTTTTCAGTAGATAACATAACTGAAATTTCTTGCATTCAAGCCGCTTTACACTATATTTATTTCGTTCAGTTGATAGAACTAAAACGTTGTTGCTCCGTATGAATTTATTTAGAAAATGGGTATAATGGGATCATTCGATTATAAATTTATGGGATTATTACCATTTTATTAACTGTTTTCCGCCTTGATTGGTGCCACTCATGACGAGTTTAACTCGTCGAGAGTTAAAGCGGAATTTATTCCACGTTTTGACGATTTTGGACCGGTGTCCGTAATTTGCAGGAAACCGGAACGCGAAAGATTGTCGGGCATTATTAGAAAAAAATCGTTGACGGGTAGTGATTATCGACCGAGTTCGAAAGGGTGCTCTCACGGTGCCGTGCCGTCCCTGGACGTTTACGGCACAGCCGCCTATGGGCTGCATCGTCGCGGCGCGAGTACGACGAACCGTCCGGCTACGCCACGCTGCTCCAGGTGCAATATCGATCGCTCGTGCACCTTCGATCGCGACACCGTGCATTCGACGCTGACACTGCCACCGGCGGCCGACCTCGCCTCACCTCGCCTCACCTCGCCTTGCCTCGCCTCACCTCACCGCCCCTCGCCACGCCTTGCCTCACCTCGCCACGCTACGCCACGCCGCACCACGCCGCGCCATGCCATGCCACGCCATGCTCTTTGCCATCGTCGCTGCGGAGAGCGAGTTAAAATGGACGACGGTCTGACAAAATGATCGAGCCGAGGGCAGAAATCGTTCTGCTGACGCACCGCCAGTAATCGCTAAGTAATGGCTTGTTCCGGTGGCTCGGCGATGGCAGTGGAACCAGTCGATTATTAGAATCGACCGTGAATTCTCCACTCCCCCCCCACCCTCCTCCTTTTTATTGAGATCTTCGCGGATTTTTCAGAATTTATAAATTTTGCTACTACTTATTTTTTATTTTATTCTTTTATTTATTTTTGAAGTTTTTCGGTCGGTTATTGGTTAGGTTTGATCGCTTCGTTCGAAAAAATAAAAGATTTTTACCTGGTTTCTACTGACTTGTTATGATGGCGGCGCGACTGCTATAACCTTTTTGCTGCAAGGTTGAAGGACTCTGCAGGAAAGTTAATGTTTAGCACTTTGGGGGGCGGAGTTTTTAGTGCGGATTTAAAAATGAACGTTTAATGTGTTTCTGTATATAAAATTGGAATCTGCAAAATACAAGGTTAAAAGAGTATTAATAAGAGAAAGTTAGTGTTTGATTTGAAAGTATAATATATTTTAAAATAACAAATTTATTCATCATTTTCTGCAATTTTCCCCCAACGTTTTGCAAACTGGTGGATTCTATTTTCGTAAAAACATGACTTGAATTTTATGTAACTTTTTAGGTTGCTCAGTTGGGAGTGTTTAATATAATGACGAAGTAGATAAATGTTGTCAATAATAAATAAAGCGATCATAAGTGTAACTACATACAGGGTGTTTAACCTAATTGGAGCATATAAAATATCTCGCTTGTTTTTATGATAGAAAAAAATGTCAGAGGAAAACATTAATTGGTTCAGGTTTGAACAAAATACGGTATCTTTAACAAATTATATATTTTATTTTTTCTAGTGTTTAACATCGTATTCACCTTTTGGTGCGACTATATTTTATTTTGTTTCGTGTAATTTTGTAATCTTTCACATTTGTCTCGCACTTACTGATTTTTTTCCAGCACATGGCCGCACAACTCTCAGCAAGTAACATAAACAGTTGAATTTCAAATTACAAACAATTTCACAGAATTTGCTGTACTTGAAATACTCAATTCTAAATAATAAGCTCGACCTAATGAGAAGAAAATCGTAAACATTTCCAGCGAAATTGTAATACCAAAAATTAACAACATTCATGTTACTCGAAACTATTTGTAGTGCTCTGCAAACACGAAAAGCATAGATACGCTATTTGAAACTTTGAATTGACTTTCGAACTCCAAGTGGAAAATGAAACGTTTCAGCGATTCGAAAACTTCGAGCGTGCTCTTCAGGAAACTTTCATCCTCTGGTTTGTGACGTTCGAACTCGGTTCTCATGCCAAACATCATTTTTTCATAATGATGCATCTCATTTAAAAGAATGATCCCTATAAAGATGGCGATTAAAAACGTTCCGCGAACAAACTGTCCAAATGATCGAATATTAAATTTAATGGTTCAATATGCCCAGTGATTTCTTTTCCGACGACATTCATTTGGATGATTACGGAATTTTTCAGATTTTTATTTGGCTGCAATCACAAACATATATAACGTTTTAATACATCAAACAACAAATTTATTTTTTTTTCTGTTTTTCTTTTATCATAAGAAAAATTAACAACGAAAGAATTGACGATGAGAAATCATGTTGACTTTATTGGGCATAAATTTTCGATTTGTTGCACAAAAGGAATTATTTACTCTACAGTGAATTCTCGATATATGTCAACAACACAGGTCTTGTCATTTTCGTGTATCGTCCAGGGGACATTTCCGAGTCGTGTTATGGTTACACTCCTCACGGGGTATAGCCCGCGGTAGTGGGGATAATTCCGTGACATTTATCATACAAGCCTTGGCGACATATATAGAGGAATCACTGTAATCATCTCATTACCTCTCTCAATGAAACTTAGAAAGTGTGTTTCAGAATCTTTCGTTTTTTAGAATCGATTCAAAATATTAGCAAACGAGAAACATATTCTTATTGGTCAACGTCATACAATTTTCATATGCAGTTTTGTTAATCTACATAGAACAGCG
Organism: Halictus ligatus; assembly: GCA_028454255.1. Taxonomy (NCBI): domain Eukaryota; kingdom Metazoa; phylum Arthropoda; class Insecta; order Hymenoptera; family Halictidae; genus Halictus; species Halictus ligatus. Next base: position 16,031,305 of record CM052129.1, read on the forward strand.
AAGAAATGTTACAATCGTTGTTACATATCATGACATTGGAACATTGACGAATACACCGTAAATGTATTAAACAAGTAAAATAAAGTGAAAGAAAAAATAATTTTTCTTTCATTTTTGTTTCCCACAACTAACATACAGAATGTTGGGCATAAAAATCCGTAGTCTAGTTATGATTATACTGTGGATCTTCATGCAAAATTAAAATAAATAAAATTGACTGCATCAATTACATGAAACAGTGGTCTGATATAGAAGCTTCTTCCACCAGTACCACCGGTGGTACACGTTAAACTTGATCTTCAGGCTACGTGTACCACCGATGGTACACGCAACCATATTTATTTAGTGCTCAAACATCAAATGGCCTGAACGACAAATCAAGCAAAAACGGCTTGGCACAGAACGTGTTAAATGGCATCGACTCTTCTTTGCCATAAATGCATAAAATCCGCAGTCTGGTATCAGTATAAAATACTCACGCTTGTCCCATTACGCATAAGATCCGACATTGCTACCCCTGCCCCCACCCTGCCTCTTGATCGCGACTATCTTCAACCTGGATCAGCCTTGAGGATTCGCGTTTGTATCCTACAGCCGGCCCGGTCCCGCTTTTGCGAACTAGTTCGCCGATACTTTGCGATGATTTACGCTAATGCACTTGCTCTACAGTTTGACAGTATCGGATATGTGCACATGTGTAATCTATTGCCTTCTTAGTTTCAGGCTGGTGATACCGTTGGGGGATCCTGCGAGATTAGCCCCTCGAATTTCGCCAAAATAATTCACCTTTCTACATTTCATTTTTACGAAATTTCATTCACACTTTGACTGCCACACCGGTGCCTATACAAGCATAGAAAAGACAAGATTTATTATAGCAATTGCTCTAACAAAATAGTTAATAGACCACAGGTATTTGTCGCAAATAATATCGATAATATTTCTCAACACATTCCGATTAATTTATTTACTTACTAAATACTATTACTATTTATTAATACTATTTGCTATTACTACTATAATTTATTATTTATTACTATTTATTTATCTACTTTATTTTTTTACTTATTGACGCTTAACGAGTTAGCCATTTTTATCGAGTATACTCGTCACAAAGAAATGGCAATATTTTGTTTTATGGCGAGTGTACTCGACAAAAACAGCTAACTGGTTAAAGCGCCAATAAGTAAATAAATTAATCAGAACATGTTGAGGAACTTCATCAATACCATTTGCAACGAATACCTGTAGCCTGTTAACTGTTTTATTTATCGTAGGCATTTTCTTCTAACAAAGAGACATTGTTGTTTCGAGTTCACGTATTTTAATTTATAAGGAGTATAAATATGGAAATTAATGTTAAAACTTGATTAGAGTGACACAAATCTCCGTTCACGTTGTTTGTTCTTTATTTATAATATTTATTTATCATTCGTTTTGAAAACACTACTTTACAGCGCTAGCAAAGCTGTATAGATCAATCACCCCTTACGCAGTAAACGGGTTGAACGCGTCACTGAATTATCAAAGCATTTACAATTTGAGTTGTTCCGCATCCCGAAATTTATTTTAAAACATTATTTTATCAATCAATCCGTTCGAGTATTTACGGCGCTTTAAATAATGGCACGAGTGTAAAACCGTTGATTTAAAAAAGTGAAAGATTAAATCCTTTTATACAGGGTGGTCCGCGCCATTGTTTCAATTGAAGAGTATTACATTTGTGGAAACATGTTTTTTTTAGAAATGGATATGGGCATTCAACAATTGAATTTTTTTTTAATGAAAATTCATTTATATAATTGGATTTCTCTTTTTATTTCACTTAAAAAAGAGTTTTGGGGTATATAAAATGGTAAACAAATGATGACATGATGAACAATGATTGGGACATTTTAAGGAAATATTTTTATCGAAGAAGATGCTCAAACGATTCTCAATTACACTGTACACATTATCAACCAACGCTTTTCAATTGTTTTCGTAACGGAGTTAATGTTATCTTTGATCATTGTTGCACATTCCCAAGATCTTGGGAGACACAGACAGTTTCTGGTTCTATTATGACAACACACACGAATGGCGACAATCAGAGAATTGCGATAAAGGGATTTGCTTAAAATATTTCGATAACTAATAACTTTTTTACTTTTATTGTTAACCCAATACATTTTTACGTCGAATGAACAGAGATATTCTACTATATATAAAATATATAAAAAAAAGTAATGCAATAGTTGAATGTACATGCACTGGTGCACGTGTAAAAAAAAACATACTCCTTCGGATGTAGTCTTCGGATGTACTCTTTGAAGCACTCATCTTTCTCCTTTGACATTTTTCTGTAACGGCACTGGTAACGGAGTGACAACCTGAAACAATCGCGTGGATCATCCTGTATATCAATTTATTAATTTTCTTTCCCATCTCGCTGGCTATTTAAAGCCGAGGAATATTAATATTTTATTGGAAGAGAGAGAAAGAGAGAGAGAGAGCGAGTAAAAATAAAAGATCGCACGTCTCCTTTTTATGTTCAAGCAGTGCGTTGATAACAGTGCAGTTTCATGGAATATTTACCAGTGTACGAAACTCTTGGAATAAACTGATCACAGAACAAGTAGCAAATCCGTCCGGCAATCGACATGAAGATAAAACCTCGTCGGTCCGCCATTCGTTTGATTCGATTTGCATGTAAAATAAAAGAAGGGGGCGGATGAAATCCACGATGAAACACAGGGCAATTAATTTTTACCATTAATCCAAACACGACCGCGCTGTAGATCCTCCGATCACTTTCTCATGTTATCAACGACAGAGAAAATGGGGCCCAGGAACATTGCTCTTGTTTACAGTCGGCGAGTGTCACTTAAATTGTACATTTGAAATATCGATTTTCAATAATACTATGATAACAGGTATCCTATTCTCGGAACCAACAACCGTAAATATTAAGATTGCTTCCTTTATTAATGACAAGGGAGAGACTATTGTATCTAACAGGTTCATGGCACTCGTATATGAAAATAAAATATAGGTATTGCATACATTATTATCCTTATCGTACGGTACTATTTTCTTCTTATTGGCATCATACATTTTAACCGATCACTATCGATTCGGCTTAACTTCACCTTGGCAACCCAGAAATTTTTAACTTTCTACTATATTATTCTGAACATCTTGACGAGAAAATTCCAAAAACCGAAGTTTTAAAGCGAGGAATTCACTGGTTCATAAGTTATGCATGTTTCAAGCTGAACGATTACACTTTGTTCCGGGACAAGCTGACATAGAATAGTAATTAAAATATAGAGAATCATATACGGGATCTCAAAGAGAAGGTATAATTCAAGTTGAAACTTGGATTAATCCTGTCAAAAATACCTGAAATCGCTCAACTTTAAACAAGCTTGACTTTTAAACCAGTGAATTGCTCGCCTTAAAAAACTTCGATTTTTGGTATTTTCTCGTCAAGATCTCGGATTACATAGTAAAAAGTGAAAAATTTCTGGGTTTCCAAGGTGAACTTTTCATTTATTAACAAAGCAGAAAATTATAATGGGTTATAATTGATTAATCATAAAACGTCTATAAGTAGGCTTTATTTAATCACAGTTTCATCCATTTGCAATGAGTAAATTGAAACACATTTATATTTAGAAACGAACGAATTTATATTACAATCGAATATATTGTCCCAGAAGTTCGTTTCCTTTTCCATTAATGCACACAATTCAAATTCAACCCTATTTTTTAAGAAAACAAATTGGGTAGCATGTAAAACAAAGCTTAGGATGTAATGAACAGATAGAGTGTAACTTAGATGTGGGCTTAGATGTGGGTAATTGGGTAACTATGTAAAACAAAGCTTAGGATGTAATGAACAGATAGAGTGTAACTTAGGTGTAACAAACAGATGATCACGCTGTTTGTATGTGCTCGAATTATTTAACAATATTTAACGTATACAATGCGAGACAAACTTCGCTGAAACTTTGAGCATAATATACTGAAATCTACAAAAGGCATATTTTAAATTTTCATTACAGGTGCAGACGAAAAAATTCAAGCTCATGACCATTACTTTTTCCTTATTATAAATCTTTATATAAATTACCTAGTAAACTAATCCTTTTAAGATCTCAAAAAAAAACTGAAGCCACTTGAACACATTTTTAAAAAGTTTTTAAAAGGTGGCCGGGTACTTTTGCACGCCATTGTATGTTATCAAACGTACCCTAAAACAGTGTATAGAAACAAATTTTAGTTGCAATATGAAAATAAAAATAATGTAATAAATAGAAAATGTAAACAATGTAATTTAAAGTCATGTATGTAAATCTTGATGCCTGGCATCTTTTTGTCCCAGAGAGTTGGACACTTTAGAACCGAATCTTAGAAATAGCCCAAAAGTTTCGGCCGACCAAGCATTATGTTCTTCGCATTATCTTTTTTCCGCGCGTTTTCACGATGCTGTTATAGCTTCTTAATTATAAAGCTCTCGTACGAACCGGTGGTTGCAAGGTCAAAGACACGGAGGGTTAGCATCGCCTCCTGCGAGGCGCGATGCTACCCTCGACGCGACGTCGGCGTCGCCAGCGACTTCGTCGTTCCTCAAGGTCTGCGTTTTCGTGGAAACGTGGATCACCGTTAACCCTTGCGTTTTCTACCCTCGTCGATGCCGCGCCGCGCGTTCCCCATCCACGGCCAGACTGCTGAATATTTCAAGGGGCAATTTCGTCCCTTTTCACCCCCACCCCCGATCCCCCCGGTGCGTTCGCCTGCGACAAAGACAATGAAATTAATAGGCGCGCCGCCGTAGCCCCGACGCGATCCGTTTCGTCTTTCGATTCGGTTACACGTTAACGAGGCGGCTTTTCTGCGCCCCGGCCATTACGCTTCGCTCCGAAGACTGGTCCAATACGGAGAAGTTACTAATATTTTCTGTCGGAGGAGAATATCGCCAATCTGAGGCTAGTAACCCTCATACGCTCCTTAGAAATGCGATAGAACTGCGATTATGCGATCTGAACGGTGAAACATAGAAGTTCTAACAACAGAACAGATACTTAATTAGAATACTAGATTCCATTAAACTTCATCTTTGCAAAACAGAAATTTTTAACTTTTTACTATTAGGGGTACACATAAGTAATCAATTATTGGTAAAGAATTTGTTTTCCCTTTAGTTCTGTACCGCTCGTTGAAGAGGAAACACGTATTCTTTTACAGTTTTTGGTAAAGCAGCCTGTGCTCAAAATATTCGAAAAAGTATCATGTTTTTTACAACCCTGTAATAAGGAACATATTCGTCATTGCATACTTTTTCATTTTCATGCGGGATTTAATGCAACGATAACAGCAAAGAAAATTTGCGATGTTTATGGAGATGTATTGAAGGTTAACAAGTGTCAACGTTGATTCAGAAGGTTTGCTGTTGGTGATTATGATCTCTTTGACAGGCCTCGAAGTGGATGACCAGTTGAATTTGATAATGACATCCTAAAATCTCTAGTGGAGGCTGATCCAAAATTGAGTATACCAGAATTATCGAGAAGCCTTGGGTCTACATGGTCAACTATACAAAGGCATCTACACGAAATGGGAAAGGCATGTAGGCAAGGAATATGTGTACCGCATCAATTATCTGAGACCATCAAGAATATTCGTCTGTCAATTTGCACTTCATTGCTATCCAGATTTCGTAGAGATCCATTTCTTCGCACAATCATTACAGGAGATGAAAAATGGATTCTTTATGATAACATAAAGCGATCCAAGCAATGGCTTTCTGCAAATCAAACCGCATTATCAACCCCTAAACCTAGCTTATCATTTAGAAAGGTGTTACTGTGCATTTGGTGGGACTGTCGTGGCATAATTCTCTTTTAGATGTTGAAACCTCAGGAACAGTTACTGCCGCGTTGTATTGTCAGCAATTACACCGGCTGCATTCAGAACTATCGAAAAAGTGGGCATCTTTAGTCCACAAAAAAGGTGTAATACTGCAAATTGACAATTCTCGGTCCCATACCGCGAAACTCACTCAGGAAGAATCAAAGAATTGCAATGGAAAGTTTTACCTCACCCCCCCCCCCCCCCGTACTCACTGGATATTGTTCTCTCTGACTATCACCTTTTCAGATCTCTGGAGCATTATTTAAGAAATAAAACATTCACTTCTGTAGAAGATGTTAGGAGGCACCTTGAATCATATTTTGCTTCACGAACCCTGGATTTCTATAGGAGGCGGATTAAAAATTTGCAAGAAAGACGGCAAACTATCCTTAATAATGATGGAGATTATATAATAAATTAAGAAATAAAAACTTGAATTTGTTACAAAGTTTGTTTTAGATTTCAAAGTAATTGATTACTTATGGATCCCCCTAATATTTAGCTATAAGTGTGTACAGTTTATCACTGTCGTAATATTGCTAAAACGTTTATTACTAACCGTAATCGGCGAAACGCGACGCGTAAAACGGACGCCGCGCGCGAAACGCGATAGAGACAGGAGGGAACACGCAAGAAAACGGAGAGGGTAAACGGCGCGGCGCGCGTGAAGTAACGCCGCGCCGGCCGGCCGGCCGGCCGGCTGGCTGCAGGGAGAGTCGCAGAAAGAACAGGGGCACCGGTTGCAGGCGACGGGGGGTGGGGATAATAAGAAGCAGGTGGTGGCGCGTGCTCGTTTATACAGACGGCGCTCATGCCACGTGGGACTGGTAGTGGGGTTGTGGCGGGGAGGGGGAGGATCTGAAAGAAGAGGGCGCCGTGCGAGTGGGTGGGGGAATACCGGCCGTAGGGTAGCAAAGGGCGAGGGGGCGGGAGGGGTCGTCCACTGCCACCAAGGCGAAGGCAAACTCTGCTCGAAGAAGAAACGACGCTGCTCGACTGCCGTGCCGGCGTATAATGTACTTTTTCCCGCGCCTACCAACGAAATTGAGCCACGAGTCCGTCGGACGTTGGGCTCTCTCTCGCGTTTTCTTGCATCGATCCCCTCCCGTCCCTCTCTGCCCCTTCCGCCGGCACCCTCCCCCTATTCCGCCCTCTCCCGCGCTCCGTTTGCTTGTTCCGTCTCGCGCTTTGAATTTCAGCTTCGCGGGAAGGGGGGGGGGGGGGGGAGACGTTCCATGACATTCGAGATTGAGATTTCTCGCGTTCCTTTCCTCTTGTTTTGTTTTGTTTCTTCTCGATAGATTTGATTTGTCTCAGTCCTTCCGTTCTCCGAGGATCAACGCGATATCGAATGGTAGATCGATCGTTGCAGTTGACTTACAGTGGTCAATGAGCCAGGAAACATGAACGAAATTGTCGCAAGAAATTTTTCAATTCGTGGAATCTAATTAATAAAGCAATTTTCTTTTTATCGTATTTTTCACGTTACTTTAACGGAAGAGGTCATTAGCAAAGTGGTACAGCTTGGGCTCGATTGGTAATGGTGTCTGAAGGTGGGTTTCTTAAGTAGGTTATATCATATCTTTTTATACAGATTGGTTATGTTTAAGAATTGGTGGAGGTTAGGTAAGTGGTCAGCTACGTTGAAGAGTGTTGGTAAGTCGTTGGGTAGTTTAATTAAGCAATTTATTTAACGCGTCTAGTACTGAATAATTGCCACCAAGGAATCCCACAAAATCAAAGTAATTTAGTCACGTAATTAAAACTACAGAAGTAAACGTTATCACTGGATGGCGGGTTTTATGCAATCACGCAGAATGATCATCGTTTCGCAAAAGAGTGAAACGATGAACAAACGATTACTCGAAATGGATCCCTTACGGTATTCTGACATCAAAATCATGACGAATTAGTAGTTTTTATTAACAAAAGCTCGTTAATTATATAATTCCAAGGGCATTTTTATAAGACATTATTTGGCCTGAAATCAAACTCTGAATCACCTCGTAAAGTTTCGTTCGTTTAGGATGAAACACACTCTGTAAACGTAGTATTCTACAGGCTGTCCCCAAAAGATGTATAGATACACTGTTTAACGGGTCATAACTTTCTGATGTTTCTTTCTTCTCAGAGTGTAACTAATTGAAAATAATGAATGGACCATGATTCAAACTGTGTATACATTTTTTTCTGACACCCTGTATTTGTAGAAATTTATATTTATATTCTGATTTTATTCACGTGCAATAACTCAACAAAAAAATATGTCGCCTTGATATATGTCACTGTCATTAAACATAATTACTTTCTCACAAATTGTGACCCTTATATTTACTTTTCGAGGCAACTGTAAATGTTACTTTTGTTAGATATACTGTTAATGTTTCAGACCGCACTGAATGCTTGAAATTTCATATTTTTGTGTGCAAAGCAATTGCAAGTGGAAGTGAGAGTGTGGAATATAATTGGGAAGAATAGCGTGGTAGATACAGTAGACTGTAAGCTGCGAGCACAACTTGTTCTCTATGGCGTTGGAACGAATGCACAAGATAGTGATTAATGTCTGGAGTATTTAAATCCATTTGCAGCATTTTGGTAAAACAATAGCTAAGCGTGAAAGGATTTCTTTTTATGCGTAATTTGTTATCCGTGATGTGACCGAAGTAGAAATGGGTTAATTGCGACTGGCGATTAAAGTGTGTAATGACTAAACTGCGGATCTTGGTGCAAAGTAGCATTAATTGCACGAAACAGGAACCACATAAAATTTTCTCTATACAATTGCAATAAATTGGAAATATAATCTATCGATGTTCTTCAATTCTTCTAACCTTTCTACTGTTTTAGATTTCGCATGAACAGTCATAAATTCATATGCAGTTTTATAATTAGACAGCGGATCTTAATGCAAAATAACAATTTTTTACACGATTTACAACAAATTGGAGTGAAATAGAAAATTTCCCTTCTTCGTATGTTTAATAGTTTAAAAATAATATAACAGTGTCCTTAAATTTTTCTGATATTTTTACTGGTTTAAATTACACCTACTAATTTTTCCCATAAATGCATAAAATACGCTGTCTATTTATAATACTAGTTACAATAGTGTTGGCTCGTTTATTGATAGTGTGTTCGTTTATTGATACGTTTGATATATTGGAAAAAAGAAGAAGTGATAGTTAGGGAAATAGAACCAGACAAACCGACCAATACGTATTAAGTCTTAAGTAGTACATGTCATATCACAGAACCCTGCAAGCATGTTACCAATTGACATACAGATATTTTTGCATATTCTATTAGTTTAAATATACACATTTTCAGTCAAGATTCCCTGTACAATAGTGTCACAGATCGTTGCATATAGTTCCCTACTAACTAACGTTTCCCTAGTAAAAATAGTAAGTCAGTAATAATGATTGTACTGTCGATCTTTAAGGAAATTCAAATTTTATTCAAGAATTGTTTACAAACTTGCTATCTGATCGAACATTTTTGTTAAGTGAAGAGAATCCTTACATATTCAAAGTAACAATTTTTCTTTTGCTATATTAAATAGTATTTTATTTAATTTGGATTTAATTTGAATTTATATAATGCTAAGACCAACAAGAATATTCGTCGAACAATTTGAACTTCATGGATATCCAGATTTCGTAGAGATCCATTTCTTCGCAAAATCGTTACCGGAGATGAAAAATTGATTCTTTATGATAACATAAAGCGTTCCAAGCAATGGCTTTCTGCAAATCAAACCGCATTATCAACCCCTAAACCTAGCTTATCATTTAGAAAGGTGTTACTGTGCATTTGGTGGGACTGTCGTGGCATAATTCTCTTTTAGATGTTGAAACCTCAGGAACAGTTACTGCCGCGTTGTATTGTCAGCAATTACACCGGCTGTATTCAGAACTATCGAAAAAGTGGGCATCTTTAGTCCACAAAAAAGGTGTAATACTGCCAATTGACAATTCCTGGTCCCATACCACGAAACTCACTCAGGAAAAAATCAAACAATTGCAATAGAAAGTTTTACCTCATCCCATCACTGGATATTGTTCTCTCTGAATATAATCTTTTCAGATCTCTGGAGCATTATTTAAGAAATAAAACATTCACTTCTTTAGAAGATGTAAGGAGGCACCTTGAATCATATTTTGTTTCACGAACCCTGGATTGCTATAAGAGGGGGATTGAAAATTTGCACGGAAGATGGAAAACTGTTCTTGATAATGATGCAGATTATATAATAAATTAAGGAATAAAAACTTGAGGTTACTACAAAGTTTTTTCAGATTTCAAAACAGTTGATTACTTATGGGTCCCTCTAATACATGTTGGAGCCACAGTGTATTTCATGTGCAACTTTTATTTCACCATTACAGGTGTGGAGGAGACGCGGTCAATCCTGAGAGATCAATCGGCGGTGAACGACACCTTCTCTAAAACGGTCCACGAGGATTCGTCGCCATCGCGAATACGAAATGACGTTGATTAGCCCGCGCAAGGCTTGCGTTGAATAATGGTAAGGAAGACCGTGAAAAGACTGATAGAGCGAAGAGGATGATGTCGGGGAATTACCGTGACACCTGCTTTCTGCCCGCATATGGAACACAACGTTGTCTTCCCTCCGTCGATGCGCTAAAAGAAACAGCACGTGCAAAACTAGAAGGAAATAGACGGAGAGACAAGATACTCATTTCCTGCGTGAAACTCGCGCTCTCGTATTCATTATAATGTAGCCTCCGTGCCAGCAAAATAATAGCGCGTTTTTATTTTGTTCGCTTGCGCACGGATAATGAAAATGGAAGACACAAGAATTTCGTGTTAACCCTTTCACTCGCGAAAAAAAACCAGATGCCTCGAAATGCATTGTTCTAACGTTTTAACGTTCTCTCAGCTTCCTTATTAGTATCTTTCGACGGAATTTTGCGTCTCAAAATGTTAACGAATGTATGATAATAAATTAATAGTTGGTAATAATTAGACTGCGGATCTTTATGCAAAATAGAAATTTTCTACCTAAATTGCAACAAACTGGAGTGAAATGGAAATTTATTTTCTTTCTTAATATGTTTAATAGGTTTAAAATAATGGACAGCATTTAAAAATTTTTCTAATGTTTTTACTGTTTTAAGATACGCCTAACCATTTTTGTCAGAAATGCATAAAATCCGCAGTCTAGTAACAGTTCAGAAAGTTTTGATGATGAGATTCGCTAATTCATAAAAATCGAAAAAAGTCATAGTTAAACGGATTTTATGCATTTATGACAAAAATGGGTGGGTGTAATTTGAATCAGTGGAAAGATTAAAAGAAGTTGAGAATGTCAATGCGTTGTTTACAACTTAATAAAACCACAAAAGTGTGAAGTAAACTGTTGTTTAATACCTGCGTCCCGCAATTAATACAAACAATTTGTATTTTAGGTGAAGATCCGCAGGTTAGTCATAGTATAACCCGCAGCTTTCTTTTGTTTATTAAATTGATACGCCAATTTTAACTGTTCAGCCAAATCGTGTGCCAATTTCAAGAGTTCAGCATGTAATGGCACTTTCTGGAATTGGAATTCCTCACGAAAAGTTTTTTTTTAAATCTACCCATTTGCGGTGACAAATCTACGGTCTCGCCTTCTCGAATCGCTTTAAATCGATCTCCTAACATGGCTTTTGGAACGCGGAAAGTTTCAGCGGTCAGCCATTCGTGTCGTTCTGCGTCTGTTTTCCTTTTATCCGTATAATTTCACATTTTTAAAAGAAAGGAGAAAAACCTAAGAACTTGAATGTATATATTAGTTTGTTGCATACGAAATGTCCAAATTTCAAATGCAAATATTATGAAGCGTTTTGATCATAGAATACTATTACAGTCTACAGCAGAGCTGCTCAGCGTCTGCCCGTACGGGCAGCGAATTTCCTACCTCGGGCATACAAAACGGCGGGCCACAATGCCACGCCCCTGAAGGCAAGACTGCATGTATTTGTCACACACATTGTCACAGCTACTGTATGTGCTTGACAAGAAGTCTCGCGGGATGACACAGGAGCAAAGGGGGTCCTCGCTTGCTCCGCCTATCCCCATCATCGATGCTCCCATAGTCCCAATGTTTAGGCTCTGACGTCACACGCTACACAGTATGTGTGATCGGTTTAACCAATGCAGTGAATTCTCATTACGATTCAGTGCCAACTTTACAATTTGGAGTCTGTAGTACTACCCACACCACCGCGGTGAGGTGCCGAAGCTCGAGAGCTGTCTCTCGTGCTATATACATGCAACATTGTATCGGAGAAAGACATTTTCTCAGTCTTTGTGTCACTATCGCTTAGCAGTCATAGTCTTTCAGGACTTGTAGATGGATATGACTCTTAGGTTTCCAGCGTGCTCTGTGTATTTCAAATGCTATGCTCGGCGACAACCTCAGATTTCGTCTAAGAGTCAGTCACCAGAACAGCGCAACTGACTCGTAACGAGAATTCACTGTATTTCGCTAGAGCCGAAAATGCGCATGGAACGGGGCGTGTCCCTTCCACTCTGACCAATCAGCTCCGCATTCCTTTCACAGGACTTCTTCCGAGTCACGCACAGTACGTGGCCAGTTACGGTTACGCTACGGCCTACCCCCACTCCGTTGAGTCACTTGCCACTAGCTTTGCCCAGTGTCGCCAGATCAAGACTTGTTCCCCCACTCTAATTTCCCTCTCTACGTTTCCCACGCTCCCGCCGCGACTCGGTCACGTGACGCGTGTCGTCTCGGACGTGCATACTCCGGTACTGGCAGGGAGGGGGTAACTTTATCCCTTCAACTGGTGCTCCCTCCCCCGTCTGATGACACTGGCTGTGCCCATGGGCATCAGCGGGCGCTCTTGCCCGCCAATACGCATGTTGAGCAGCTCTAGTCTGCAGGATCATTATAGACAATTTTAAGGTACAACGCTGGTCTTTAAGGTCCTATGAGTAATATAGGTTTCTATGTACTTATTCCATTTTACTTTGAAATAAAGTTTATCTCAATGTCAGCCGATGCAACCATCTGTATTCTTTTTGTACGAATGGAAAAATAAATACATTGACGATACATCATGCGATATTTGGTCAAAATTTGGTGGTAAATGAATACACAAAAGTGAATTCTCGATATATGTCAACAACACGGGTCTTGTCGGCGTCAGTATCGTCCAGGAAATATACCCAAGCCGTGTTATACTTACACTCCTCAGCGTACGAGGCCACTCGAACTTCGCGGCCCCTAACGGGGTGTACCTCGCGGTAGTGGGGATAATTCCACAACGTTTATCATCCGGGCCTGGGCGACATATATAGAGAAATCACCGTATTCGTCAATTTCTACCATACTACAATAAGAAAGTTTCCAATTCGTTGACAGAATATGTGAATTACAATAGTGTTTGCTTTCAAGGTCACGTTTGTTTAACGTTACTGTCGCGACTCGGACATGTCGCATGCAACACCGCATCTCGCATGCACCTAATAGAACGGTCAGATAAACGCAGCCAAGCTGGAACGAACCGGCAAAAGTTGCTGGGACTACAAAGGGTTAAAGACGGAGCCGAGACCGAAGGCGGGAAGAAAAGAGAAGGAGAAGAAGAAGATGGTCAAGTTAGGGACATAGAACTCTCTGGACAATCCGTTGATCGACACCCGAAGCGATCTCGTGCGTCTTTTATTGAGAAATAAAGCAAGACGACGCGTCAGCCGTGCCTCGTGCTGCCGAAGAAAAGCACTAATAATAGTAATGAGAGGAAGAAGGTTGGCGCAAGAAAAATGCAGCACCTGCCGATGCGCGCACCCGCATGCAGGAGGCGACCGGGTGCCATTGCTCTCTCTCTCTCTCTCTCTCTCTCTCTCTCTCTCTCTCTGTCCGCGGCGGAAAAGAGAGGAAGGGCCCGACGAGTCCAGATGAGAAGGAGAGCTTCGAGGAGAGATAGGTGAGCCCCCTTTTCGGTTCTTGAAATGGGTCCTGCTTGTCCAAGAAGGAAAGAAGATGAGCAGGTGCGGCGGCCGTCTGGCAGCTGCCTCCCACCTGGGACTCGTCGTTCCTCTCGATCCGGCAACATCATTCCTGTTGTTGTTGTTCCTGTCGCTGTTACTGTTACAGTGGCGTGGCCGGTTCACGTGTTTTGCGTTGCGTTGCGTCGCGTTTGCGTTGCGTTGCGTTCCGCTGTATGTACCACTCGGTACACGTTTGCACGAACCTTGTAATTCAGGCGCCACCTGGCTGATGTCGGTGGCCCGTCTCCGTCCTTAACCCTTCTCACGCATGAAATTTCTTATGACAGCAAGATCGGGCTGATCGGATCGGAATTGATGCCGGTACGATGGGCGCATGTAACACGGGACCAAACACAATGTTGGTGGTTCGAACCTCCAAGCCTGTAGGTTGATTTTTAGCCTGCCTCGGTCTAAGGGAAAACGTTCTCGGATCAGCGGAACTACTAACAAGCTGAACTTCCTCTCTTATGTCACGTCAGGGTTTCCATTAATACTTCAATCAGCGCATCATGACCGAAAGAGTCAATTTCGACAATAGGCAAACTGTAAACATAAACATTATCTAACAGTCCTGAATTTTTTCATATTTTACGAATACATGTATCTTTTTTTTTTAATAATTAGCAATTGATTATTACAAGTCCCTAACATCTTTAATTCTATTAATCCTCTTACTGGTTTAAATTTTCTCTACTCGTTTTTTTTTATATAAATGCACAAAATCCGCAGTCTAACAACAAACGTTTTGAAACAGGTTTGTATTTAACCCCCGGACTCCTACGAGTTCTGACTAACACTGATATCTCAATGATACAGTTTTATTCCGATATAAGACGATGGCTCAGGACCGCTTTTCGTCGTATTTCGAATGTAGAGGCAAGCTCTTATTAAGGTTGTCCCAAAATGACCTGACTTTTTAAATTGCACGCCTTTTTTTGTGGTGAACATAGAGTGCTAATCTTTGGCAACTGGCATCAGGAAGTTGAGGTTTAGTCATGGAGAATTACACGATCGAAATATGCATAGAAATTGTGAAAATTCACTACAAAAATGGTGAAAACTTTGCAGAGACGGCTCGAAAAACCCGTACGGATTTTGGACATTATAACGCACCATCTTGCAAAATTATTTTCAGCAATGAGTGATGAATTTGGGGGACCGAAGTGATTCCACAAGTGATTCAACACTTTCCCACGCAACCACCACGAGTCACCGTTTGGTGCGGATTTTGGGTGGGAGGAGTGATTTGGACGTACTTTTCTTAGAATGCTGCTGGAAATGCGATTACCGTTACTGGCGTTCGTTATCGTGACATGATAACCAACTTTTTATGGAATCAATTGAACGGCATGAACTTGGAAGACATATTCTTCCAACAAGATGTCACACTGCGGGCGAGACAATGCAGTTACTGCAGACGAAGTTTCCTATGAAACTTCGAAGCATGCCAATGATCCACAGACCATTCCGAAGCTCAAGGGAGCAATTGGACGCAGCATTACTGAAATTAGACCACAATTATACCAAACTGTTATTGAAAATTTCGTCCAAAGACGAATAAAAACATTCATACTTTACAAAAAAATACGCTTTATTAATCAATTGAAATGTCAGGTCATTTTGGGATCTGGACAATCTTTCAACGATTTCATTCGTTAGAAAAGGATAGACATACCCTCTCGTTTGGACACTAAGCGGTATCGAACGATCGACTTAAAAAAAACAGAGGGGATAGCGATTTTCTTATTTCGAAATAAACAACATCGTCTTGTCTGGGAATAAAACTGTACATATTGACGGTCGCTCTTATTCCTACCCCTACGGGTCACGAATGACTCCGATATAGCATACGGAGGGTTAACTCTAGCACTCCCAAGGGGAACGGGGCTCGTCGAACCCACAGGTTGGAAAACTTTAAATTAGAACTATTTTCCTTGGGTGAAAAATTCTCAAAAAATTATTTATTGTCATCTGTACATTTAAGTTTAATATTCCCAAGTCTCGTTGCTGTAGGAAAAAAATTACAGTACATCAACAATGACGCGAAGCGGTCCCAAAGGCTCCTTTTGTCTCCACGGAATAACAAAAATAATCCTAGAACTAAGAATCGTGTCACAGAACTGACTGACAAAGAACGGTGCAGTGTTTTCAGTTACAGTCAATCATTCTATGCAGTCAGAAGTGAATACAGTGATTTCTTCGATGATAAACGTCGCGGAATTATCCCCACTAGCGCGAGGTATATCCCGTCAGGGGCCATGAGGCTCGAAAGGCCTCGAACGCCGAGGAGCGTAAAATAACACGGCTAGGGTATGTCTCCTGGACAATACATGACACTGGTCAGACCCGTGTTGTTGACATATACAGTGAATTCTCGTTAGTAGTCAATTGCGCCGTTCTGGTGACTGACTTTTAGACCTAAGAGTCATATCCATCTACAAGTCATAAACGCCTATGACTACTAAGCGATAGTGACAAGAAGACTGAGAAAATGTCTTTCTCCTATACAATGTTGCACCGCGGTGGTGTGGTTAGTTCCACTGACTCCAAATTGTAAGGTTGGCACTGACTCGTAATGAGTATTCATTCTGAGACAAGAGAGTTATATGTATATCTACTTTCTATTTTATAAACATACATCTAAATGCGACGTAAAATGTTTATAAAGTATCACACGCTTAAATATTATTAAACTTTTTTTAGAAACAATTTCTTTAGGAGAAATGAGTAAAAAAGAGTATGGGTTCGAGGAATCCCCCACCCCGACCCTCTTGGGACTCCGCGTGACAGCTCGAGGCTTGGGAGTGCTAGGGTTAACGTTCGCTTTTGGCCATAATAGCCACCTCTGCGTCGAGTGATAAACGAGCATACTAACTAAGTATTAAAAGTTTCAAAAGTTGATGCTGTTAAGATAACAGAAAAGTACATACAAGTAAAACAGTAGGAGAAAAATCGTGAGAATACGTATAAAAAGAAAGCAACTATAGGTGAAGGAGAGCCAAGGGAGCATCAACGTTCCGTGGTATTTTTCTTACGAAAGTTGCTGCGGCTAAAAACGAAGTAAAAATGGCAATCGATAGGACCAGTCGGAGAGCGGAAACTTCTGTCTGGTTGGTTTTCAGCATTTCCGCGGATGGTTCGGTTCCGCAAATTTTCCGCATTCGATTTGTCGAACGTGCTCAAACCACGAGCCAATAGACGTACGTCGGCCTCTCTGTTGACGCGTTCGCCATTTCCCTTCTTCCGTACACGTACCGTTCGAAAAACAGCGGTTTTCTAATTTGCGGAGAAGCTCCGCCGCAGCTTCGCGGCCGGAATTTCGATCACTTTCATGAACGCGTTTTAATGGCCGCGCGCGCCGCGATTCCAATCCGGAATTCGATTTCTTTCTGGCGGAAATGCTGGCAACGATTCACGGATTTCCGCGCGAAAACTCGTTTTCGACGACGTCAGCGACATCGAGCGCCTAATTGGCGAGCTGCACGTCATTAGCGACGAATTAACGCAACGAAATTATTCGTTAATGAGCGATCGAGATTCGTTCGTTGCCCTACGAGCTAGAATGTTCGGGCTGCGAAACGGCAGCGTCTCGAATCTAAATTTTCGTATTCGTTGTCGCGCTTGCAATCGAAATAACGATACTGCTCGCGCATGAGTTATTTTCAATAAATAATGAATACGTTCATTGCTACGCGAGTGCCCGCAAAAGTTGTACGTAATCAGAGCACCTCGTTTAACCCTCGGGCAGCGGACCATTCTTATAACTACACAATTGATGATGTTTAGGAACACTCGTTGCTTTAATTATCAATTTTTTAAAACATATTTTTTTTGTTTCTAATGCAAATTTCACGCTAAAACATGTAAATTTTAAACGTGTACACCTTTCTCGCTCCAACATGTTTGTTTTTGCTCAAGGCCATGTCAAAATCAAAAAGACGGTATCCACCGAATTTGGGATTTAGTGTTCCATTTTGAAAAGATACTGACGACTTTCAAATCTTATTGACAAAATGGGCTAAAAGAATTTTTTGTTTATTTTTGCCCCTTAAAATGGTGTAACTTAGTCCTGAGGAGTTTTTTCATAGGACCGTAAATACGAAGAAGATATTTAAGTGTTTCCATTTATATGGTCCACCCTGTACTAAGAGTGGATTAGATTAGCACTAGTACCTGCTAATTAGCATGTAGGTTATATTCTGGGCGTATCAGTTGCCGATCGTGATGAAACAACGAGACCACCCGCAAAAATTTCGGATATAGTGAATCCGCGATATACGTCGTTAAGGCTTCTAAGTTAGCTGTCGCGGAATTATCCCCACTACCGCGGGGTATTCCCCGTGAGGGGCCAAGTAGCTCGAGCACCGCTGCCGCCGAGGAGTGCAAACACAACACGAGTCGGGTATATCGGTGTGGGACCAAGAGACCACTACTAATCCAATAACAAAACTTCTTTATTCTTCATTACTTTTCTATGGGACTTTCGCCAACATATTCGTGGCATTTTTATAATGAAAATGGTACCAAGTAGGATATAATTCCGATGATATTTACTTGCGTAATGAACGATGAAAATGACATCCCATTACAATTATATTAACGGAACATTAGTGTAAATATGATCCGAATTATATCGTGTTTGATATCATTTTAATGAGAAAAATTCCATAAATATGTTGGTGAAAATGTCGCAAAAAAATAATTCATAATAAAAAAGTTTAAGTCATTTTTTACTCTCCGCGTCTCTTTCTTTCCCATACGCTGTCCTTCTTTGCGTCCGAAACTTTAATCGTTCTTTACATAAGTTAATATCATCGGAAGTATATCATATTTGGTATCATTTTCATTAGAAAAATGCCACGAATATGTTGGTGAAAGTCCCATATAAAATTATGAAAAATAAAGAAGTTCTCGAGTTTCTCTGTCCTTTTCTACATTCGGCACTGGATCAAAGAATAGTAGGATCTCGTCGGCAGCATTTCCCCGCTGTGACTTTGACAGATAACGTGTAAGACACACGAATTAGGTCGTGTTTACAGACTGCGACGAACGGTAGCTGACGGCGACTATTGCTGTCCTTTTCTACGTTCGGCTCTGCATCAAAGAATAGTGGTTTTTAAAACGCGGATTCGCTGTAATACTGCGTTTACTTTAATTCAAGCAGTACTGTAACAGCCTCAAACAATTTCGAAGGCAGTCGAAGGGAAACTCAACAATCCCCAGCCCCTTCTGATAACTCGCAGTCTGTCAGCTACCCGTGACAGGAGCATCAACGCAAACTGTACGTTTCTCGATATATTTAAATATTTGTCGAGATTTTAGGTTGCCGCTCACCCACGCTCTTCCCACCCCGTGACACTCGCGAGGGGATGGGGGATGTTTTTCAGATATCCGAACAAATTTCCGACGCTAGAAGCACCAAGGCTGGTTTCTCGGTGGAACATCGTCGCCCATTCCGGCAGACAATGAGACCCTTTCAACCCGTCGGATCGTTACAATGCATTTTCATCTTCGCGCGATACATTTTTCATCGGCGTTATCGCCTCGAAAATCCTGTCCCATTGTGAGCAGTTCCTCGCTAGGCTGGAACGTGGGGCATCCCCTCCCGAGAAATCTACCGAACCACGGGTTTTACCGTTTCCTCCTCCGTTAACCGTCGTCCATAAAACTGATGAAATCTCGGAACACGACACTCTTCCGTATTGCGTCGCTCGAACGACACACGTGCATCGAAAGATGACGATTAATCCCACCGTGCAGAGAACAGGTCGGCTCGTTCTCTCTCTCTCTCTCTCTCTCTCTCTCTCTCTCTCTCTCTCTCTCTCTTCGTCTCTTTCAACCCCCTTCGCTTCAGCCCGTGAATTACTTTATATTCGCCGATTGTTGTGCTCCATTAACATCCAGGGCCTAGCTTGTACTAATTGTAAGTGTACAAATTGATTCCCGGCATTTTTACACGAAAATTAACGTTTTTAGACGGTAGAATTAGAATTGTAGACCACCTTATACAGGGTGTCCCACATAACACTGTTCACGATTTTTCAAGTGCTTGCGATAATCTGACAAACAAATATTTTCAACAAAAGTTGATCAGTTTTCGATTGGCTATACAGTACAATAAAAAAAAGTTCGAAAAAATGTTTTTGGTATTGTCAAGGTCACCCTAATTTTTTTAAATGACACTTTGTATTTTTGACTTAACAGTACTATTCAACAACCTAGTACACCATGACCTTCGGATGACCTTGAAGACAAAGAAATGAAAATTTCAACAAGAAATATAGTCTGCTCGAATGGGTGATAATAACTTGTGTTTATTATTAACACATTAAAGGCGGGAGTCGTAGTACTACGATTTATCTCGGCTGTAGCTTAAAGGCGGGAGTCTAAGTACTACGATTTATCTCGACTGTAGCTTAAAGGCAGGAGTCGTAGTAATACGGTTTATCGTTTTTAACTTTTTTAAGTCTAAATTTTTTTATGATTACACAAAATATCGCTCGCTCTAGGCCGAAAAACGAGGCGGGGCGGTCGCCGCGTTACTTAGCATACTTTCGTCAAGATCCCCCGCCTTTAATGTGTTAAGACTCGAAATTACATTCAATTCAGGAACATTGACTAAATGAATGCAAACGATTACGTGAAAAAGTCACATCAAATGTTCGAAATGTGATCCGCGTTGTTGTACACACAATTCTGTTCTACGTAGTAAGACTGCATGGGTTGCTCTTATTTATAATACTGTCGTAGCGAAGTTCTTCGCATGCTGTACGAATTAGCTGCTTAAAATGTTGCTTATTTTGTATCGTAAAAGTTGATATTTAAACTTAAATTACTCAACTCAAGATTTTTTACACAAAGTTAGATCAATATTATACCTTTCCAAAACGATTAATACCAGATCGAAGTCTTTTAAAGAATTTTTTGTAGTCCTCCATAAATAAAAAATGAGCGCAACGCAAAAAGGCTTCCGGTTAGTCCATATTACTTAACGTTAAACAACTGTTCTGAAAAATTATTTTTTCAGTTAATAGTTCAAGTTATTTGTAATAACTAATATAACTTGTAGACTCCTAAGTATTCAATTATAGGCGGAATAATTACATAACTATTGCACTGATAACTGATGAATTTCCAGGAGAGAAGAAAAGGTTATGTACCATGCGTTTATCTCCGCAAAAAATTTCTTTTAAAAAATCGGACTTTAGTACATTATGCACTCTACTATTAGGCAATACAAAAATAATTATTTAAAAAGAAATAAAATTTATAAAATAATAAAATGAATAGAAAAATAAAGTAGATTTTAAAAAATAGATTTATATAATAGATAAAATAGATAGATCTATTTTTTATAAAATAGATTTTTTGCCACCTTGGCACTACTGTGCGCCGCGGGAATGAACGATTTACGTTTCGGCTATTTTCTTCGATTTGGGCAAGTTCGGGATCACAAGACCGATTGCTAGTTAAAGTTCAATGTGTCCAGAAATAGTATGCAAAAGATCCGAGAGATACTGGTCGTTTTTCTAAAACTCGAATGAAAGTTGATAAAAATTGAACATGAAGAATTGAGACAAATCGTTAAAGTTTCGAAAAGATTCTTGTGGATTTCGGAGGTCTTCTAATACTAAACGTAACTTGTAAAAATCAAATGAACCAATTAAACTCTCAGCAAATAGCACGTGTTTTAGAAAATATATCGAGTTTTATATTCGATTTTGCGCTTCAGTTTGAACAATCAGTTTATGTATTTAGTAAAAATTGTGCGTAGTGTTACAAACTGCACTATAGTACTAATGCTTTGCGACAATAATTTCTACAGATTTCATACTTCGAAAGACACAGTGTTTTCTCGATATTTGTCAACAATACGGGTCTTGTCAGTAACATATATCGTCCAGGAGATACTATTTTTTATTTACGCTGAACGTCGTACCCGACCTGTCTTATGTTTACACTCATCGGCGCCCGAGGATAGTAGCGGTAGTGGGGATAGTTCTGCGACTTTTATCAGCGAGGTATCTGTGACATATATCGAGAAAAGACTGTACTTAGCATTGTCCCGAACACTGTGGCGTCCGCCTCACCCTCGAATCGTGGAGGTTACGGGACGAAGAAAAACCTGCGGACTTGGCTCGGAGGAGGTTCATTTAAAGGGAATTACACGCGGGGAGGCAGGTCGGGAAGCCGGGACACAAATGGAATATACATATTCCTATCGAGCAATTACCTAGCGGGGTGCAACACCAGAGCCCCATTAAATAGATTCTAAACATTGAAACACTCTTACTTCGTTTCCTATAAATCGAAGCTCGTGTATCCTGGGTCCGCGTGGCCTCGCGAAATAATTAATACAATCTGAGGCTTGGTTCCACGCCGCGCAGAAACGCGCGCCTACTTTTCTCGAAGCTGAGACCCGACGCTTCTCATCTTTCTACCTTCCAACGCGGCTTTCAGAGATAATAATTATTACATTATCATTAGCCGTTTGTTATCAGAGAGGCGAACACCGCGACACGAGGATTCGCGGAACGGAACCCGAGGACATGACGGAAGGTGAATCAGTCATCAGTCTACTCGCACCTTGGAGGACGATATCGAAAAAACTATTCTGTCGTCTCGCGAATCATAGCGAAGAGCAAAATTGAACGCTTTCCAGGAATACGTATGTTCCTGGAAAAATTGTGTTTCGAGATGTTCGGTTTCAAAGTTTTATTTCGTTAACGAAACCGTAATACTAATAGAACTATTTTCAAAACTTCGCTGGATAAATTTATGTTAGCGACAGATGATAATTTGATCAATTATACCAAGAACGCCATTTTTCAGAAAGTCGTTATTGATTTCTTTCTTAAAACAGAGTTACAATTAACTCGGGGGCACGTGGTTTATCATTTTAGATTTGTGTAAAATCGAATCAGAAATAAATTACTGTGAGAATTAAAACATTCATAGTTTCTCAAACGAAAACAGACGTAAAATCATGTGCTTCTTGAAATCTTGGAACGCTGTGTTAATAAACACATAAATAATGTTTTTTCTGAAAAAATGGTTCCGCTGTTTCAATTTTTCTCTTCGCTGTATGTTAATCCTCGCGCGTATGATTAGAAAATTGTCTACTTGAACATAGGGCTTATTTAGATAAATGACCTCTGCCAGCTTATTTTATTTGTCCTGATGGTAGACGACGGTCATATGGTCATACTTATAAAAAAAAGTTTGAAAGAGTTTTCGCCACCGATAATGTTTCACAGGAGTATTTGGTGAATTTCGGCTTCAGAATAAATAACGATATAGAATTCGAATTGCTAATTGGTTGGTTCGTTTGCGAGAATACCATCGATTTGGAAAATGTCACCGGTTTTACTATGCGATAATGATCTCAAGCTTCTGTAGAATTTTACGTAGACTAATTTCCACCGTTGCTACGCAAAATAATTGCAAATATCAAACCTGTTTAACTTTTTTGACTTCTACTTATTTCGGATAATTGAATTTTGTAGCTCTAAACTCTATACAGGATGTCCCAAAAATATTGGGACATATTGTACTTCCTTGAAAAGAGAGATTCCTTAGCACATTTGAAGTAACTTTTTCCTTTACGAAAGTGCTTTTCATGGCTTTGTTCAGGAGTTATTAACGAAAAACACGGACCAATCACCGCGCGGTTACAGCAGACTCTGGCTCAGCAATTGGTCCCGTTGTAGCGTTGGCATTGGCCGAGCGGGACTCCGTTTGCAGAAGCCACGCTCTGGTTAGTCCGTGTTTTTCGTTAATAACTTCTGAACAAAACCTCGGAGAACATTTTTGTAAAGGAAAAAATGACTTCAAATGACCTCAGGAATCACTATTTTCAAGGAAGTACAACATTTTTG
Source organism: Halictus ligatus (assembly GCA_028454255.1). Lineage (NCBI taxonomy): Eukaryota > Metazoa > Arthropoda > Insecta > Hymenoptera > Halictidae > Halictus > Halictus ligatus. The sequence continues at coordinate 16,055,097 of CM052129.1, forward strand.
GCACACCCTGTAGACGTATAAATATTTGAAATTCCTTTGAAGAAATGAAAGAAATTGGTGGAGTCCTTTTTGGAGTCAGTACGTGAGTATAACTTTCGAACTACTACGCACCGAACATGGCTGAAAATTGGCATGTACATCGTGCACAGTTGAACAAACCTAGAAAAAAGAAAAAAAATTACCTCATTCTGTGACTCACGGCCCGCGAAATTCGAAAATTCCCGTTTCTTTTTGAACATACAAATGACAAGGTAAATAATTACAAATATGAAACCGATCGATTGACCGGTAACAAGGTGTTCGACGTGAACTATAGAAACTCGAGAGGTTGTTCGACTCCTTTCTGGAGTCACCCAGTACGTGAGTAATGCTTTCAAAACCGGGGCTGATCTAGAGTTAACGCGTTCCTCGAGCACGAGCCAGTTACGTCCGGGTTATTCGTATCGAACACAGAGGTGACCAGGGCTAAATATGCATAGGTGGACGCGGATATAAAGGTCCTTAATGTACTTTCAATGCTCGTAACGGCGCGAAGGGCTTCCTCGTACCGGTGAACGGCGAGGACACCCGTGATCGGAGGACACGCGAACGGAAGGTCGAAGAGGAGTCCGTTCCTCCCAGTTCGATTCGTTACTGGCAGACCGCGTGTCCGTCGGCGTATACCTTATACGATCTTCATGTAAATGCGAACAGGTAATGAATAATAGTTAGCGACGCCGCGGAAAATAAATATTCATGTTTACAAGCGGCTCGCGCGCGTCCGTTTGCGCGCGGGGACAAACGCGTTTGACGATGTCTAGCTGTGCGCGAACCACGACTGCCTGCAATTATGACGGTATATGACGAACGGCACCGGTTAACGATCACCTGTGCACGAGATCGAGTGCCGCTATGCATGTGCTACCCGCAGTTACAACGATACTTCGTGCAGGTGCCTCCGTGTTTGTGCGCGGATCCGTTCGCTCTACGTATATTTGCGTATCGGCGCGTTTACGCGAACGCATTTCCCCGACGCGTATCCCGAATAACGTGTCTAGAGGTTTTCTCGTTTCTAGGACCGCTTGCACGCACTTCGATACGATATAACCTCACAACCTGAAAAGCATTTATGGTTGTCCAATGGTAGACAACGGTTTTGACTACATATCCCCAACATAGGGCCTACGAAGAAAAATTATGTCAATTTGCCAACGAATATCCAACGTTGGGCCTACAGTTATCATAGTCAGTTAATTAACGTGTTATTTACGACGACAATGCTACATTGGCTCAACCAAAATCTGGCAACATTTAAATATCGTCTTACAGATGTTAGGAACGTTGCTACGGCTAAACACTTGTTAATTATTATATTCCAAATTGACTTTTTTGTTTTCTTATTTATGGATATACACTGTCAAGTTGTTACTGTCGCGCAATGGTTGGCCCTCTAAAGTTTTCTTGTGTGCTGCAGCCTTGGAATTTATTTATTTCTTTAATTTTTTCATTTTCCAAGGGGAAGGCACAAGTAGTGCTCATGTAGCATAACAAAACCCTTTTGGGTTTCTTCAAAATGGGCCTTTATTTTTTCGGTATTTTGGTATAAAATTTTTCACGAATTGAGCCCAGATAGCACACAGACGTCTTAAAGACGTCTTAATAACGTCTGTCGATGGACATTCAGACGTCTTGAAAGTCCCACGAAGGGCTTCCGAACGTCTCTGGAACGTCTTTGTTACAAAACTGTACGTCTTAAAGACGTTTTTAAAACGTCTGTTAGACGTCTTTAAGACGTCTCGAAACAGGCGCCTTTTAGACGTCTTAGAGATGTTCATAAATGTTAATTAACATAAAATAAATTTAAATGAATAAAGCAATATTTTATTGTTATTGTTAATATTTATTATAACATCCAAAGTATACATTAAAATTAAAATTGAACATTAAAAGTAAACATTAAACCTAGACATTAAACATTAAAAGTAAACATTAAACTTAGACATTAAGCATTAAAAGTAAACATTAAACTTAGACATTAAACATTAAAATTAAACATTCAAATTAAAATTAAACATTCAAATTAAATATTCAAATTAAAATTAGACATTAAACATTAAAATTAAACATTAAACGTTAAAATTAAACATTAAACATTAAAATTAAAATTAAACATTAACCATTATAATTAAAATTAAACATTAAAATTAAATATTAACTATTAACGTCAACACTACATTAACACAAGCAGCACAGTACCATTGATATTGCTTTTGATAAACAAAAAATGTTCCATGTGTATTTGTTATAATTTTGCTATTCTATCATAATTATGGGTACGTATGTAAATATTAATGTTGTTAATAATCTAAGATATCTTGTTAACAAATAATAATTAATAATTAATAATGACTAATACTCCTAATTAATAATAACTAATAACTCTTCAGCTACATCTGTATAGTTGCCTAGGTGTTCTTTTGTCTTCCAAGTATATATTCGTCTCTTGTGAACTTTAGGCACTTTATACTGTAACACTCCGAGTAGCAATTAGACAAACTGTATCCTAAAAAAATGAACGAAAATTAATAAAATTTATAACGCAACACTGAAATAAATATTGCAGAAGGGCACAAGCAAAAATATCAACGGTACAAATAATAGTAATGAAAATACTTACTTGTCAAAATAATATGTAAATAACGACGTGCAATAACGATGTGGAATAACGCCGTCCAAAGTCCCCAGTTCACAACGCTCGAAAAATCACAATACTAAAGGATAGTTCAGACACGGCAGAAACAGCGCAGTTGAACGAACATGAAGACGTTAATGTAAATAAGCACAGCGCGTTTGATCCGCGTAATTTCCGTCGCGTCTGAACTAGACCTAACGAAACCGCTCGAAAGTTAAACGAAACACGGCCCTAAACAGTTCTAGGGTAACTGACGAGAAGTCTTCCCCCACTCTGTGACCAGGTCCCTTAAGAACATGTGATCCTTATTCTTCTGAGAGCGTCACAACCTTAGGGTATAGGTCATAAAAAAAATCCCTAACCTTCGAAGCAGGAGTCAACGAATGCGCCCGCAGGTTCTTGGGACAACTTCGCGTTGCCAGCAATTATCTGGAGCAATCGTCTATGCACACACACACACACGTCGTAAAGACGCTTATTTCAGACCTACAAATGACGCCTTTTCCAGACGTAAGACTTTCAGACGTAAAATGGACGTAAAAAAGACGTCTTTAAGACGTCGCGTGCTATCTGGGAGTAACTCATATCATAGCGTCTAGTCTTAAGACATCTCTGTAGTATCGGTGGTAGTGTATCAGCTTATTACACTGATGGTCTGGGTTCAAGTCCGACGAGGTTATAATTTTTTTCCTTTTCTTTGAATTTTTAAACAAATGTTTATTACATTAGTGTTTTTAAAATTTTAACGATTTGATGAATTGAAGGTTTTAGGTAACTTTATAGATTTTAATACTCATTCGGGTACAAATGATATATTAAATTTTATTTGTGCCAACAATTTCGGGTGTGTATTTGGAAATGTAACCGTTGTTCTACGAATTTTTTTAACTTTGCCCGTAACAGTAGCTTCTACCTAAAAATCGTTCTTGAGATTACAAATAATAAAAAATTACTTAAGATCATCCATGTCTCAAGCACGGTTAGCAGGTTTATCAATAATTGCAATAGAACATTATGTTGCTACCGCGCTAGGTCATAAAGAAATGATTGATGAATCTGCTAGCATAAAAGCGAGAAAAGTAAAATTTTAATATTAATGTTTGCTTATAAATTTAATTTTGTTAAGAGTTTATAATACGAGTAAATCCGTATTGTTTTATGTACACTACTTAGTATTTATGTAGTGTTCTATGTAATTAATTACATTACAATGTATACTAGGTACTCTATAAAGATTTATATTACTTAAATTATTAATAACAATATTATTTTGTTTTATTTTTATTACCCGAAAATTAGCCATTATTGTCTGAAAAAAATATAGTGGTGGGGGCGCTATAAAAGAACTTCGCAGCAGGGCGCCGACTACCCTAGAGCCGGCCCTGGCTGCTGAAGATTACTTTTCTGATTAAATTGGTATTCGATTTGGAATAAGTAGATATTTATTCTTCTGTAAAAACGTCAAGAATTAATTTGTGTATTTAGTAGTCCCAATTTTTGTTATAAATGTTACAAAATTCATGTGGCTTGGAAAAAGAAAAATATCATGCTCTAGATACAACGTAATAATGAATTTACAGTTTTAGAAAAACCGGAATTTACTTTAACGCTGAACCTACCGAGCCTTAAAAGTAACTGATGCATGTTGTCTTATAAAAATGACGAAATTGAATTTATTTGGATTTTGCGCGGTTCGTATTGTAATATATGCTTTACTAGTAATTTCAAAATGAAAAATCTGGAACCAGTCATTTTGACCAGCGGTGGTAGATTTAGTGTTAAAGGGACACTTAAAAATGTACAAATTTCTTTTGCACCAATCCCTGTAACATTATCTAGCGGATTCCGCATCGTGTAGGGTTCAAACAGCGCGCGTTCCGGCGAATCGTTGCCTCTCGGGCATTGTCGGAACTCGTCGTGAGGACTACCTCCTTCTTGGTGGTGATGCGTGTGCTAGCGTGTGAGCGTGTTTGTTGCGTAAGATATATTTTGTTTTAATTAAGAAATACTCGTCGTTTTACATTATTTTCACCGGTAGAAACAATTCTTTCGCTACTTTGTTCTTCAATTTTATTTAAGAAGTATAAATAAATATCATCTCATAACCAAGCCCATGCCGCTTTATTCAAACATAACCCAACACAATGCATCGCGGACTTCGTCGACTCAAAACTGCCATCAATTCATAGATATGGAGTACGCCACGTGTCTGAAAGATGGAAAAACTATGTAGAGGTGGGAGGAGTTTACTTTTTTGATAAAATTAATATTTGATTGCGAATAAACAGACGTAAATTTTTATGTAAAAATTCCGAGAATTAATTTGTACACCTAATAGCTCCGTAGCTGAGCGAGGGCTGACTGTACTATACGTTTTCATCGTTTTGTTCGCCAACCTTTTTTCGGTAAGAAAATACTTTGCTACAGGAGAATCGAAACTGCAACACGGTTGGGCACGGTTCCTGGACATCTCGTCGAATAATCGTGCCGACAGGAGGAAAAAGAAGGAAGATCAGGGAGGTAGACAAAGAAGAGACCCGTGAGGAAATGGTTTCCGTACACCGCGAAATTCGAAACTGCTTGCTGGGACAAGGTCATCCTTTTAGGTCCATAGTCTGGAACATGGTGTCTCGAGAATTTTTTTCTGTCCTCAAGCATGTAGAATGTCGCCGGCGCGGTAGCTCTTGGTCTGAAGATCGTATTTTTCTTTATAGTCCCGACAGTCAAGTTCGCTGGCAGTTTGGGAGATCTGTGTTTACTTGAAGCAGTATTCTGGATCATTTAAACACCCGTATACTTTTCCGTTACTTAAAAAATTCATGATCTGCAATGTCGTACTCTTAGAATAAATTATATATATATATATAATTGCAACAAGATTTAACAATAAATATCGTTTAAGGATAATAATATCAATATTTCTCAAATTTCATAAAACTGACAAGTGCTCCGATCTTTTGTGTTATCCTACCTGCTCCGATCATTTCCTGAATTTATTGATTATTTACAAACAGTCAAAAATATCCTCCAGCGCGTTCTATCTTACACGTAGTTAATAAATCTCTCGTATGGGAAATAAAAGATCGGAATGTAAAATGGAGTTTTCAATTAATTGATTGTGAGGGCCATAAATTCATTTGGCCACTCGATGTACAGTCGGGGAGAAAATTAAGTGGACCCCCTTTAAAAACTAATAACCTTTTTTAAATTTAACCAAACAACTTGGATTTTTCTAAGATCTTAGAAGGATTAGTTTATTATTTTTATATATTATTTTCATATTTTATTTTTATAAATATTAATTAAAAATCGCTATTGGTCGAAATTGTGAAGGAAAGAAGAGCACAATTTTTAACTGTTTTATCTGTGCTCGTAACGACAATTTGAAATATGCGTTTCGCAAATCTAATTCAGTTATATACATGCACAAAGTTTCATCGAAATCGGTTATGCTGCTATGAGCTACAAATATAGCAAAATGGGAGCTGTAGAGTGAATGTCTCAGGTTTTCGACCGTTTTAAGGAATTTCGCCCTTATGTAATCACCTTTAAATGTTTTTAGCTCGTAACAGCTCGTGTAATTAATAATAATTAATGTGATTAATAGTCCCAATTAGTATTAAATGATTAATAGTATAATTAGTATTAAGTGATTAATAGTAATAAACAGTATTAAACAGAAATTAATATTAATTTAGTGACTGCAAACAGTAAACACAGCCCGCTGTTTCCCTCAAATTCTGTTTTCTTGTTAATAACTTTTTAATGAAACGTTAAGCAATCTATGTCTATATAGTATTTCTTTCTTGTTTAGACTCATAGAATATACTGACAAAGTTTGGCACATTAGCTCTGGGACTGGAATTAAAGTTTCATTACAGCTCGGATAAAAAAGTTGAAAAAGCTGACTTTCATCATTTTGATTCGCAATTCCAACCAATAACAATATTTCAAACTTTAACCGTACTTTTGCTAAACAACGTGTACAGAAAACCCAAGTCGTTAGATCCAACGTTAAAAGGGTCATTAGTTTGAAAATATGTCCACTTAATTTTGTATGTTGGACTGTGTATGTTGTTTTTTTCTGACTGTTAAAGAAGCAAAATTAGAAGGAACGCGAACACGTTGTTCGTTCGAATTTTTGCGACGTTGTTGAGGCTGCGCGCGAACATCATGGCAAGAGATAGTCGTGCGGATTTCATAGTTTTCGATGTTCGAAGACGGTGCCCTTAAGAAAGACGCGGCTCCCTCCGAGGCAGGAGCGAACAAACGGAACGAACGAAAACGGTGCCCTCAGAAATTGTGGGTTCCTTCTTGTTGCTCGCTCGCCAAAGGAATCCGCCATCACGGGAATCCTCGGCCGAGCCTCCGGGCGACGGAGTCCTATGGCTAACAACAAGACAGACCCGAAATTCAACGGGGCCGAGTTCTTCCACTGTCTCGGCCCTGGGTCCTGCCTTCCAAATTTCCGAGCAAACAGAGAACAGCGCAGCCGGCCCGCCGAATTCAGATTACGGCGCGTCAACCGCAGCTCTCGCCTCGGCCTAGCCGGTTCGTTAGTGTATCATCGTGTTTGTAGAACTGTTGCGCGAAAATACACGCTCCTGCCTCGCGTGTACTGCGACACCTAGCGTACACGAAGAATATGCGGTGCCTCGTGAGAATCACCTACTTACTTGACATCACGCATCTCTTCCTTCGTGCTGCTGTACAGCGACGAGCGAAACTGAACACACTTTTAACACTTTTTGGAAATAGTGTTTACTCGATATACAGTGTGTCCCACGAGCTCTGTCCACTTGAATATCCTGGTTATTTCAAACAATACGAGAAAAGAAACAATACAGCAGTTGTAGGGATTAAGAAACTACATAATATGATATGAATGATATTCTTGCAAGTGGAGAAGTAGAGAAGATATAGAGATATCACCTTCGTTTCTTTAAATGGAATGTCCAATTTTTTAGGCTCGATTTAAATAGATTGGCGTATTCCGAGTATAAAAGTACTAAAGTGTATTTGTCATTCTATTAATAACATTTTGTCTTCCTAGTAGTAGGTACGAATGGAAAATGATTTCGATAATATCTCGTTAACTATTAGGTCTAGAACATATGAAGGCTAATACGTTTCTATACTTTTCTATACAAAACATTTTCGTACAATGCATACGTTGGAAGTTATTCCGGGTGAACGAGTTGCGTGGGATACCCTGTATATTTACAGCTGGAAGAACGTTCTTCAGCACCACGTAACGTAAGTTTTGACAAAATTGTCATTTATAAAAAGATACAGTCAAGCGAAATTGGATAATATCGGAAAACGAATGCGACAGTTCTAAAACATGTATTACGTTGCTGCATACGAAATGTCCAATTTTTAATAGTTACGTTAAAAAGATATAAATTTTTTGTAAATAAATCTTGCTGGCTAAAGTAAGCAATATTGTAAACATATTCCGTCAATGAATTACGAGTTTCTTGGAATATTACAGTAAAAATTGCATTTTCTGGTCATTCACGTACTTCATTTACAAAACTGTGATCGCCATTTTTGGAATTTCTTTTACGACCGATAAATAAGGAGTACATATAACATCACATTTTGTTCAAACATAATGCTATTGTCAATATGTTGATTTTTCCACTTAAGTAAGAAGCATACATAATAATCACGTCATCGTCATTGAAATAAACTTTCTTTACAAGTAAAATTATATGTCTAAATAAAAACTAAAAATAGGAGCTTAGATATAAACTTTGTACCTCAAAACGACATATGATATACCTGTAAACTATAAATTTGCTTGATAACATTTCATAATATTTCAATTCGAAAATCGGACATATTCATATTCGGAGGTCTTTGAATAAATTCTTAGTATCCTATGGTAACCTATCTTTATGCCAAAATGTGGTTCGACCATTTAGGAACGTATACCTTAAATTTCATTAATTTCGAATTAACAATAAGGTACAGTCGAGGATAAAATTAAATGGCCACCCTTTAACAACTAATAACTTTTTCAGATTGGACCAAACGACTTGAGTGTTTTTTTTACATGTTAAAAGAATTTGTTTACTAGGTAATGTATAAATAAATTAATTAAAAATTCCGAAGAAAAGAGTAAAGGTCACATTTTCTAATTTTTTCATCCGTTCTTATAATAAAAGTTTAAAATATGCCTTAAATATAGATAAGTTGTACACATGCACAAAGTATCATCCAAATTGATTAAGGTTACTATGAGTTATAAATAGACTACGGATTTTATGCATTTATGACAAAAATGAGCAGGTGTAATTTAGAAGAGAAACATTAGAAGAATTTAAAGATACTGTTATATTATTTTCAATCTATTAAACATGATCGAAAATAAATTAAATTATTTCACCCCAGCTGTTGCAATTCAGATAGAAAGTTTCTATTTTGCATAAAGATCCTCAGTCTAGTTATGAGTAACTGAAAATAGCAATAAACATTGTGAGAAACTGCTAAATTTATTTAGATCAATCGTAAGCCCAAAATTCGAAGGTTTTCGCATCTTCCAATGCCTAAAGATTTTTTATGCGTCAATTGATTTCGATGAAACTTTCTGCATACAATAACTTAGACCTACTAGAGGCATATTTTAAATTTTCGTTATGGGCATAGATAAAAAGGTCAAAAACAGTGACCTCCACTCTTTTGAAATAACAATTTCAAAGAAAAAATTCTACACATTACCTAGTAAAAGAGTTCATCAAAATTTAAAAAAGTTATTGGTTTTCACAAGGTGTCCACTTAATTTTGTCCCCGACCATAAAAGTTTGATTTCTTTTTTTCCCACGCTCCGACGATTTCGGATCAGCGTTTATCGGCGATGCTGCAACGCCCACTGCCAAAATAAAGTGTAAATGCGGTGCTTGAAATATTCAAAGGGAGTAATCAATATTTCCGGCGGCGCGATGGACAGGTTGCGGCCGCGGATTTTCCACGGGCGGCCGCACAGCACTGCACCGCACCACCGCGCCGGTTGGACGCGTTAGCGCGAGGCGGAAACCGATCCGGCTCGCGGTAAATGCAATTTTCCGATGCGGCACGTAATCGAGCGTCCTTGAAAACGCCGACGAGATCCCCCGCGCGAGGTGTCCTGGCTAGATCTTCGACGTGCCCATCGTATTTCTTCTCGATTGCCGGCGTGCCGTGCCGGTGCATTCGGGCACCACGCGAACGCATGCAGCCGGAGCAGCCTCGGTGCAGCGCAGCGCAGCAGCGACGGCGCGGTGTGCGTGGATACACGCGTGCACGGCCGAGTACTCCACCTGCCCCACGCGCGTTTATTATCCCGTATCGATGCGTGTGCATGTGCGGATCGCGCATGAGACAGACGCACTGGCGACTCAGAGGGAGGGAGAGAGAGAGAGAGAGAGAGAGAGAGAGAGAGAGAGCGAGTACGGTAGAAGCTGGAAGAGAGCGAGAGAGCTCCGGCGCGGCGCGAGAGCGCGGAGGAGCGAGAGAGGAACGGTCGGAGAGAGCGCATGGAAGGTTGGATCGTTCGCTGCCGGTAGCAACGACCCTGGATGCATCGACTCCTGGGGTTGTTGGGTGGTAAGGGTGGTGGATACAGCGAGAGGGGACGGAGAAAGAGGGGAGGGGGTGCAGTGTGACGAAGATAGAAACAGAGAAAGAGAGAGAGAGAGAGGACGGTTGCTGTAGGTACCAGAGACTAGGGGAGTCACCCTTTGTCCTCCGTCTTTCTCTTGCCGCCTAACCAACCCCTCTGTGTTCAGAAGCTCTCTTCGTTCCTCGCCAGCAGCCTTCTCTGTCTCTCTCTAGCACATGTACACAGACTCTCCGGCAACCCGTGTTCGTCTCTCTCTCTCTCTCCCCCCTCTCTCTCTCTCTCTCTCAGTCCATCTCCCCCCTACTAGCTCTTCGGCTCTCCACGCTATTGATCCCGCAGCATCCACCGCGAAATAACGACGTACGCCCCTGGTTCTCTCTCCGTCTTTCACCCTCCCTGTTTTTCTTTCCCCGTTTACTGGCTGATCCCATCGGGACGGAGCCGAGGAACGAACGGGATCGTGACCGGCGTGATTCCGTCCGCGAGAAAACAGAAATTTTTCCGCGGGATCCCGGGCTCTTTCTCGTTGTTGCGATCGTGTGCCCGTGCACCCCCGTGATGGGTGGCGGTGCAACGGGGGTGGATCGTCGAGGGGGGACGGGTGGGGAGGGGCAGCCGGGTGAACGGAACACATTGAACTCGACACGGTTCCGAGTCGTCGTCTGCGAGAACGAGGAAAGTTCGGAACGTACGCCGGGTATTCCCGGTCGTCGACACCACCGACGGAATCCCCGGGGATCGACGGGCCAAAACCGTGGCCTTCCGGAAACCGTGCGCTCCTGATTTTACCCCGTAATTTGCTACATTACGCAGCCCGGACGATGTGATTTCAATCGAGTTTCTATAGACGGGCGGGATTTTTTTATTTTCGTTCGCGTCGCTCAGTTGAAAACTGTCAGGCGATTGCGAAAGATTCGTGGCGGATTTGAGTATCAGGCCCAAGCGATTATCTTCTAGTACAGCTTCAGTAACCAATAGAGCACGTTTCCGGGAAAAGGCCCATGAACGGAAACAACGAATGAGTGAATTGCATTAGAAGTTTTATTTTTCCCAATATGAGGGACCCAATTACTGTGAGTGTCCCAATTACTGTGCCTAAATCAATAATACTTATTTATAAAGCATAATTAATACTAAAAAAGAGATATATCAGCTGATTTCAATGAAAAAAATCAATGTCCCTTTTTTAATATTCATTATGCTTTAAAAATACGAATAATTAAAATAGGCACAGTAATTGATATACCCACAGCAATTGGGTCCCTTACCATGTTATTATGCTCGAATCGTTAATTTCGTCTTTCTTAAAAATATCGTCATAAATATAATATAAGTTTATAATGTACAATGATACCATTTTAAAAATAAAGACCCTTTTCTATAAATCGTGGAATACCTTAGAAATACAAAGGAAATATATCTATTCCGCAAATACCATGTTACAGTAATTCAACTATGATTTATTAATTTCTTCAAACCTTTTGTTTACCCAGTGACAGCTTTCGTCATTTGAACATTTGTATGAGTCACGAACAACTTTTTCTTTTGTTTTTTACTGTAAAGAATATAATGCTAAAAAGTATAATACTTTTTCATTTGTGTACACTGTAATTTGTGCAGACGAATTTCCTATTTTATTTTACCGAACACGAGTAAGGAAACAACAGTGTATCTGTCTCAATTGTTAGAACATTAAAATGAAATTTTAGTGGAACATTGTTAGGTATACAGTATTTACTCGATACATGACCAAAACACGGGGACATATATCGGCCAGTAGATACTATTCTTTCTTTAAAAGAAACTATTCTTCTTTCTTTGGTGCATGCTTACATAGAAAAGGACAGGGAAGCTCTAGAGGCCTCGGTTCATGACACCTCACGGGGTATACCCCGCGGCAGTGGGGACAGTTCTGGGACTTTTATCTGCTAGACATTTGGGACATACATATATAGAGTATATATAAACACTATATAACAGTTGTTTACAGTCGATTTACCTAAAAGGGGCCCGTAGTTCTGTAAGCCCTTCTTCAAGAAATGTCCTCATTTATAAGCTGCTCCACCATAACATGGACACTTTGGTCTGTATTGTGCCGGAATCGGGTTAAACGAAAATTAAAAATAAATACTAATAAGGAAACCACGTTTTCAGAATACGGTTCTTAAATCCTGATGCGATCAGCCGATTATGATAGTATTATATTTGATACTAGATTATAGGCCATATATTCACCACCACAAAATGTAGGAAATACAGGAAAATGTTTATACTAGCAAATAATAACCCTAACACCCCCGTGGGGGAGGGGGGAGGGGCTCCTCGAACCCATAGATTGGAAAACTTTGAATTAGGACTATTTTTCTTGGATGGAAAATTCTCAAAAAATTATTTATTGTCGAATGTACATTAAGTTTAAAATTCCGAAGTCCCGTTGCTATAGGGAAAAAGTTACAATGCATAGAAAGGAAAAACCAGACTACGCATTGCGGTGTAAGTATAGCAGCAATGACGCGCAACGGACTCCTACATTTTTATTTTATAAATATACACATAGACGCAATGTAAAATGTTCATAAAGTATTACACGTTTAAATATCACAAAACCTTTTTTAAAGAACAAGTTTTTAGGAGAAATGAGTAAAAAAAGTACGGATTCGAGGAGTCCCCCTCCCCCTGGGACTCCGCGTGATGATGCAAGGCTTGGGAGTGCTAGGGATAACCTCTTGACAAAAGGTACCATTTATTATTCAACTTATCATTTGTGTAAGCTTAACAATGAGTTTCCGTAGAACTTCAAAACATGGATTATACAGTTCCTGGGATTATAACAGATATGTTGCTGGCAATATTTGTTAGTAATATTACGCAATATTTTACTGCAATTTGTAGAATGGCATATGAAATGGCGTATCCGAGATGTCGTTTGTACATACATACATCAAGCAGTTAATAATGTTTCCACAGTATTGTTAGCATATGCCAGCGTAATCAAATCACTTTTCCTAGTTTCCATAAAATAATCTCTGACATGCAGGAATTTGCATAAGGAGTTTGCGTAAAATATCTAAGATCACCGATGAAATACAAGAACGGTTTATCTTACATCGAAATATACATAAAATGCATCCGTAAGAGTCTCGTCGGATCTTTGTATGGGCTTGCATTTAATGCAATTAAAAGCAATTTTAATTGCTTTCATCTTTCATCCACCACACTATCGTCGATACGCACTCGAAAATATAAAAAGGGCGTTGAACAAAACCGCAATCTTTATGAAAAACATATGTATCAAATGCGAAGATTATTTTCAAAACTAGGATGTATTTCTTTATAGATGAAAAATAAAGTGAAGACCTACGAAGTGATTTCTGTACTAAATACTTTCAGAAATTATACATCTGTGTAACTTTAAAGTCACGTACCGATACAACAATATTTTTCAGTTCAATTTCATTTTGAGCCACAATGTGACAGAAGTATGTTGCTCGTTAACGAAGAACCATCGCTATTGTCAATTCGGATTTTAAAATAAATTCAAATGTTTTTAGGTGTTAATTCATTGATACCTTGCATCTAGAGGACGATATTTTTCTACTTTCAAGTTATACAAATTTTGATATTATGAAATTTTGATTCATTGTCAATTCGGATTTTAAAATAAATTCAAATGTTTTTAGGTGTTAATTCATTGATACCTTGCATCTAGAGGACGATATTTTTCTACTTTCAAGTTATACAAATTTTGATATTATGAAATTTTGATTCATTGTCAATTCGGATTTTAAAGTAAATTCAAATGTTTTTAGCTGTTAATTCATTGTTACCTTGTATATGTAGGACGATATTTTTCTGTTTTCGAGTTACATAAATTTTGATACGTTCGTAACAAAAATTGGGACTATAGATAAGTATAGTAAGTTCCTAACAAAGTATGTAACATTAAAAGTAGTGTTTTTAGCTGAAGGTATTTTTATTGGCTACCGAAGCTAACACTGAAGAGTGTTGACTACAGGAAGTCATACAGGAAACGTGAATAATGGGAGGATTTAGCTATTTTGTAGGGTACCAGTAGACTCTTGTAATTAGGTTTGATCGAATGACACTTCGGGTCATCTTCTATGTGCGCGCAGAATTAGCCCCTCGAGAGCAACACCTCGAACCTAGAGACCTTTCGAAATGCCGTAACTCTCGATCTAAGTGATCGGATGTTTCGTTAATGCTATTGGCACCATCTGTGCGCCAAAATGTGTCGCACCTGTCGGATAGATAACCACAGACACACTTTCACCACAGCTGGTGAATATTGTGTTTCATTATATACAGGAAACGTCCTGTTCTTTAAACTGTTGCACGATCCTCGATCGGAACGCTTTTTTGTTAAACGTTTGTTTTATTGAAACTACGAAAACGGATGTTCGAATTGGTCTTCATTCCGTTTATTGTAAAATTGTGATTTTGCATGGTACGCCCTTATTTACAGTTTCCGGTTGTTGATGAATGGAAAAACTTCCTCAGCTGTTATCGGTGATAAAAAAACTTTTACCGTATGAGTTATAAAAAGATCAGAGATTTCTACGGGAATTCAGTGATCCAAAAATTTGTGTAAACGGAACGTAAACTATGCGCGTTATTTAAATCATTTTAAAATATCATAAAACAAAAGGTTAGGTATATGCTGAATGGACGATTATTTTATATTTTTTTTTAAACGAAATTATGTTCTTTTTAATGCATCAGTCGGACAAACTTGTTTTCCGTATACAATACAGGTTGTCTCAAAAATGTTGTACTTCCTTGAAATGGGCGATTACCAAAGTCATTTGAAGTAACTTTTTCCTTTGCGAAAATGTTTTCGGGAATCACTCTTTTCAAGCAAATTTTTGGGACCCCATATATAGATCCTTTTATGGTTCGAAACCGTAACTTCGGGAAATATTGAAATGCAATTAAGAAACATTATACGTATTTAAGTCAACATCTCCTGAGTCAATGGTTCTTAAGTGATTAGATACTTCTTGACAAAAATGACAAACCACATCGAGTAACAATTGAAAAAATGATATGGTCTATATGTATAAAGAAGAACTTCTTGAATGTAACAGTATGTGCTGTTATTAAGTTATGTTATTCGGAATTGTTGTAAATGCCCGTCAAAATCGGTAGAAGGATTTTCAATAGTTTCGCCTACTGAAAGATTGCCGATCCCGATCTGATTAAAACAATTTCTGACCCGACCCTCGTATCGGATATCAGAAATTTTCGTATGTTTATACTTTCGATAACCCGACCAGGCCCGGCCCGACCTGATCCGAGTATCAGGTAATCGAAATTTTTGGGGTTCTCGCACACCTCAAGTAAATAGTTTGGCGCGGGGAAGCGCGATTGGACATCCGAAGAATCCTACGATGCCCGTCGTCCACGTCCCTCGTTATCTGCCGACGGTCGACGGTCGCCGATCGCCGGTCACCGGTCAGCGGTCACTGGTCAACGGTCACCGGTCACCAGTCGTCGGCCTCCGGTTGCCGGTCACCGATCGCCGGTTGCCAGTCGCCAGTCATCGGTCACCGATCGCAGGTCACCGGTCACCGGAAGCCACCCGCAGTCACCGATGGATGTCCGGCGATATTTCTCACACAGATATAATCGGTGGTAATTTCTTTCCGACCAGTCTGCCCCAGACCTCGCCCGCAAACTTCATCTTCCACGACGAGACTTCGTCTTCACGAAGACTAATACAAGCGCATATATCTTCGCCCAATCGCGAAGAAGAAGATGAACAACGGCTAGCGACTTACACCGGGCCTCGAAACAAAGCATGGCTACACAGGGTGGGCGGAAAATGGTTTTCCGAGAAGAATTCTCACGCATCACGTACCACTGATCCCACATGGACCAGGTGACGCTGTCACGTGCTGAGGGTGAAATACAAAACGTAACTCGCATCTTTGTCTCACAAATGCATACATAGGATGTCCCAAAAATGTTACATTTCCTCAAAAGGGGTAATTTCTTGGGAGATTTGAAGTAATACTTTCCTTTATGAAAACGTTCTCCGCGGCTTTGTTTTCGAGTTATATTTGCCGCGCTCTGATTGGTCCACGATTTTAATTGATAACTTCTTGACGAAGCTGCGCAAGAGATTTTCGCATAGAAAAAACTACTTCTAATGACCTCAGGAATCACCTCTTTCAAGAAAGTACATTTTTTGAACACCTTGTGTATATCGCATGTTAATAAAAGTAAAAGTCACAAAGTTTCAGATCAATTGTTTTACAAATGGCAGATTAACGTTATCGATTGCATAAAAAATGTGTCAAATTGAGACGAGCGACGGATGATTATTATACAGGGTTTGGCAAAAAGGTCTTCCGAATTTCGTTTAGCTTTTGTTCCGTTGCTAATGAGACGAGGTGAGTATTAGTGGGTTTCTATAGCATACGTCGTGCACCGGTACACATCGTGCGTTCGTTATTGAAGCGTTTATTAAAAACAACGAATCTGCGACGCAGAGAGCTTTTCGTATCAATTTCATGCTCGTTCGAAAAACCATATTGCTATGGGTTGAAAATTTCAGGGCCACTGGGTCGGCATTGCCGAGGTCTACAAACATCGACCAAGGACGATAAGCGATGGGCTGTTATATGCAAAAAAAATCGTATCAATGCCGCCATGAACGATCGAGCGGATGATACACAGCTTCAGAAATCGACTATGAATGAATATCGCAAATGAAGACCGTCGCCTGGCAGATGTCATGTTCAAGAGCACATGAAAACAAACTGTATTCTCTGTAATTTTACAGTGTGTAATCAAATTTTTTTATTGTACAGTTGTAACTTCTGATAAGAGGTTATTCTGCAGTCTGTATTACATACATGATATGACAATAATAACCTTATACTAATGTGAAGGTAGCGTAATAAATACATATCAGTTGGAGTCACTTAATTGGTAATGGACGTGATGGTGACATTGTATACACAATCCACAATTTTTCAGGAAGGAAAATAAGATCTTGCATAGAGTGTTTGTATGTCCGTGGAGTAGTACATTACACGACATGAGAAGAAAACAACCCCGTAATCTCAAGTTATACAGGGTGTCTCACATAAATGGGAACACCTAAATATCTTTCGTATTTACAGTCCTATCAGAAAACTTCAGAGGACAAAGTGATACTATTGCAGGGGGCAATATAATGGTGAAGAAAAAAATTTTTCGTTACTTTACTGACGAAGGAAGATTTAATTTCGATGGACCAGACGCCATAGGTTATTACTATCACGATTTGAGAAACGAACAGCAATTTTTAAGCCGTCGCCAAATGGGACGCCGGGGTAAAACAGAAATCAAATTTGTAAAAGAACGAATGATAAATTAACAATTAAACACATATGCTGTAAGAATTGCTGGAAATAAATACATATTACAACAAGATAATGCCGCAGTCCACACAGCAAAAATTGTAACGAAATACTTTTCTTTAAAGAATAGATGTGGTAGATGGCCGGCAAGATCCCCCAATCTCAACATTATCGAAAATTATTGGGAATATCTTGCCACAGCCATATACCAAAATGGCAGACAATTTCAAAATATTGACGATTTAAAACAACAATATATACTGGTCGAGTGGGAGAATATTAACCAAAAAAGTATTTAAAAAATGTATAAATCTTTACCAAACAGCACGATTGAAGTCATTAGACGTAAAGGAGGTTCTACAAAATATTGAGGTTTGATTTTTATTAATTAATTGTTTCATATTTCAAGTTTTTCGTTAAGTGTGCTATCAGTTTGTCCCGCTTGCGAACCACAATATTTATGTTTTCGTTCCTAGAATTCTGATGACGTAAATGCTGTGGATGATGTTGAGAAGCTAAGAAATCGCACAAGAAATCGCTTCAACCCTCACCGAACCGATAAATCCGGGCTGTCGCCGTAACAACCTTCTCAACTAGTTCGGTTTTTCGTTAATTCGTAAAACGAACACGGGCAACGCGAAACCTACGTCGCGGCATCGCTCAACAGATGATACTTAGTACATTATACATATGGACATGTCCAAAAATGTTGACATATTAACACGTTCGGCGCTGCGTCACCCATATTTGTGACGGAATTATTTGTGCAGGTTTTAAAATGAATTTTTACGTTGATATATTCATTGTACTAAATTTGATTAGGATCTGTAACATGCAAGAAAGTTGGAGGATTACTCAATATCGTACATTCAATTTTTTGCAATTTTTATTTCATTAAATAACTTACTTTGATTTTATGGAATTTTTGGGGTTTCTAGTTAGGCATTCAAGGTATCAAAATATTCATTTTCTTCAGTTTATGATATTCAAACGAGAAAAAATATGTGATGTGCTATCTTTTTGTCCCGAAGTATAGGTTTAGTGTTAAGGACGCGTAAAAATGCTAAATTGGTCTTGCATACATTGCATCGGATTTTTGTCCCGCTGGAATCGCGATGTCTTCCTTTGAGCACAGCGTGAACATGTCGCCAACGCGGACGAACCATTGCGCAAGAATGGCGGAAAGCTTGGAAGAATCGCAGAAAGAGTAGAGGAACAAGTCGGCCGGGTGTGGAATAATTTTTGAGCCCCGGTCGACCACCCTGGGCCCGACCGTTGACAAATTAGCATAACAGGGAATCGACCCGACCAACTGGCGGAGTCAACCCCCACTGGAAACCCCCTGCAAACTCGTCTCAAGTGCTAGTTATATAGGCATCGGTGGAAGCCAACATCCGACATTTAACGTTCGAGACCGTGGTAAGGGTTCCGTTTACGTCAACGAGCCGGGGAATTGAATTATTTTAAGCGAGGATTTTGATCTTTGACGCATGGAAGCCGGGGCGTCTCGCTGCGCCGCGCCGCGCCGGTATATCGAGCGGCGCGGGTTGGTAACAGGTCGAATTAGAGTGGTTCGGGAACGTTCCGACAACCGGGGCTCTATGATTTACGATCGTAGATCGAGGGGGCACGAATTCGAGAAGCTCGGCCGCCGCGAACTTGTTTCTACTCGTTGCTGGAATTATTTTAAGCGACCGGTTCGATTTTTGATGTGTTTTCGGGAGGATATCGGGTGGCGTGGCCTGCGCTAACTGATCGGAGCCGGAGAGATTCGAGAACGTTGTAGACACTGCGGGGTCGATACTCCGGCGATGGCCTGGCGAAGGACGACTGACGTTCGCAGATTCCATTCTATAATTTACTCAATCGGAAATTAATCGATGCTTTTATATCAGAGTCGCGTCGAGCCGACACTCTGCACTTGGCGCCGCGGAAATGAGCAGGGACACGAGCAGCGAAACGGAAAAAGAAGTTTAGCGAACGTTTTGTTGGTCGTTTAACTAAATCGCGTGCGCACGCCTCAAAGAAAACGGCCTGGAACCGCCGTTTAATCCTCTCCATGTGACGCTGGCAGCGTCAGTTAACGAAAGAAAAGGCCGCGTCTATTATATTCATCGTGGGATAACACGAAAGCGGGACCCACTTCTTTGGGAGGCGACCCGGCGTGACGCAGTTTTATCCGTGCACGTTTATTTTCGTATCGCAACAAAAAGCAGCCCGTTTTCAGGGTCGTTTGAAACCTGTTCCGAGAGAGGGTAGCGACCTTAAGGGGTTGAAGAACCCGCGCGGGCTGCCGCGTTGCGACTGATTCTGCGCCGCGGCTGCGAGATTTCAATCTCTCCATTAGGCGAATACGTTTGAAAATTGAACGACCGGGGTTGACCGAGACGACTCGACTCGACCCGACCCCGGAGAGAGTCCCGGAGAGCAAACGAATAAAATCCGCCAGGGTGGAAATTTTCAATTTGCTCGGTTGCGAACGACCATTTAATTAGCCGGAGGAAAAACTGTCTCGACGACGTGGCGCGCAATTTCACAAAAGAATTTCATAAACACCGCGCCGCGCTCATAAAGATGATTAAATTCTCTATTACATCGATCTGGCCAGTTCAAGAGAATCCTCGCAACGATCTCTCGTTCGCACAGAGAAAGAGAGGGAGAGAGAGAGATCCCTGTTTCGTCCCAACCCATTCCCTGTCCGAAAACAAACACCGCAGCGTCGGGTAATGATATCAAAATCATTCCGGCTATCGATCGTTATTGGGGTCACATAGGTGGTCCGGCCAGCGCAGCGGCTCGTTAATTACCGATGAATAATAAACGGTTGAAGAATCGCGGCGTAGCCCTCGGGGGGCTGGTTGATCAGCGCAACCGGCTGAGCCTTTATCAGCCGGAGGGTCGTACGCCATGCCTCAAACCGTGGCGCGGCAAAGACGAGCAGCGCCGCGTAAACGGTGGTCCAAGTGATTTGTGAGAGGTGGATAATGGTTATCCCGGACCGCGATGCTGCCGTGCCCTCGTCGACGGCAGAGAGCTACGCCGATATCGGTACCGGGTTGGCGGTGGTGGCGGCGGCAGCGATGGTGGTGGTGGTGGCTGTGGAGCAACATAGGGAACGAAGGGTGGAGAAGTCGGGCGGCGGGGTGAACGAGGGGGATGAGTGAATCGTCGGAGGGCTGGTTGCAGGGACCGGCGGGCTCCTACGTATACCAGGGGTGTAGCCACCTCGGTGCACCGAGGGGTGGATTCTCCGGCTCGGGTCAGTGCCCTCCCGTAACATTGAACCACCCTGCGGTGCAGTCAGGGCCGAGCCAAGTACGCATGCGTCCCCAGAACGCCCCTCTGACATCACAACGTGCGCCACCCAGAGAACCAGCTCAGCCTGGCCACCCCCGCAACCCTCCGCGAGCGATCTATCCTTCCGAGCATATACACCCACCATGCTACCGGCTCGGCCCGGCCCGGCCCGGCCCGTACGCCGCGCCGGCACGTCTCGGTGTTTTAATTTCTTCCATCTTTCCGTCTCTTCTCCACCCTGTTCCGTTTACTTGATACCTTCTTTGCCACGCGCTGCCGGCTTCCGTTCGAGCCCCTCCATCCTAGCTTCAAAATACTGACTCTCGTTTCTACACGTGAGTACACGGATTGAACATGGACAGGTTCGCCGACGAATCCAGCGCGGTTTCCTCGGTCGGGAGGAGAGTCTCCTCGACGACAATCGGATCTCGGGAGCAGCAGCTTCGGATCGACCCTCCCGGTCGCAATCGCAGATACAGAGCCGAAGTCACGCTCGGCCGTTGCAACTCGCCCGCGTGGCTGCCGGACACCTGTGCTCGTTTCACGGACAGGTGGACCGGGCCGAGGGTTCACCCGGCCCTGATGGAAATCCCCGGGGCTGATAAACAACGGCGCTCTCCTCTTCGCGGGGGAAGGGGAGGGCGAGGGGGAAGCGTCATGTTTCGGATCGCGCCGCAAGTCGAGGGAGTTACGACGCGATGAAAGTATAAAAAATTCGTGCGGCAATGCCACGCCATGGCATGCCATGCCGCGTCATGCTACGCCACGCCGGCTCGGATAATCGATATTATCGGGGATACGAGAGACGGGCCGGCAACCGAGCACGCGGAAGTTTGTAAACAACGATATTTCGCAGGTACCCGCCGCGGATGAAGGCGCGGCAACCGGCAACATCCGC
The DNA here is from genome assembly GCA_028454255.1 of Halictus ligatus. NCBI lineage: Eukaryota > Metazoa > Arthropoda > Insecta > Hymenoptera > Halictidae > Halictus > Halictus ligatus. Next base: position 16,076,936 of record CM052129.1, read on the forward strand.
GCGGAACGGGATACGCAGGATGCGTGTTTGCGGATCGAATTGTGTACCCGGCCAGTGTAATCATAATTAGATGAAACCGTATATGTTGTATTGTTCCGGAAAATCGGCTGCAACTTATTTGCAGTTCGTCGGGGAGTGATTATAACTGCGTACACTCCGCGACAATGGTGCGGGGTTATCGAAGTAGTACTACAGATTTTTGACTTACAGAGCTTACCACAGCCATATTTTTTTCTTCTTTCTTTCCAGATGTTAAAAGTGAGTTGAGTATTACTTGCCACTTTATCGTGGGAAAGTATAAACTCGCACAGTTTGTAGAAATTGCTACAAATGCGAAATAATGAATCTGTTCGAATATCGAGAAAAAAGATTCGTGATACACTTTTAGATTACTTTCCTCGAGTTCGTGTTAAACCGTTGGTTTATTCCAGTAAGCCGACAACGCTAAATGATTTAAAAACTAACATTAATCCTGTTATTGCACAGGTACCGATTTATGCGAAAAGTAGCTAAAAATTGGTGTCCACGGATCGATTTTTTAAACCAGTCCTGCGGCGGACACTCAAACGAAATGATTTTTAAAACATACTGGTATATACCAATAAATAAAAAATAGAAACAATTACACTGATATCTTGCACTGTTATGTTTTTATTTCAATTTATACATTTATAACTCTTTTTGATGACGTTTTACGACAAATGCGAGTCAGTGGAACACAAAACACCAAATGTAGGGTGTCCCGTTCGTAATGAATCACTCGAATATCTCGGAAATTATTAATGATATTGAAAAATAGTTTGAACAAAAGTTTTATGGTTTCGTGAGGAATATAATTCTGTGTTAATGATTTCTTTGTAGGTGGAGGAGAAGAGGGCATATGAAGGTCACTTCTAAGTTTTTTGTAATACAAGCGTGTATTTTTTAATATACCAATCGACGTAGTTAGTCATTACCCATTAAAATTTATCGACCTCCTTATATCAAGAAACCATTAGTTTAGGTCATATTTCAATTAACATCACGATAACCGTTGCCAAAAAATATTTCAAATGCATGGGGATAATTAAAATTTTCCTTAAGTCAATGCTTAATTTGCTTACTCTATACATTATGAAATAATGATCATATTCATGTGTATATAAATATTTTCTTTATATATGTATAATTTTTGTCAGAGGTAGTGGTAGTAGTGACGTGCAAGGCGGATGCATGTCTGAACAGACCTTTAGTGACAGGTTGCTTTTATTTTTCTTTTGAGTGCAGAATATGTAGATTAGAATTTTGTACACTGTGAATTTTTATACAAAATAAAAATTGTCTGGATCACTTGAAAGAAATAGAGACCACTTCGGAATGTCTTTTTCTCTTTGATAATTTTAGAATGCATCAAATCTGCAGACTATTTACTATATTGTGCTTTATTTATTTACTATATTATGCTGCTAAAATATTAGAATATTAGTCGAACGTTTATAAGTCTGGGTCAAAATGAACCCAACTCCAACCCGAGGGTTAATCTTTTAAATTACACATGGGTTTGTTGATGAAAAATTTGTCCCCTGTTGGTCACGATGAGATTTCGTACTCGCTTCAGCGTAGAAGCAATTAATCTTTGGCAATCTGTCAAAATTTTTTCGTCTCGACGCCACGCATGAGTAACTGCTTCGATCAATTTATTTGTGGTGGTACAGTCGATTCTGACTATTCTGACCTTGCGCATACCCCATAAATTTTCAATTGCATTCAAATCTGGTGAATTCCCAGACCAGTCTAAGCGATTTAGTTTCTCCTCTCTGGACCGATATCCATGGTTAAAGTCAAGGGCTCGGCGATAATATTCTACTTAATAAACATTGATGCTTGGCAATATTTTGTATACTATGAGTGCGCTGAATATCACTAGTGCCACTTCATTAACGTATAGGCTATATTCTAAACGTAACAGCTGTCACGTGACGACCCGCAAAAGTCAGTCAATCATGTTCACATTAATTCAAACAATACGTGTGATTGTATGTGTAGAAATTAATTAAAAATATTTAACATGGAATGTATAGGACGATTGATTTTCTCATATGAAAATTTATATTCCGGAATTTGATATTACATTATTTTTTTGTGAGTGTATGTACATCGCTGTACGATAGTATGTCTGCCTATTTCTGTCTATTTCTACTTAATACTACTGATGCGTATACGCATTTATTGGATTTATTGTTAGTAGGAAGATAATGAGATTTCAGAATTATTTACAGCTTAAATTTAATACCTTAATGGTGTCGCAGCAAAATTTGCCACATGTATTGCAAGATAAATGCAAACTCAAAATTGTTTTAAATATTTGAATAGTGTAGTTTTGGACTATGTATCCAGAAGTGTTATAATGCATTTTTATATTTTTCAACGGATTCCAGTATAACTTCATAGGGTATAGTTGCTAATCAAATTATTTACTATGCACACTTCGAGATTACTATTCGTTTGAAGTTTACATTAGTATAACTCCACTCGTGGCTTCTATAATTATTTGAATACGTATCCGCATAGTTTCTACATTTTTCCAACAATCTTCTTGTATTTCTGGGTTGTGAGTATAACTCCATTCTTCTCATCTACAGGGTGGACCATGTAAATGGGAACACCGAAATATCTTCCGTATTTACGGTCCTATGAAAAAACTCCTCACGGCGAAGTTACTGTCATTTTTTTAAATAAGTTACCGATATTTTTTAAATGAAATAGTATATTTTTTACGATAACATGATAAACAATAAAAAACTAAATTCCGTGGATATCATGTTTTTGATCTTGACTTGACCTTGAGCAGAATAATCATGTTAAAGCGGGAAAGATGTAGAAGTTTAAAAAAGCTTTTCTACGGGACTGTAAATACAGAAGATGTTTAGGTGTTACCATTTATATAGTCCACCCTGTATAATTATTTGAATACGTCTCAGCACACTTTCTTCATTTTTTTCTTCAAAAAGCTTTTCCATCTTTCTTCTCCAACAATCTTCTTGTAGTTCTGGGTTGTGGAGACATGTTCATGTAATGTTTTTAGTTTTACTATTATAATTTCCATAGTTATAGATTACATAGGTTGTCCAAAAAGTATACAGGAGGGAAAAATTCTTTTTCGTAACACCGACTCGTAGAGTTTAGTGTAGTTGTTTATAATATTATCGCAGAGTGTAATTCGGATTTGAAACGGATAGTAAAAAAAGTAAGTATTGTTCGAGTTAATGTGAACACGGTTTACTTTATTGGAAATATTCTTTATTAACCCTCGGGCATTGGGTGGTTTTACTACACCTGGCAGGAAATATTCGATCAAAATCGTAAATATTGTTAACTTCTTGCCATATGTTTTTATACTTACAGATTATAGTTTACAATTTATTAAATTAACATTGTATATTCTGGGGGAACAAATACTTTCTCGTAACACAGGTTTGAATGACCTAGTACAGAATTGGGCAAAAAGTAATCTGATTAATGATTAACGATTATAGCTAACGTGAAATCATGTTTATGATTAATGACTGTGCTTATTGAGTAATCCAGTAATTATGATTAATGAATAACTGAAGTACTCAAAACAATTGTAATCATTGGTCACGATTAACTCAGTAATGATTAATCTTGAAATGATTATATTTTTTGATTAAGATTAATTGAAATATTTGGTATTGTGGTGGTTATAATAATTCTGAGCAGTTAATAACATTCGCTTTCGTTTTCTATGAAGACATGATCGATGAATATTGTATGATACAGTCGCGGACAAAATTAAATGGACACCCTTTAAAAACTGGGCTCTGGGTCCACTTCTTAATAATTGAGCTACATGACCTGAGCTTGTCTCAGTTTTTAGAAGGATCACTTTACTAGTGAACTAATGTATAAAACCAATAATTAAAGTTTACTATTGATCAAAATTGCAAAGAGAGAAGTAACGATCACAATTTTCAACTTTTCTATCTGTGGCTTTAATGCAAATTTAAAATCCGTCTTTTGTAGTTCTAAGTAAGTATAATTATTGTGTATAATTATTATATATGTAACGTTAATTTCTGTAAAAGGTAAATGACTCATACATTCGGCGATTACAAATTACTGATTAATGATTATGATCGCCATGATTACTTTTCGTAATCAATTACAAAAGTGATTGATAGTAATGATTACTTTTCGTAATCAATTACACAAGTAATTGATAGTAATGATTACTTTTCGCAATCAATTTAAAAAGTAACTGATAATTATGATTAATTTCCGTAATCAGTTACAAAAGTAATCACAAAGTAATCGATTACTGCCCAACTCTGGCTTGATGTAGTATTGTCGCGAAATGTATGTGAACTGCAGGTCTCCGAATGTGCTACTGCAGACAGAGTTTCTACTGTAATTCACGTTCTTCGCAGCGTTCGGAGCACTCGCACTGTTCCGAGCATAAATTATTCAGGGGGCGAGCAACTCGCTGACACGAGTTTCCCTGGGGCGGTTGGATTTTCGGTCGGAAAAAAGGTGAAAATTTCGATCGGAACCGGTCCGGCGCGGCGGTCGCAGCAAGATCGGATGCTGTCTTAATTATTGATTCAACGTGGTTGCTGAGGCCGTGGTGTCTGGGAAATGAGCGCATGCGAGTTATAGGCGGGGCCGCGAGGCCGGCCACGAGTCACGCCGACTGAAGCCAGCGGGGTTGAATTACGATTCGTGTAAATCATCGCGCGCGGCCGTTTTACGCGCGCGTTTCGGGCCCGTCCGCGGAATGGAAGAACATGTAAATACTTCGCGGCCATTAACGTTTCTCGTAATTTTTACCGGTCGCTAAAGGGACATAAGTTTCGGTAATGTTACACCGCCGCGGGATTCTCGCGAGACCCTATATGGCCGTAGCATCCTGGACACACTCCCGTGGCTCTCCCCTAACCTTTCTCCGTCGGCCTGTACACTTTTAACGATTAATTACCGACCCCCTTCGTCCCACCCGCTGACAAAATCTCGGAACGGTAAGTAGCCGTCGCCGTTGCGTGACAATCATATCGTTGAAAGATATTGCGGTGTATTTTCGGATCCGGAGAGAGAGAGAGACAGAGAGAGAGAGAGAGGGTATGCAACTTTATATGGTATGTGAGCGTTAAGACACCGCGTGTACGGTGGATTTTCGACCCGGGGTGAGCAATACTGCAACTTTATATGAAATGCTCGCGTTTGATGAATGCGTCTGACGTCTCCGACGGAGACCGGGTATGTCATTTAAACGGCGAATGACGTCCCGAGGTGTAATATATTGTGACGATCGCGGGATTTATTCCGCGCGAAAGACGCATTCCGGATTTTATTGCTCACCCCTTTTTGCCGCGCGTGCATTCCTGTTTACGAGTTGAAAAGCTGATGGAATATTGCTGCAGCCTTGAACATTTAGCACGTATGTGACAGTACTTCGAACAAGCTTTATAATTAATCAGCAAGCGTTTTCGTAACGTTGAAAATATCGAATTCCGCGCCGCAAAACAGCATTTACTGTATTCTAGTATTAATTCTTCGACGCTACGGCCAAGCCTGGGTCTGTTTTGACCCAGGCTATGAAAAGCCCCATGTGATTGCCCAGTTTATGGCGATTAAAGTAAACGATCAACATTAAGAACAACAGAAAGACGAACGTGTCTGTAAGAAGTACCTCCAAAACAATATTTTAAAAAATTGATAAATAAAGCAATGAATAATCCTAAACATCGTCAATTATACAATTATAAGAATGGTCCATCGTCCGAGGGTTGAAAAAATTAACTACACTGTATTCGTTTGTAATAAATAAACCGCGAATTTTTGTGTGAAACAAAAATTTTCTGCATCTATTGCAAATAGCGGAAGTTAAATAAAAATATATTTCTTCTCGTAATAATTTTAACGAATTTAATGTATTAGAAAAACATACTTAAATTCTCCTTAAACTTTTTTTTTGTATTTCATTTACACGTTTTTCTCATAAATTCATCAAATTCGCAATATACAGTACAATATGTAGTAACAAGTTACACGCGTATGAAATATATAAATCGAATAATTCTGTATTATTAACACAGCAGTACGAGTACACAGGTATCTATTTTTACGTGGGTTACATAATAGCGATTAAATAATATCGTTGTTTATAAAATCGATAGGTACTCTAATAGCTATTGATGGGGATAATGTATGTATTAGAGATCCCTGTTTCACGTGTATTTAAGTACAATGTACGCGAAATACCACGTATACACGTGCACTATCTCTCGTCTATTATTTCACGTGTAATACTTCACCTGTATTTAGTCGCCCGTGCATTAATATATCCTTATTTTAATTCGTATAATTTTTGAAACATTGATATTAATTTGCGAATCGCGAATATAGAATTTATTCATACATTCACTAACAAATTATAATACACGAATTTTGAAATTTTGCTTTTCGATCTCAATTGTCCGTCATACTCGGGCCGAATGGGCTTTCGCCTTCAGTTTACAGATGTTAAGTACCATTTTAACGGCCAATAGTCATAGGTATTGACCAGCAATATAAATAATATTCTATAAAGGGAGCAGAACTTAATCGTTTATCGATAGGTGGTAATGCTTCAGTGTACCGCGATTGTTCCAACAGTGTCGCGACCAATCAATTCGATTGAATTCTATGAATAAAAATTGAATTAATGCTGTTAGACTTGCTCCCTTACATTTAGCCACTAATCGATGCAGCGTTAATATAATCATTCAAGTCTACAAAAGGGAACATTATAATACATTTAAGTCTTCGGAAAAATCTCAATACCGATTATAACATACATATTAGATGTAACGCAATAAGGAGAAAATTGTGGTAAAACTTGCAAGAGATCACTGAACTTCCAAAAAAAAATTCAAATATCATTTTGCAGAGTCCAGTGAACCTTATGATCGATCTTCATCTTGCTTTACGTTCTTTGAGAGAATCTGTCACAGAGTCTTCTCGCATTTTAGCTTACTTGCATGTTACTGGTAGAATTCATATAACTTTTTTATAGACACTGGCCAATTTTGGGCTTAACTTCACCTTGTCAACCAAGAAATTTTTAACTTTTTACTATATAATCCTGTATATCTTGACAAGAAAATGTCAAAATCGAAGTTTTAAGGCCAGGAGTTCATTGGTTCAAAAGTTATGCGTATTTAAAGTTGAGCGATTACAATTTGTTCCGGGACAAGCTGTCATCGAACAGTAATTCAAATAGAGAGAATCATATATGGGATCTCAAAGAGAAGGTATTTACATTATCGACATCAGCGTGTGTTTGTGCTGCCATCCAGCGGTTCCGCTTATCAAATGACGCGCAATGCCAAGTACACACCAACATGGCGGCGCCCCTACCTGTCAAAAACGCTGAACACGTTAACTTTTTGTAACGAGCGAAGGAAGTAAGAAATCTGATGGGGCAGTGTCTGGAGAGTAGACGGGATGCAATTTCTTCCGTTAAAAACGTAGATTTATTTGCATTAACTTGTGGACTAAATCGTCGTCAATTTCGCTTGGACAATCAGACCTTGGTTTGTCCAATAAATAAGGTTCGCCGAATCTAAATTTCGCGAACCATCATCGTTCCTCGGTAATTTCGGATGGTATAAGATCTCCGTTACTTGCGGCATGTTTCTGGAGGCAGCAGGAACAGTAGAACCTTTTCGAAACTTATACAACATCACGTGACAGAAATGCATTTGATGTACGCTCGTGTTTAATAATTAATTTCATGACGAAAACCCTATGAAAATAACCTAAACCTGCTATCAAAAAACAGCTGAAGGAATACCCAGAATATAACATGAATATACTACAATACATAAGAATATACTTCGCTGTCCTTTTCTACGTTCGGCGTGGATCAAAGAATAGTATCCCCTAGCCGATATATGTCCCTGGCTAGACTCGTGTTTGGACACGTATCGAGCAAACACTGTATTTGTTCAATGCAATCCCATTGTTAGAGGAATAGCACCATCTTTTAGAAACGTATCAAGACTTTTGCAATGACCCAATACAGTCAAACCTGTTTTTGTGCAGTCCTTTTCTATGCGATTTTTTTTTTTGTGCGATTTGTTTTGTGTGACATTTTTATACAGTATATGGATGCCAACGGTGTTGACATTATAACACCCTTGTAATGTTCTCGTCACAAGAAGATGCACGGTTTGGACTACGGCGAGTAGTATTGAATTATGTGCATTTTGAAAATTTCTTCATGTTTAAAATGAGAAATTAAATTTTTTAATGTTTCCATGTGTAACTTAATTATTTATTTTGTTTGGAGAGCACTTTTTCGCTATTTCGTAAATCTTTCACATATTTTCCAAGTGAGACTTCTTTTTAAAGAAGTAAAAAATTATTTGCTACAGCTATTTATGAAGTATCCGAATATTTTTCTGTGCGGTTTCTTTTAAAACAGTACTGTACTGAACAGTACTGTACTGTTTGACAGTACTATATAGATTGTTTCGACTCGGTCCGATCGTTTGCAAGAGATTCGCATCGCGAGAAGGTTGAAGTCGAAATCGTTCGTTCGCGGAGGCTCCATTTTCCTGCGCGTATGTTTACAAGTGGTCTTAAGTAACTCAGGCCCCCCGTGGATCGGCCGCCGAAGAGTAAGGGGGGCCATTCACGAAATGATCGGCGTGCGGTTCAGAAACGAGCCATAAACGGCACGAAAACGTATAAAACACTCGAGAATCTCGGTGACTTCCGTCTCTATCGGGGCCGGTGGGCAAGGACGCAGTCGATCGCGCCGGGACGATAAAAAGAGAACGATTGCAGGAAGAAAATAAAAACCCGGGGAAGCCACCCAGTCGATGTATATCCTAATCCGTCGCCCTCTGGGCTAGCAACCCCGGCCCGCCGGGGCCACCCTCCACGCCCCGGCATTTTACCCCCGTCGCAAATTGGAGCTCGTGTGTCATTAGCTATTCAAATTCATTTCTGTGCAGCGTTACGCGACTGAAATATACCGGCATTATACGCGATGGCGTGATTGCCTCTACTTTAGTCACATCGTTGAAAACGAGCCCCGGGCCCAGTTGCCTCTCTCTGCTTAGGGGCGCGTCTCCGCGCTCCTCTCTGCGCGCCTCGCCGCGGTTCGAACCCCGGAGTTCATTGCACTGGAAAAGTTTCATCGGTTGCGCTCGATCGACGGGTCTACCCAACAAAATCCCGGCCGTCCCGCTCCCGAACCAAACATATCGAACAGCCATGACGGAAGGGTTGCATGAAAATTATTGAGCCCGGATCGATACCTGCGAAATCGAGATCTCGTTTCCGAAAATGGCTACGAGATTCTCCATGCGGCGCGCTTACAATTCGGCTCGGAACCTCTCCGGAATGAAACACAATGGAACTTTGCTTGGGGTATGGGAGACGAAATGTCATTATCGTTATTATTATAATTGGGCAGACGTATATTTTACTATCTGATTAACGATTAAAGTTGGCTTAACCCATTTGCATCATTAGCGTATATATGCGCTCGATTTTCCTGGTCACTATCATCGGAGCGTATATATACGTTCAATTTTCCTGATCACATTAACCTTTAGTAACAAAATGTACAAACTGTTGTAACCGAGATTAGTTGATCAGATAGTCGTATAATCCCAGACATTATTAGTCAGTCAGATCCGAAGGACCATGTCTTCGGTATGGTTGCAGCTTTAAGGATGCTTGTGTAAATAACGACAGGCAAATAAATGAATGCAGAAAGTGATACGGCTCCGCTCGTTAAACATGTGAAAAATACTAAAAATCGCACATACTTTCACACCCATAAATTTTGAACTAGTGATCTCCTAGGATTGGAACTTGGATTTTTGGAATTTTTTCTCCAAAATCTACAGGATTAAGTAAAAAAAACTTAAAAATTTCTGGTTTCCTAAGGTAAAGTTTAATCCAGGAGTTTGTTGGCTGAAGTCTCTTCTTTTTAAGCAATTTGTTTTCGAAAAAACTGACCACCGTATATGTCACACGCTGCCTACTGCGTGGGTCATGTGTGGGTGACAGAATTCTTCGTTTATTTTTAACATTTTCTTTGGTGTACCTAACCAATAAAATCCCGGTCGTCCCGCTGCCGAACTAAACATTTCGAATAGCCATGACACAAAGGTTACTTGAAAAAATTATTGGCACAGGATCGATAACTGCGACATCGAGACCTCATTTCCGAAAACAGCTGCGAAATACTCTGCACAGTGCACTTGTTTCTTACAGGTTCGAAACAGCACCGGCATGAAATGCGGCAAAACTCTGGTTAATTGTTCCAGTAGTCAGCCATCGACATCGTTGTTATTATTAATCCAGGGTGTCCAATTTGAGCCACTCGTACATTTCTGAAATTATTAATTAATTAGAAAAAAGTTGTATGATCTCGAAGGGGACATAATGTTAATGATTTTCTTGTAGAGGGCACATGAAGGTCACTTTTTTTCATGGTACCATGTATTTTAGAATACACCAATTGGCGTAGTTCATTGTTCCCCATACAAAGTGGCTAACCTTCCTACTTTCCCAACACGAGAATGCACTTTCTTCAATCCAATATTTTCAAGTTGAAACAATCGCAACCTAACATAACCTACAAAGAATTCCCAACGCAGCTCTTTCCATTTCGGCGTAGAACACATAAAAATGTGTCAAACCACCCCAGTCTCCCCCATAAACAGTTTTCCCCGAAACACCGCCGCGCGATACGCGGCAGGAAGCGCCGCGGAAATTCGCACCGATACGAGACGCATCCATAACAAATGTTTATACATTCAAGACAAAATAGCGGTAGAAACATCCGCGACACGGCTCGTACGTCAACCAATCGTTCGAACGTAATGAACCCCGAACAGAGCGGAGCAACGTTATTCGTCCAGGCGAAGAGTCGCGAGAATGGAACCGCTGGAAAATCAACCCGCGGGAATTTTTCCCGGGAGCTAATAGGAATATAAAAATTGCCCCTGAACGCAGTGCATGACTGTCGAAAAGCGTCGGAAAATTGAACCGGTCTCCCCCGGGGGTGGATTGCGAGCCGGGAATTAAAAAAGGAAAACGTTCCCGGGCGGTTGAGTCTCCGCGGCGTGGCGCGGTCAGCCTAGAAACCTATTTAAAAAGAAAACGAGCCTGCTCGCGAGGCTTGTCCCGTTTCCGCTCGGCGTGTAGAGCTGCGCGTAATAGTGAACGTGCATGCATATTAGCTTGGTGGCGCGTGCAGGGTCGCAAGCAAGCAAGCAAGCGCGAGCAGTATCGTTGAAATTTCGCCGGGCAAGTTTGCCCCGAAAGCGTGAAACTTCGTTACAGTCAATTGATGTTCGTGCGGCAAATGCGCATCCGCCGGGAAAAGGAGTTCGTGGAACTCTCCCTGGTGGTGCACTGAACTCTCTCTTGCTCTCCCTCTCTCACCCTCACCCCCTCTCTCTCTCTCTCTCTCTCTCTCTCTGCTCTGCACTCCTCTCGCTTCCGCCCCCCGCCACTGCCCCCCCCCCCCCCTTTTTTCGCAAAGGGGGGGCGGCCCCCCCAGGGGAAAGGGGGGGGGGGGCGGCATGGGGGGGGGGGGGGGGTAACGCGGAGACCCGGGGGAGAGGAATGGCCTCATTTCGCAGCTAGAACGACGCCGTGCGTCGGTCCTCCCTCGCGGAGGTTTGATCCGCGCACCGCCACCGCGCAACGCTCGCTTCCGCTAGAAATTTTCCCAACTATTTGGATGCAGCACGACGATGCCGGGAACCCGATACTCACCGAACTAACCGCGCTTTTTGACGTCAAGTGACAACTCGCCGCGCCGGGAAAACATGGCGAACGCCGGCCCTGCGAGCCGGCAAGATGCCACGCCGGAGACCGCATCGCTGACAGGCTACAGTTTCTGCAGGGTGAACCGGCGCGGCGGCACGATCGAGCTGAGGCTCGTTCCACATGGAAAAATTAACCGGGGAACGAACAACGGAACTGTTGTCTTCCTTCTCTGTTTCGAAGAAGTGCAGCCAGAGATCAAAAAAGACAGCGCACCCTGGTTTACTGGTTTATTCTTCTCTTTATACATATTACATAAAGATGGCGTTGAAGAGCCTGAGCTCTATCTGCCCAATACAAAACGGTCCTTATATAGTAGTGTTATTCTAATTACTTACATATCATAGATGTAAATATATGCGTAATATAATCATTTCGCCTTATTTTCCCTATTATATAATCAATATTCAACACTAATAAACTGCTTAATTTATTCAGTTTTATTCGGTAGATAACGTGAATGTAATTTATTCTACGTACGTCGCTTTACACTGTTTTTGTTTATTTGGCTCAGTTGGTGAAACCGAATGTTGTTGCTCCTCATGAATTTTATCTAGAAAAATACAAATTGTCAAGACAGAAAAATGATAGGACACACGTTTGAATATTCAACATTTTGCCGAGCCTCCTTTACTTTTCATTAGATTTGTATCATTTTTTAATTGTTTCCTTCTTCGATTCGTACCGTTCGTGTCAAATACATTGCTTTAATTCGTCAAAAGGTAAAAATTGTCGACACTTGGCATGTATCGTTGTCGCAAGATATCCTTTGATATTTAAAATGATTTTAAAATCCGGAGACCTAGCTGGCCAGTAAAGCAAGTTTGTTTTTCAGTTGCAAAATACATTTTAACTATGTTGGCTGTATAAACGATGGAATTGGCTTGTTGAAATATCAAAGTAGTACCAGCAACTCTTGTGATACGTTTAATTATTTGCTTCTTAATAATGTCTAAATATTTCTGACTACTCATTTTGCGCTGATAAACTTAAACTCTTAACAGTCTGAAGCGCCACTAAAAATTGTTATATCGTTATTCAAAATATTTTTCATATCATTAAATTTTTTCATATTTAGTAAATTACTAATAAACTTAAACCTTAGTATTCGAGTAATGCTTCTGAGGCGCCACTGAAAATTGCTATATCGTTATTCAAAATGTTTTTTAAGGAACCCATTTACTGTGGGAGTACCAAGTAATGTGATTATATTAATTATACTTATTTTTAAAATATATATTAACTGATTTTAATGAAAAAATTCACTATATCTTTTTTAATATTCATTATGCTTTAAAAATAAGTATAATTAATATAGTCACAGTTTCAGTTGCCATAAATGTATAAAGATCCGCAGTCTAGTTATTAAATAGAATATTACTGCTCATGCTGTGATCCCTAGTATTCACGAGAAGTAGAATTGGTCGGTCATGACCAGACGCACCAACCGACTCGTATTCAATACTCGGTTCACGGAGCTCTAAAAGTGAATATGTTACGTTATTTTGTAAAATTTATAAGAATACGTTTATCAAATTTTTAGCCATTCTTTTTAGAACATATACCCAAAGAAATAAATTTGTTGAATAATTCCTAATTCCTAATTCCCATCTTTACAATCTCAATAATCTTAAATTGAAGATATTAGAACCCGTCATTTATCAAACTTCATTCTCTTAAAAATGAGGCAGCGAAAATAAAAATATTCGTCCCTTTTTCGACTAATTTTCACACGTGAAATGACCAGCTGGCCGCTTGTATCCTGATTTCCGAGATACCCTGTATGTTGGCAACTTTTCAAAGATCTTTTTAACAACTATTGCTAACGTTGAAAAATCTGTTTGTAAATCTTACAAATGTAATATTTATTATACCATTACTGGACTACTACTTTATATGTGTCAATTAATAATTATTACAATATTTCTTTTTATACAATAAATTATGGAAGTCATAATCAGAATGTTATTATTATCCAGATAAAATAAAATCCTCATACAAGTACGTATTCCAATATCAGTATTCCAAGCCAATTATTTTGAAAACAAAGCTTTTTATAGAAATTTTCTCTTCTCGGCTTATTGTTTCTTGTGGAATTACTCCCCCTTCGATTTTACCAACAATTACAGAGCTGTTTGTGTGCGATGATGTTCCTCGTCCATTCTGCTCCATGTATGAACTACCTAACTACTGGACCCAGGGGTTCTCAACCTTTTGCAAGCACACCTTCTGTCACACCTTTTGGCGTGACGAAAAATGATATTTATCTACCCCTGCTTGTCATGCAGTCTTCACCCCAACAGCAAAGGTAGACTTATTTTTTCACTAAAATGTATAAAAAAATCAGATACGATAAACAATATACTGTGAATTCTCGATATATGGCAATGATACGGGTCTTGCCAGCGTCATGTATCGTCCAGGAGACATACCCTGAGCCGTGTTATGTTTACACTCGGCGTCTGAAGCCTGTCGAGCTTCGTAGCCCTTCACAGGATATATCCCGCGGTAGTGGGGATAATTCCGCGTTGTTTATCATTCAGACCTTGGTGACATATACAGAGAAATTACTGTAGTTCCGATTCATTCGACTTCCAGTCGACCCCAAAAGACTTCTAAAGATTCGTAGACCTCCAGTCAACTCCTTTTTCTTTGTGTTGACGAGATGGTAACTCAGTTTACGTATTCCCAGTTACCTGGAGGGGATGGGGGTGAAAATGTAGAAAGATTCTAAGAATTCAATTATATTACTTGCAACTTATCAAAGTTTTTCAAAGAAAAAATCAATGTCATCTAAACTAAAGATTAATATCACTAATGGTTTTTCGGTCTAACAAGGATAATAATTTTGATGAGGAATAATGAGCTACATCTATTAAAAAATGCATATGTAGTTCTATCAAAAAAATTAAATGATTTCACTACAGTTTCCCTTCGATATAAGACGATTACTCGGGGCCGGCTTTCGCTGTATTTCGGATAGTGATTTTCTGATTTCGAAATAAAAAGCGTCATGTGATATCGGAATAAAATTGTACATATACGGGGCATTCGGAGAGTAAAAAAGCAAACAAATTATTCTATTCAGTAAGTAATACATTACAAATGCAAATACAATACAACGCGATGTAATTAAATATTGAACGTTTCGCACCATGATCGGCGACGTTATCGAAATAAAAAAAAAAGGAAAACGTAACAGAAACGTCGGGATCGCCAGAAGCTACAAACCGGCGGTCCTCGCGAAAAACACAATATTTAATTAATGCGCCGTCCAATTAAGAGAGGATCGTTTTGGTCGTTCCCTCGCAAATTAAAATTCGACGGGACACGCGCTTCCGGCTCTCTCTCTCTCTCTCTCTCTCTCTCTCTCTCTCTCTCTCGTCAAGGAATTTCTGCAATCCTGACGAAATTATCGATCACACCGTTTCGAAAAAGAGAAGAGCTTAATACGCTCACGGTGGAGTAATGTTGAGTGCGTCGATTCAATTGAATTAATTACGATGGGAACGTACGGTTTAAAAATAACGAGCAACGCGGCGCAACGGTGAGAAATCGATACACGCTGACGGCGCGCCGGAGACGCGTGGAGTATTAATAATTCATGTATAAATAATACGTGATCCTAAAAAGTATTCCTCTGAATACGGTGAGGGGTTGACGAGTGGCTGCGAGGTCGACTTCGCCACCACCGAAACGAACCGTTACGCCGATAGAATTTCGTTACCGCGAACTGAGAGAGTGAGCTTCACGCTCCCTGATCCAAAAACAAATTTATAATCGCACGCACACTCCGATAAATGTCAAATGTCCATGCTAGGTAAATAACACGATACAACGCCAATTTCCGTAAGCGGTCGAACATGCAAATACAATTAGCGATTGCTAAACTCGCAAATCTTTCTGCAAATACAGTACTTACTCGATATATGACCAAAACACGGTTCTAGCCAGAGACATGTATCGGCCAGGAGATACTATTTTTTGATCCTCGCCGAATGTAGAATGTAGAATATGTAGAGGTCTCTCGAACTTCTTGTCCCCTCAAGGGGTATACCCCGCCGCAGTAGGGATAGTTCTGAGACTTTTATCGGCTAGGCATTTGGGACATATATAGAGTAAACACTGTATATACTGGCTGCATCCAATGTGGTGGTACAACCGAATAATTTTTCAAAGAAAGTCTGAGATCCTCTCCAATTTTGTCATCTCACGCATATAATTTCGTTGAAGTTACTATTATACAACTAGGTTAATTAACTAGTTTAGTTCAAAATTGTATGTAAAATTATTTGTTGTTTCATCTGAGTTGAGTATTCGATATACAAAATTATTTGAAAATAATTCATTTGAATTAAGCACACAATAAAAATTAATTATCATGATGTTTATAGAAAAGTCATAATAACGTATTTCAATCAATCCATTATTTCAAATAATTTCAATTTGTTATCTCAGTTAAAATAAAATGTGGCCGACCCTAGTACCAAATCATGAAGTAAATACAATTATTCGTGTGCATATGACGATAAAAGTTAGTTACAAACTCCATAAATACACATTGGTCTTTTGTGCGGAGAACTGAAACTCGGTCATGTTCACTGTTTAGTATAGTGTTTCCTACCGGGGTCGACGAACTTTGCAGGGGTTGGTTGGAGGTCTACGAAATCTTTAGGGGTGTTTTGTGGTCGATTGGAAGTCGATTAAATAGTATCCATGTTGGTTAATTGCATTTAATTTTCTTACATATTTTTCTTAAAAGTGGGAAGAAAATTGTGATTGAGTTGGAGAGTGCATGGTAGACAAGGGTCGATGGACATACCTTTTCGTCATGCCAGGGCTTGCAAAAGGTTGAGAACCCCTGGTTAAGTAGTTCGGCAGTTAATACGTGGAACAGAATGGACGAGGAACATCATCCTATACATGCAGCTCCGTAACTGTTGGTAAAATCAAAGAGGGAACACTTCCATAAGAAACAATAGCCTGAAAACAGAAAATTAAATACTGTCACAGAAAGTTTCGTTTCCAAAACAATCTGCGTAAAATATATATTGGAGTACATATTTACAGTAAGAATTTTATTTTATTATAGCAATAAAATAAAAACCTTTGTATTCGAACACGACTTTTATCATTTATCGTATAAGAAATAAAAACAGACTTTTTCGCCATTAGTTGTTAAAAAGAACTTTAAAAATGAGTTTAATCAGTTAACGATTTTACATGTAAAAATGAGTTGGAAAAAGTAATAATATGTTGTCGTTTGGCATTTGGTTTTTGAGATAATGGAGTTAAAAAATTTGACGAATACATGAGCTATTAAATAGAAATTAGCTTCTCCGTCTGATCATGACCAACTGATTCTACTTCTTGTGAATATCAGGTTGCTAGATATGAATTGGCTGACTTTTAAATGTAACGTTAAACAAAGTTATATGAATAAAACTTTTTAATCAAAATAAGTACCATTACAATAAACATATTTTGCCAAGAAATAATACGTTTCTCGATTGTATTACAGTGAATATTAAATTTTTTGGTCATTCTCCAATTACAAAATTGTTATCAATATTTTGGGTAAACATCATACAATGCTATCATCAGTCGGTTTATTTTCCCACTCATATAAAAAGAATACACGACAATCACATTGATTGAAGTTAAAATAGAAATATAAAATCGGACATTTGAGTAGACGTCAGGCAGTTTTTATTATAATTAATTACTTTAATATTCCAATTCTCTTTGGACCTTAAAAAACATCTGTGTGTACCTTCTTTTTAATATTACAATCTTTTGATTATATTATTCGGAATGACTCGTTGGTTTCATTGAAATTTTTAATTGCTATTGAAAATTCTACTGACAACGAATTTTCCTGGAACAATTACTGAAATTGGGAATTTGCAGAAAAATCTGCTTTTAGTAATTACTAGACTGCTCTTTATGCAAAATAAAAATGATCTGCCCTAATTGCAAGGGACAGAAGCAAAATAAAAACGCCTTTCTTCTTTCAATAATTTTAATAGACTGAAGATAATATGTTGCTGTTCTTTCGTTTTTTTTTCAATAATTCTACTATTTTAAATTTAACCTTCGCGCGTCATGTGAGTAGAATAGTCTAAATATTCGATTTCAATGACCGAGTGGCCTTTAAATCTTTTACTAGAAAGACGCTCTTCAAAGTTCAATAAAAAAAAGTGACTATGTAAATAAAAAAAATAAATGACAAATACATAATACCGTTTGTTCATTCAAAGGTTTGTTTCCGAGAGAAACCTATTTAAAGATTCATCAAACGTGAGCGCTGTCAAACAGGAATAGCCGGCGTGTCTGGCCACTGTTGACTGTTTCTACTTGTGACAAAGACAAGCCATGATACGATATTACCAGTCGCCTCTTAATTTCCTGTTTCCTGCCGCATTAAATTGTATCGACTGTCGACAATAAATAATGCTATACCCCTATTCATATTTTTATATATTGTGTACAAATTAATTTGTGACGCTTCCATCATAAATTTGTCGTTTATTTAAAAACAGCCAAAATACGTTCAGGTTCGGAAAATAATTTCCATAATTTTCTTTATATTTACTATCCAGGTAGCTAACGAATCTGGTAAAGAATTTAAATTGACGCTACAATTAACTAATCGTAAGAGTCGCTAATTATCTCGTACACCTAATACAAATAAAAATGTATTAAAATCTTTTCTTAAAATCATATTTTTTAAATATGAAATTCGTAGAAAAAAATTTTCTGATTCTCGTTTCTCAATTTATTCTGACATAAAAAAAAGTGCTTCTTCGTGTGCAACTATACTTATTCCACGAAATGTATTTTCAGAATCTGATGGATGCACACGTTTGTCGATGAAGGTTTTATTACTTGTCCATTGTGCATTTTAATAGAAACTCATATCACCCCTATGGGACCATGTCGTTCTAAGTATCCAAGTAATATTGACGCGTACGAACACATTGTTATGAACTAACGAGTTCTTCACTTCGTTAATGGACAAAGTATCGAATATAATCCAGGTCATTACCATACACTAAATTGGATTTGGTGAATGAGATGTGTTCATGCGGCTTGTGCTGATTAAAATCGGTATTGTGCAATCTCATTAAAGACAACACGCATTTTAACATGTCCCCTCGTATGTTATTATCTGTTTATTCTTGTCCATGGATGGAACTTATGCACTGTTTACTTTTCTTTATAAATATTTCAGCACCTCGTGTTATCTTATATCATGAAAACTTTTTAATTAATTTTAAACTATAAAATTCGATAAAACTTAACAAATAAAACAGTAATGTAACAGGGAATTCACTAACGAGCTCGTTTAAATTAATTTTACCAATAAATCTTATTATATATCTAGCAAGCACTACAAGCAATAACGTATATCAGAAAAATCATATCTCTTTAAACATCATTTAAACATATTCAAATGTTTGTAGTGTTAATAAAAAAAATTATTGAAGTTTATAATTCATACAGAAAATTTAATTTCTTTCCAAATTAAACCCAAAAATTGAAGATAACGGAGAAAAAGAACTTTCCAGTTCACCTACTGTTCAACGAAATGAAATATAAGGTAAAATTTGTTGAATAGTGCTATCAACGTTTCTATGTACATGCACGAATAGGAGAAATTGAATAAAATAGAAAGATTAACAGAATTTGAAGATATCAAAATTGCATAATTTTCAATTTCTTGACATTTTTTAAGAAAGAAACAAATGTTTACTCAACTCCTGCGTTTTGCGTATTGCGCACCTGCGAATATCCAGTAATTATTTTCGATAATACTCGATCAATCGTGTTGCCATTGGGTTCAACGATCACTTAATAATAACACCGCATCGATAACTACTACTTAATAGAAAACACCAATTGTTCTGCCCTTTATTTATACCATTTAATCGAACACATTATTAACAATGCAATTCATTCAATTATATTGTATTATTGCGAACAGTAAATAACACGATATAAATTTAATATTATCAAGTACTACAGGAAATCGCAGAAAGATCAATAGTCGCACCTAACACGATAAAAATCTAACACCATCCGTACAGTTATTGCAGTGCCTATTCTTAGAAGTAATAGATAATGTAGCTGATTTAAAAGTGACAAATTAACACTAAACCTATCGAACCATTAAAAGTGTCTGGAAAATGTTGCCTTATAAAAATGACAACACTAAATTTATTTTAAATGTCCAACAGAACAGATTGGATGAGGAAATGTATTCCATTGTTCTCCATAAATATATTTTTACAAATTCAATAATCGCAAAATATAAAACCGATCATTCGATCGTGGTAGGTTTCGTGTTAATAATGAAGACCTGAAATGCCAACGATAAATAAAGCCGTCTAGAGCACAGCTTTTTCTATGTCCGTCGAGGACTGCCGCCCGAATAGAGACAGATAAATAAATGTAATGCCGGTTTCTTTTTTTCCTTCTTTTTTATTCTCGGAGTCGCTCCCCAAGGCCATTCGAGTGGCGAGGGTGAATATCGAGACGCCGCGCCATGGCGAGCCGGAAGGGGAGGAAACCCATCGAACCCGCCCCCGTCGTCTCCGCGGCATCCCTCTGCATATCTTTCTTTCCGAGCTCGTAATATTCCGTGGTAGCTGACACGTACAATGTCTCGCAGACGGCGCTGGCATAATATCTCGTGGTACGATAGTGATCCACCCCTCGAGGTGGTGAACGCTGCGGCCGTAGGACGGCTCGTTAAAAAGTCTGTGGTCGTAACGGCCGCGCGAGAGACCAAGAGAGACTGAGAGAACGAGAGAGAGAGAGAGAAACTGCACGAGGAATGCAACGAGCCGACATGCACTTGCTTGCTGCGCGTCGTTGCACCCCTACGATTCTCTTTTCTCTCAGCTGACTTTAACCCCGTCAGGGCGCGAAGGGACCGAAATTATTAGCCGCCACGGACCCTGAACGACCCCGGTAATCCGCGCAACACGCGCCGCTATGCTCCTTTGACTCCGGCTCCCTCCACCCCCGCGACGCCGCCGTGACACCACCGCAAATGATTCTCTTTCGCTGCTTCCCATCAGAACCAAAGTACGTGGAATATTATATTTGGCATGGTATAATAGGAACAACGTGTGCCTGTACTTTGTATCGGGTCGTCCGGAAAGTTCGTGCCGATGCTTCACATTTAGGCATTTCCGAATAATAATAATAATAATAATAATAATAATAATAATGCTGTGTTTTCTCTGTACAGGGTGTTTCACCTAACTCGAGCATCTAGAATATCTCGCTTCTTTTTTATGATAAAAAAAATTTGCAGAGGAAAACATTAGTTAGTTCAGGAGGGGAAAGTTTATGATAGGCAAAAAGATTTTTTATATTTTTCGAGATTTCAAGGTCATAGAAACTTTTTCAAATGGAATGATATATTTTTATTATCGCTATATGATAGCCAAGGTCAAGACGAATCCAACGACCTGTAATATTATGACCTTCACGTGACCTTGAGTTTGTTATCACCAGCACACACACACATTTACACTCCATGGATGCTGGTGTTCAACTTGTCGTAGTCATTTCGGGTTTTCACTGCATATTATGTGTATTCAGTTGTTCATAGTTTAAAAAAGTAGCTTCGTCAGTAAAGATAACGTCATAAAAGAAATGTTCATTTCTTTGTATTTGTTGCAATGTCGATGTACAAAAAGCAATGTGATTTTCAAAGTCGTTGCCATGAAGCACCTGATGTAAGGAAATATGGTATGGATGAAATTTATGACGTTGCAATCGGCACACACTTGCTTCGGAAATGCTTAAAGAACGTCCAATTTTTCAACAACTTGTAGTAGGATCAATATTGACTGTAGCCAATACAAAAGTTTCGGCATCCTCTCCAGTAGTAGGCTTTGATCGTTTTCTTTTCAGTGATTTAATACTCCCTGTTTTACAAAACAATTGAACTATGTGTGATCAAAACTTTGTCGAGAAGGATGATTTCTCTCTGGGTATCTTTCTGTGTACAATTGAGATGCTTGTAGAGTTACTTTTAGCCTCGTCATAAACTAAAATCGTTACTATCTTTTCTGCATCACTGTACACCATCGTTTCAGAGAAGTAACGTTATCTTTCACAATCGAATAAATCCGGATGAATTTTTGAAACGTACTGGTTAGACTCACCGAACCGAGAAAAATTTGTATCAGTGTTTACAATTTATTGTGAGCGTGTTTACAGTCATTCATCATTGAAACCCTAGGGGGGTTTGTCATAGTTGACGAAGATGTCATAGTTATTCCACTATTTACAACAAGTGTCCTACGTTTACGAATTTCTCATATTCAAGGTCACGTTAAGACCATAATATTACAGGTCGTTGAATTCGTCTTGACCTCGGCAATCATATAGTGATAATAAAAATATATCGTTCTATTTAAAAAAAACTTCGATGACCTTGAAATCTGAAAAAATATAACAATCAACAAATTTTTTTGCCTATCATAATACTTGCCTTCCTGAAGCAACCAATGTTTACCTCTGACATTTTTTTCTATTATAAAAAACAAGCGAGATATTTCAAATGCTCGAGTTAGTTGCAAGACTCTGCATATGTCCCAAATTCCTAGCCGATAAAAGTCCCAGAGCTATCCCAACTGCCGTAGGGTATACCCCGTGAGGGGTCAAGAAGCTCGAGGGACCTCGGTCGCCGAGGAGTGTAAGGTCGCGTGGATCAAAAAATAGTACAGTGAATTCTCAATATACGTCAACAACACGGGTCTTGCCAGCGACATATCCGAGCAGAGTTATGTTTACAGTCCTCGGCGTCCGTGACCTCTTGAGCTTCGGGGCCTCTCACGGGGTACACCCCGCGGTAGTGGGGACAATTCCGCGACGTTTATCATGCGGGCCTTGGCGAGATATATAGAGAAATCACTGTATGTCCTAGTTGATATGTGTCTGTGACTAGACCCGTGTTTTGGATGCATATAGAGTAAACACTGTATCTGGAAAGTGAAAGTATGTGAACATGGCGGCGTTCCTCCTTACAACCACAGAAATATGGAAGGAAATAAAGTGCACTGTGGGTACTGAATGCTTTCCTTTTACCGGAAAGATAAAAATGTCACGCAAACAACAAAGGTACGTTTCTCTTATGTCAGTACCTACACAAAGAACTGTGCGGAAGTGGTTCGCTAAATCTAAAGTTGGTCATTTCAACCTTGGCGACCAAGAACGCCGGGGTAGATCCTTCACCGCTGATGAAGATCGAATCAAAACGCTGCTCGAGAGTAACCCTCCGCTACGCGACAAGTGAATTAGCAGGAAAGATAAAAATATCAGGAACCACCATCCACGAGCATTTTCGCGAAGCCTCACTACGTAAATCGCTTTGACGGAGAAAAATGTGATGGATTGCACTTCCATCTGCGACTCGCTCTACAAACGCAACGAGAAGACACCACTTTTTTAAGCAAACAGCGACGGGTGATGAGAAATAGATTATTCATAATAACGTTGAGCGGAGGAGATCCTCGACTAAACGAAATGAACCGCCGTAAACCACCCCAAATGCCGATCCATAAAAAATTATATTAAAAAGTTTTTCGGTGAAAAAACTGAAAAATTTTGGACCGATGGAATCTGTAATGATAGATGGAGAATGTGGAACAAAATTAATGGTACCTGTACAGAATGTCCCAAAAATCTTGTATTTCCTTGGAAAGGGTGAATCCTGATTCAACTTGAAGCAACTTTTTCCTTTGCGAAAATGTTCGTCGAGGTTCTGTTACGGAGTTATGAACGAAAAACACGGACCAATCAGAGCGCGGATCAGCAGACGGATTCTGACTCAGCCAATGCCAATGCCACGCTCAGCGGGACGCGTCGTCGCCGAGCTGGGATTCCTCTTCTATAGCCGCGCTCTGATTGGTCCGTGTTTTTCGTTAATAACTCCTCAACAAAGCCACGGAGACCATTTTTGGAAAAGGAAAAAGTTGCTCCAAATGATCTCAGAAATTGTCACATTCAAGAAAGTATAACATTTTTGGGACACCCTATATAATTGAATTGTCATATGTACAGGGTGAAGCACCTAACTTGAACAGCTCGAATAACTTTTAAATTATGCGTTGTACGAAAAACTTATTTCGAGAGGGTGTCATGATGCGGTATACATAACTTCTTTATCAGCGGAGGCGTTTAGGAGATTTTACGGTCAACTTCGGCTTTTTGAATAGAACCGTATACTTTTTGATGCACCAATCGATACGGTTTTTTATTCACTATATCTATGTTTTTTCTGTTCTTTTTTTTTTTAATGAAACCGTATATTTCTATTGAGATAGGCGTACAGCCAATCCAATGACGAATTCGACAACAAATATGTCGGTTTATTGAATTTTTTGTGAATTTTTTCCTATAAAAATATCTATATTTCAAAACCTGAAAAATGTTACAAACACATGAAAACTTGTATTTAGATTCTTCTTTAAAAATACAGTGACACGTGTTTTACCATTTCTCCGAAATTCTATATCATTGAAAACGACGGAAAGTTTTTTTATTTAAATGATGAGTGAATCACCGTACATACTGCGTTAAACTCTGCGATAGTTTTGTACGAAACACGGAGCTCCCAGGAAAATAGTCGGGGAAAAACATTTATTCTTATATTGCGAGTAATTCATAACGTTCTATAGCTTGATGAGCCCCTCGCAACTAAACTTTCCAATTTCCTTCGTTTCTCTTGCAATAACGATCGGTTTTTTCGCCGTTTTCGAGCCGACAGCGACAGGAATCGCTGTAATTTCAATCGAACTTACATCGCAGTGTTTGAAATTGCGCAGTCGTTTCGCATCACGGAGTTCAGTTGAAAAATAATGTAACCATTTCCTTAAATCGCCGCGCCATTGGTGACAAGGATTACTCAAAGCCACCGCGGGGTTTTTCGAGAGAAACCGTCCACTAAAATAACACGTTATCGAGAATTCATGAATCCTAGAGATACTGAAATAGCAGATGATCGAGTATTAGCGCAGCCATCGAGCGATCGATCTCACTGCCACGATTCCTTGAATATTTCAAGATCAGCATTTTCAATACGCAATTTCCTCCCCTGCCATAATTCCGTTCAAGTTCCAGGAAATTTCGTGAACACCAAGGAGGGTGAATGAACAACGAGCCGCGACTATGAGCGACCGATACCTACGAAAGATTATAGTAATCACCGCGCCTCGTCACACAGTGTCGCGAATGGTCATTTTAGGTGGAAAAAAGTCATGTCAGAAACTAGAATATATGAATATTATATCTAGTTTCTGAATAGTCTATATCTAGTTTCTTTCTAGTTTCTTTCGGAATGTTCACCGAGATTAATTATACCCATAATAATTTATTTATTACCGATATAAGTATCGAAATCAATACGTGAAAACTCCGAACTGTAATACGGCGAAATCATACATTTATGATTATTCTAAAGAGAAAATGATGTCAGAGCAATAAATATGAATCTTTAAGCTTCTATGCACGATATTCCATATTAGCATAAGTAAATATTTACATTAATGTTCACAAAGTTCGTTAATAAAGTCACTTACAATAATTTTTAGAGATTTTTTAAGTACCAGTTTTCCATGCCGTTTAATTGAATTTAATAGAGCAGAACTATAAAATCTCAAAAGATCCCATTTTGAAATTTTTATTGCATTAAGTTCAAACTATATAGAAGAGATTCTGACAAAAATCAGCTGTAAATATATGTTAACCTGCCTGTCACAATTTTTTTAAATCTGTGTAACACCGTACGGTGGACCGAATGGGCATTCTAGGAAAGCAGGAGGAAGTGGCTCCATAAATGATGGTAACACCACTAGACGTTTCTTCAAAAACTTTACAAAAACTTCGAAAATAACAGGCATTAATAAGGAACTTCTTAAACGATTTTTTTATATCTTATCATATATATTATAAATTGAAGATTTATATTTAAATTTATATCCTTGGTTTTATATGCCCGTTACAGTGCACAAATTATTATTTCATATTGTAGAAATAAGTAAATCGTGCCTATTGCCAATTGGCATGATATCTGAAGAGGCTCAAGAAGCTTACAACACACACACACCACAAAGACATAAGAAGGTATCTACAAACTACGACTTAATAGCAATGCTGTTAATTACTTCTAGTATTAGATCTACTTTTAACAAGAACTTCCGTTTAATCCCATAAGCAACTTTGTTGATAGCGACAGCGATATTAGCGACGAATTATTTTTATATTGTTATATTTAGATATTATTGTTATACTTATTTAACACTAAACCTACCACGGTAAAATAACCGGTTCTATATACTACAATTATTGATGTTATCAAAATTTATTTATGGAAAACGGTGGAATAAATTTCCTTGTCCAAGCATTTATTGTATGGAAAATTACGGACGCTCTCAATAAATTTTGGGTTGCCATTTTTATAAGGCAATGTTTACCAGATACTGTTAATGCTTGATAGGTTTAGTGTTAATATGATATGTTTTATTTATTTTTATATTTGTTTCTATAATTTATATAATATTTTTCAATATAAATATTATTTTTAAAGGTTCTACATATGTTGAATCTCATGTCGCGACCTAACACAAAGTTTCAATCGGTTTGAAGAAGCATGAAACGATCTATGATTTCTTTCCACCTAGAATGGCCATTTGCGACACTGTGCACCGGTCGCGAAGGAATATTAACCTGTTCGTATTTGTCGCGGAACAACCGCGGAAACGGCACGAGAACGACAGTAATTAAAGGGGGAGGGGGATTTCATTTCGCTCGTTAGCAGGCCTATCGGTGCGCTGAATGGCCAAGAGTTGTTTCGAAAATCCATCGAGTGGTGCTCGTGAAAACAGATGGTTCTTCTCCTCGCGGAGTACTTGCTCGAATTCGATGCTTACAATGACTAGAGGGCTGAAACATACGCCTCAAGTACCGCGGATCAATTATCATTTCACTATTCAAACATGTGAATAGCGTGTTACTCTGTGTGCGAATCGATAGCTCGGGAGGACATTAAATCCTAATAACACGAACGACCAATTCGGTGGGACGCGGCAAACGCAAAAATCTATCGTTAACCGAATAAGAAACAACGCTGCGTAAACGCAACGTTTCGCTCGCGATATTTATCAGTGAATTTACATTATTGAATTCCGTTTTTCATGTTGCGATCACGAAGCGAGAGTTAAATGATTTGCTTAATGGGTTTCTTTATCGCCGTTTCTTCTTTCAACTCGACCCTAGGATGAAATTGCCGGAAATTATAATGTTTATAGCACAGTGATAAATAGACTGCGAATGTTTATGCAATTTGCAATTTTTTTAGAGGTGTTTTAAAAAAATGGAATCAAATAAAATTTCATTTCCAGCGGTAGTAGCCTTTTTAAATCTGAAATAAATATCTGTCGAATGTTATATTTTAGCATTTTTTGAAAATTCTCAGAAGCCATAAATACAGAAAGATTCGCAGTCTCTTTGTCACTGATAAATTTTGTTTTCAATCATAGATCTTTATACAACTTTCCTCTGTAATGTCAATTTTTCTGTTTCGGTGAAATCGTACATAAATAACTTTCTTTATTGCACCGTCATTTCAACAAAACTATCCCAGTTTACATATCGGCAATTTTCTGAGAATCCGAGATTGAACATGTTTAAATACACAAGACCCTCTTATAGCACATTAATTCGCTCCGTGTTGCATCGGAACCGTGATAAACTAAACGTAGAATTCATACAAATAATACAGTGGGAATGTGTTATATCGAAACTCTATTCTGAGAATGCGCTGTGCTATGATCACGTTAATACGTATGGACTCGTGAACGGGAAACTGTCTACTAAATTGGTTTTCGGTAACAAAAGCGATACACAAAATCCGTATTATTACGTGCACCAGGTGAACTCTCTGTTCAGGCCAGTAAAACAGTGTGATGAGACCATTTGTGTTATAGGATGATAATCGAAAGGTCGAACAAGACCGTGTTATAAGAACGTCGCGCTATAGGGTGGGGGGAAGGATCTCAATTTTTGCATCGTTTTTTCAGCGTAGGACTATCGTTACAAAAGGGTTGAATGAATTTTCCTAATTCACCGTTTTTGGATCCTAGTCCTACGCTTTGCTAGATTAGTCAGTTCTGGAGCTGAACTGTCGTGTTGCATGGGGGTAGTCAAAGGGTAAATTAATGATGTTACAAAAGAAAACAGTGTTACAAGCGTATTGTGTGAGAGGGTGGTTACAATTTTTGTACCGTATTGTCGAGTGCAATTTTTCGATCCGTCATACCTGTGCTGGTAGACAAAGTGTTTTCAGCTTTTTCTGGAACCCCCTTGTTTGTGTGGGGTTAGTTAAAGAGTAACAGAAATCGAGCTATACGGAAACCGTGTTATAAGCATGTCGTATTACAAGAGGGTTGTCTCAATTTTTGCACCATGCTTTCAAAGTAGTACCGTGTTAAAGAATAGTTGATCGTGTTTTCTTGCAAAGCGTTAACTTCGGGTCTTTCTGGAGCCTAACTGCTGTGTTATATGGTGGTGACATAGACTCCCGCAAAGTTCGAACAATGCTCCATCAGATTTCGTTGCATCCGGTGATATACACGATCCTACCGCCATCAATGATTAACCAGAATAAAATCCGCGAGTGTGACGAGCCTCCCAGGGTACTCGGAAGGGTGGAGGTGTAGGAGGAGGTGGAGGAGCAGAAGGGAAGGGGTGGGGAGGGGGTGAGGGTTGCCAACGGTGCAACGAATGGAGATCGATTCTGAGTCTGGGTCAGGCGAGGGCGTTCACCCCCCGGTGCAGCCCGGGAGACACGGAACCCAGGGTCGTAGCTAGGGTATCACAGGAGGGGTACACTGGGCGGGGGGGGGGGGGGTGGGGGGGGGGGGGGAGGGGGGGGCGGGGGGGGCGGGGGGGAGGGTCGCACGGGACACTCCCTTCTGGTGAGTGCAACGTACGCTCCTCTGTCCGAAATCGTAGCAACGCGATCCTCCGTGGCTCGGTCCGGCTCGGTGCGAGCCAACTAGAGGGTTGGGATTCGCCTCGCGAATTTAACATGGAATCACCTCCAGTTAGATTTTCCGGGCGATTGAAGCGTTTCGACGACGGAAACCGCGTGGTCACCCCGGCAAACAGCCACAAGGCGTTTAAGATGCATTCCGGATTTTACGAAACACCGGGAATCGCGAGGGTGGAAATCCCGGGGGTGCCGGCTCGAAATCGGGCTGGTCTCTTTCGTGCGAGCTCTCGGCTGGACCGCGCGGATTGATGCAATTGTCGAATTGAATGATAACCCCTCTCCGTTCCTCGTCTTTACAATTTCATTCTGGATAATTACGCTAGCTGCGTGGATATAATCACGGCAAATAAAAACATTCTTGCAAAAATATTCTAAAGTGTTTACTCGATGCATGTCCAAAACTTGGGTCTAGTCACGGACATATATCAACCAGGAGATACTATTCTTTGATCCTTCACGGCCCCTCACGCGATATCCTCCGCGGCAGTGGGGATAGTTCTGGGACTTTTATCGGCTAGGCATTCGGGACATATATAGAGACACTGTACTTGGAAACAGGACTCATAAAATGAAAAGAAAAATCGTTGTATGCGGCATCGAATTTGCATTAACCTCTTCAGTGGATATAATCATGATCAATATATGTATTCGCTTTTGTGTAATAATAATAATAACAACTTTGACAGTTTTTTATTTTATTTGTATCGTTATGCCTGGTGACGAGACCATTTTCTTACTTAATGCAAATGGCATAGCAACGAAAAAGAACTCGCCAGTGGGCAACGCGCTTTGCATAACGAAACATACCACTTCGGGGATGAACACATTCACACGGGATGGCGTATATATGTCTGCGTGCTTGGATTCTTTAAACGTCTGTTCTAAAATGAATGCAGTTTTAAGAGAGATATGAATTTGTTAGAAAGGTGTAGTAGTTTTTGAACTTTTTAAGTGGGACATTTCACAGATATTCTATCCTCACTTTTACGGAGTTATCTGGAGTTAATCTGTCCATGGTGTCAAAGTGAAGATGAACGAATCCTGTTTGAAAATGACGGGCCATTGCAAGATGAGGCAAGATCAACCCTCTGTAGACCAATTGTTTTAAGTTTGGCGAAAATATACATATACACAAGAAAGGTTTAAAAAGTATATGACTAAAAATGAAAGAACTGTAACACCGCAATATTCTCTGGCTGCAGAAAAGTGTCCAAAATGTTGCGTTGCAAAATATGGGACCTCAAAGTTACAGTTTTGGAGGGTTAAAAGATTATTCGCATTGTTCGCAACTGATAGAACTAGTAATCCCGTTGGTCAACGTTTCCTTCGTGCGAATGACAAATATTGATTTTCGAGGAAAGAATGAAATTTAACCTCGCGTGAAGTCTACATTTTGGGAGTCGCTGAATGACAAGAGGGCAGGGCTAAGGTGGGCAAAGTGCAAATCTGGTTAAGCGAACAGAGCTCTCGAGACACCCGGCTGCTATACAACAGCTATCGTGTTTCCACGTTTGTCCTGTTTTCGCAAGTTGATCTTCGCCCAGGATTAGCGACTCCCGGTGGATGTATGTCCATTTCGCTGTTCGGGGTCTGTGTTCGATTTGTGCAGACGCAGCAAACCACGGCGTAACGCTGTAATCTTTACGTCATTTTTATGCAAGCCTCCTCGCGTGATGTCTCGGCCGTTATGTAAGTTCGAGGATTACGAGCCGTGTCGAAATATCATGCAAACACAGAAATCTCGACATCCGCGGATAATTATTTATCGCCCTCCGAAAATAACGGGCGGGGCCACCGATTGACACTGGATACTCCTTTCGTCGGACCGGTGAACGCAATACCCGAGTTCATTGTTTAATACGTCTCGTTAGTCCCTGTCTTTGTTCGCCGACGTGTGTTTCGTGCTCGCTGGGTGCGAAACTTGATATCGGAATCTATTAGGCGACTTAATATATCCCTGTCCCGATTAGGGAATGCGAATTAATTCGCCATTTTCGACCGGGTTGTTCGGGGTGCAGTAACAAAAGTGCTCCCGTTCCGCGAATTTAAAAACACTGATCATTGCTAAGGTGTATTAACAAACAGATTTTAACGGTGTGCTTTGTAAAGCGGTAAGACGAAACATAGTTCCAATATAGATCCATTAATAATCCTTTTTGTTTAAAATATAAAATAATTGAAATTTTTTCACCAGTTGACACCCCCACAATTCTTATGCAGGATATCCTGCACTGTTATTTATAAATTCATAATTTCTAGTAAAATTTCTTGCATTTTATCATGGTAAAAGACATTTTGAGTCGATCGATCAAACGTGTTTTTACCGTCGAATACATTTTAAACCCGCGCCGTCCCGATACATATTTGATAACGCCGAAGCCAATATGAGCCGGTGTTATTTCTTCTCTTTCACGTTTTACAACGTTCTAGGTTCGCATGTAAAGTGTAGAGAGATCCTTCATATCTTCCGCTTTAACCTGGCAACCTGGAGCGACTCCCAGGACGAGGTGAACGATCGACAGGGTAGTGGTACGTGACCTTTTGCTCGAAGGATAACGGCAAGGGTGAAGCGAGGACTTTAACCCACGGCAACGGGGGTGAATGCACGTACGGCACATGTTCCCCCATCATATTTCGCGATGGAGAACTATTTACATTCCCGAAATTAGTGATTAATTATACTTCGACCAAGCTCGCATCGACTTGACCAACAGAGAACGAGGAAATGCTAGATGATACGTGGACAGCAGTCTAACTCTAGATAATGCTTAGCTTGATTTTAGAACGATGCACCAAGCACATCGATCCGTGTTTCGTGCGCTGTTTCTTCTGAACTCGATTTCTTCGCGCAATGTAATTCTAGCCGTGTCTAAAATAATGGTAGAAATACTCTTCTTTTTATTCAAATGTTCCCTGCATCCCTTCTACGTGGAACGGTGAAATAAAGACATTTTAATAATGATTCTTACAAGAGATATATTAAAATTTTACGTCTTGGAAATTTTACTTCCTGCAACGAACTTAATATTTGTTATATTGACTATTTTCAAGCTTATTAAAATTATTGTTGTCAATAAGTAATGTATAGAGAAGTGCGTTATTGCAGTGAAATATTACTCTTCAACTAACGAAATGGTTATAGTAATTTGAATAGTCGTAGTACAAACGAAATATAAGAATAGGCCTAACGTTCAATGTATTTTCATGACCCGATTTTGCGGGGTCCTAGAACTTCATTACCATTCCGATGTCACGTCCGATATTACCGACGATTCATGAATTCAGGCTTGTTAGTAAGAATCGAATGTTCGATATACTGTATTTCTACTACGAGTTGATATAGTCTGTATCAATAAATACAAGACACATACGTGTAAACTAATGAATGCGTGACTAATGAACATAAATATCCAAATATATAGTGTATAAAACTCTGCTCGACACGTTTTTTATCAACTTGTCGGAAGTGTTTAAAAAATTGTGACGACAGTTATGCGATACACTGTATGGGAATTGGTAACGGATTAGCCCTCTTCTGGCGAACACGGGAAGTTCCACACAATTTAACATAAAATACATTTCACAGATGGTAATACTTGATTTTTTGTAAGATCTACAATCGGATTGTATTTCCAGTAACAGTTAAATGAAACATTTTTAATTTTGCAGTTGCTCTTTTCTTAATGTAATGATCTTAGAAAATGATAATAACAAGATCTTTTTAACAATTGTACGAACTATATTAGAAGATAAAAGCCGTAGTATATGACGATTTATACAAACATTTCTTCTACCACAATAATTGTTTCACGTTTCATTCAATTCCATGAGCTTTTCCTACAAACGAGACATCTCGTCTGTGGTTTTGCTTCGCAATACCATGAATAAGGTATAGTAATTGACCCATTACTCAATGTATTTTTCTTTATTATTATTATTATTATTATTATTATACTGGATTTAGGCCAAATTTGGCCTATAAGCAGAGATATGATACAAAAATATATAAATTATTTGATGACTTAATTGCAGTATTGAACTTACATCCTAGTCTTTGTGTCACAGGTTTCCAAGTTCGCAATGTATTATTCTGTCGCTTGCTTATAGGGTTCTAGACTCTAAAGCCCCGATCATCAGACAGACATTGCATCTTATGGTTTTTTCTGTCCAGGGCTCGGGGGGCTCTAAGTGCACCCGTACCATTTCAGTGTCGCACCCAATGTTACCGATAGTTCGTGGATTTAGGCGTATTAGTAAGAACTGAATATTCTGTATACTTCATTTTTACTAAGATTATTTAATATGATTTGGAGGCTACACGTGTACATGACGCCTGTATTTAAACAATGGAAATAGTGTTTATGAAGAATGTATTACAAAAATACGAAATGTAGTAAAATTAATTTTGGCTTATTACTCATGTCATTACGGAAAGTATATTGCAATAGATTTACATACTTTAAACCAATGCTCTGCTTCTTTGCAATTATAGAATGCGTACGCACATATATTTTTGTCTTCTTTCTCTTTTGAAGTAAGTATCTGCAAATTCAATAATTAACAACTAACAATTTAAGTTGAAGTTAATTGCGTTAATTTTTGTTATGATATTTTTAATTATATTAGTTCAATTCTGCTTTGTTCAAATAAATATTGTTTTGTTACACAATACGTATAGAAATAATATAGTTGACTGAAGAGATATAAATTTTGTTTTTACTCGTTTTTACTCATTAATCCTTATTAATATTTTTGTAACGTAAGTAAATAATTTATTATCTCTATTTATCTTTCATTTCGATTCCAGTTGAAAACCGACCAAATCCGATTAGTCTGAAATGTTGTAAATTGCTTCATTTTATATTAAAAAATGTTTGCAAGAAAGATTGTTGGGGATTCAGAAAACAATTTTTTATCATTTCAATATCATTTCTTACCATACCGACACAAGGTAGTATCACCACAGACGAGGTACAGGAGTAGCCCAATCAGCCAATCTGTTTTTCTGTCTCGCGCTACCATTCCGTGTCACATCCTACCGTATCATCCAGAACTAATATCACAAACGAGGTATAGGCAGGTATAGGATAGACCTAACATCTAATGCATTTTCGTGTTCCATGTTCGTAGGGTTACGGAACCCCATTACCATTTTCGTGTCAAATCCTGTATTATCAACTGGAACTAAAATCTGCTGACAACGTCGTTAGTGGTAGGAAATAAAATTAAAAATAGCTATATATAGTCACTGCAGTCTCCCGAATACAATAGAGTATTGTTTTCTAAAACGCTTTAACGATTTCAAATAATAATTTCGATTATTATTAGTTAAACTTTATGTTGGGTATAAATAACAAATCAATGAAACAATGTACGTACAATAAAGAATATGTTTAAGGTCCAGCTTTGCCAGGTGGCCTTGAACCGCCCCAGTGTGCGTGCCGTGTACAAGGTTGCAAGGGTTCGGGAGGCGCGGATTTATGGCTCGATAATGCAAAACTACGGCAGCGCCGTTGTTTACGTTGTCGGCCACACGTGCTCAGATCGCCTCTCTGACAGGCATCATGCAACCGAATAATGCAAAATGTTGCTCGACAACGCAAAAGTAGGACCTGCCTGGTAGCGAGCCCACTAGATTTATCCTTTATCTAGCGCTTTTGACCACTGATAAGCCCCATCTTTGCATTATCGAGCCATAAATCCCCGCCTCCCGAACCCTTGCAACCTTGTACGATCTAGCGTTGTGTGCGGCACACCAAGGCACACGCACACGGCACGCACACTGGGTCGGATCAAGGCCACCTGGCAAAGCTAGACTTTAACTGCAAAATTCGAAATGTTGTAAACAGCCAAATATTAATATGTACTTTATAAATGTAATGTATACGCGCATAAATTCATTGTTCAGAACTGTATTGTTATAGTTATAGGATGACATCATTTTGTTCCTATTATTAATTAACAACATTTCTTTGAACAATAATTATTATATAAATACTATATTGTTATATAAATCATATGTGCATTATGTAGCAAAAGATAAAAAATTTTTATTCGTTATTCGAAGGTTCGAATAAAAAAGTATCGTTATTCGACGAAAAAAAATGTTATTTGAAGAGAATTTATCCGACGAATAAAGATAATTTTTTTTATTTGAAGCGGATTTATTCGAACTTCGAATAATTTTTTCATCTTTTATCTGTATCTTTTATTCGAAGGATTCGAATAAATCTTCGAATAACTTTTGCCGAGCGCCGAACTTCAAAGACTCAGCGACTAACTAATGGCATACAATGTAAACAGATGGAGAATCGTGCACGAATGAAAATTTAAACTTTCAGATTTTTCAATATATCTTCATAAAATTATGACGAGCGAATGGAGGGGATTTTCCTGATAAAAATGAGTCCAAACACGACATCATTTGGACTGGAATTTGTTCTCGCAACAGTTACGAAGAACCGAAATGATGTAACTGTTACGAGAATATCGGTTCTGGATTATATCGGTTACGATCACGGTTCTGTAGAACCGATATTATTTCGGTTTTATAATTGTTATTTTTTCATTCTGGATTTCGGTTCTGTCATTCTGTATTTTGTATTGTATTCGGCCTTATATATTTATTATTTAAGTAGTTATTTATTGTTATTTATTATTTAAACCATTTTTAAATAAATTAGTTTTTATAATATATACTTTGTTTTTAGAAGACGAACGAGAGCGTGGTTGCGACAGAAAATATTGTATGCTTGCATACATTGTAATATGAAAGAGTTAGATCGTGTAATATGAAATGACGTGATATTCAATGAAGAAGAAAAATTAATTTTTAGATTCAAACGTTTTTTACTTCTCCAAAAGTAAACAAAAAATAACAGTAACTTACAGAGAACTGTTGGGACTTCGCAAAGGATAAGATATTCGACATTTTATACCACACGACCTAATATATTCAATGTTCTTTGGTCGTTACAAAAATTTATTTATGTAAACTATCATTTTAACAATAAATTATTATTGAAAGAATAAATCAAATAATGAATATAGAAACAAATTTCTATACATTACAGAATACAGAATGACAGAACCGAAACCGAAACCGAAATCCAAAACTGAAAAATTATAGTTATAGAACCGAAATAATATTGATTCTCCAGAACCGTGACCGTAACCGATATAAGCCAGAACCGATACAGTAAATTATCGTTGTAAGTCACTGCCGCCGTTCTTTTCACTGGCACTCATACAAATCGATGGTTCTTGCCGAGAGTCCCATTTGAAATACACAGGTCATGCTGGAAACCTAAGAGGCATCCCGCGTGGAAGCCATAAAAAACCTATGGCATACCAAAATGACTGGCATTCAAACGGAGAGAATATCCGTCTCCGACATAATATGGAAGGAAAAGCGGACAGCGAAAACATATTCGTGACATTTTTCTGATTAAAATGAAACCAAATATGATATAATTCTGATGATATTTACTTGTGAAAGAGCCGCGAAGAGTCGCGGCTGCCGGCACAGATCAAAGCCCGCGTGAGCGCAGACCTTTAAATGAAAAATTTAACTTCTTTATCATTAATTATTTTTTATGAGACTTTCATAAATGTATTTGCCGCATTATTGTAATTAAAATGATATCAAACGCGGTATAATTCGAATCCCATTTACAATAATTTTCCGTTAATGCAATTGTTATAGGAAGTAACTTCCATCGTTCATTATACACGTAAATATCATCGGAATTATATCATATTTGGTTTTATTTTAATCAAAAAAATGTCACGAATATGTTGGTAAAGGTTTCATTAAAAAATAACGAAAAATAAAGAAGTTTTTTAATAGGATTAGCAGTGGTCTTCTGGTCTCACACCGATATAGCAGACAATGTTGTGGCTGCGACGACTCTCGAGATTCAGACACTCAGCGCGGTGGTGTGAGGTGTTCCACTGACTTGGAAACGTGAGATTGGCACTGACGGTCAACGATAATTTACTGTATTCTCGTAACAGTTACAACATCATTTCGGTTCTTCATAACTGCTTCAGTCAGAATCGATATATAAAAGTTTCAAACAGCTATTTTCAGAACCCATCCAGTCCCTGTCATGAAAGAATAATTGCAAGCGGCAACGACTAAATAGCCAGTAATTACAATCTTTAGAAGTGAGAACGAACAGGTCGATGTACACATATAATATGTATCAATATACCATTTCTCTTCTTGAGACTGTCTCTACTTTCTGAATCCTACATGTATTGCATATTACTTTTTAATAAATATTTTAAATACATAAAATGGTACTATTTATTACATCCTGTGTTTCATATTAGGTACTGATCTTTTAATTGAAGACAATTAATAAAAATGTGATTATTAATAATCACTGTATTATTTTGTGGAATTAGCTATTAATTCAAGCAGAATATTTTATGTCTGTTTAAATACAATTCTTTCTGTTTCTATACTCATTCAAAGCAGAATAAATACTTTTTCAATTTATATAAATAAACTTTTATTTATTGATAGTAAACAAAATAATAATTGTTGTTGAAAATTTAAATACCTATTTAGATTCATATAAACTATTGTTGGCTTCTTTGAACCTTTTACTATCAAATACAATTTTCAAAAAGGACGGAAATTATTCAAAAGATTGTCAAAAAATATTTTAATGACAGTTGTTATGCAAGGTTCCATGTTCGTTACAAGTGGCGGCATATCTGTTATTATCGATATTGTTATTATTCATAAACAATTGCTTTAAAACTGATAATAATAATGGTAAGAGATCAACTACATATATCTAAACTCCTTTATTTTTTTACGATTTAACGATAAGTCAGATCAGTAATAAACAGAATTTCATACAGATTTATTGTTTAGAAATAATAAATTCTTGCCCAACTTATGAAAATATTTGGAAGAAAGAACTAATAATTGTATATCTAACGTTAACCTATAATAACAGACATGCTGCAACTTGTAACGAATATGAAACCTCGCATAACAGCTGTCAGTAAAATTTTTGTTGACAATCTTTTGAATATTTTTCCGTCCTTTTGAACATTATATTTGATAGCAGAACGTTCAAAAGAGCCAACAACAGTTCATATAAATCAATTTCAAGATAAAAATAGCGCTAAATACGTATTTCAATTTTCAACAACAATTATTATTATGTTTACTATCAATAAATAACAGTTTATTTATATCAATTGAAAAAGCATTTATTTAGCTTTAAAATGAGTATAGACACAGAAAGCATTATATTTAAACAGAGATGAAATATTCAGGTTGAATTAATCTTGTAATAGCTCGTTTCGTTTACTTTTCCAGAATTACGACTTTAACTTGGAAAATAACCGATATACGCGCTGTGCATTACACGACAGTAACAGTAAATTGGCAACTATGCGACGAATATTCTCCGATATGATTTGGCAACTACGCCTTCGATACCTGTAATTCAATATAATTCCTAAACTCATCACTCTAAATCGTAGAGGGCATACCAAAACCACTGACTTTTTGAACAGTCGATATTTCAGAACATGAGACACGAAGTCTCATAAGATGTTAGGTCTATCCTTATATCTCGTCTGTGCTAATAGTGTGGAACCAATATTCTACGATGGCGCTGTTGCTGATAGAATTTTAAATCTCATGTCGAGGATTCTAGTTCAGACACCACGCGGATGCTTGTTTCCTTTTAATTCCATTACGACTGTTACGCAAGTGCATCGAAGGAGACGTAATGTAATAATAATAATAATAACGTAACGTCTTCGGTCGAGAATATTTTGGTCCCGGATGGAATCCCGCATGGAATGATTTTTTTTCGTTAAACACTTTTTTCTTGTTCTTTCTACTACATCAGTTTTTTTCACTGTGCAATTATAATTACAATAGTGTAATAACATAATAATAAGAAATTAAATTAGTTCAATATTAGCCAAATTAAGAACGTAGTTTAAATTTAATTTTAAAAAATACGACGTTGATATCACTAATTTCATTTGACTATTTAATTGCTACCTATTCAATTTACTTCTGATATTGCTTTTCATTTGCAGCATATATATTCTAGTAAATTTAATGATTTGAGATTGAAAAAAGATTGAACAACAATATTTATAATAAGTAGTTTTGAATATTTTTTAAGGATAATTAAATTTAAAAAACAAAAAGAATTATTTAAAAATACAAAATATATTTCCCGATTCTTTTTAATTTTTTCAGTATAAATTTCATTTTGGTATCTTTTTTATCGAATGCGTAGCGCATTCCATACAGAGTTGGGTACTATTTAGATAACAAATTATTTAACTAACGATTCGAATAAAAGATATTTTATCTTTATTCGTTATTTGAAGGTTCGAATAAAAAAAGTATCTTTGTCGAATAAAGACAATTTTTTATTCGAAGCGGATTTATTTGAACTTGGAATCATTTTTTCATCTTTTATCTGTATCTTTTATTCGAAGGCTTCGAATAAATCTTCGAGTAACCTTTGCCAGATCGAATAAACGGCGACGAGGTCCGACGAGCGCCGAACTTCAAAGACCCAGCGACATACAATGTATGAAGTTTAAACATTTAAATTTTTCAATATACCTCCATAAAATTGCAACGAGTGAATTGAGGGGCTTTTCCTGATGAAAATAAGTCCAAACTCGAGTGTAATCGCACAATTTTATTCATACGTAATGTTACGATAAAAATAACAATCTTGTTGAAGATAGTCCAAATGATATCGTGTTTAGATTAATTTTCATCGGGATAAGCTCTATAACTTATTCGTATTAAAAATACTATTCGCATCAAAAATATAAAAGCTTAAATTGCCAATAATACTCGATTCTCTACCAACATTAAGTATCAATAAAAATTGTTCGATTACATTCGAGTTTGGACCCATTTTCACCAGAAAAAGCCCCCCAATTCACTCGTCACAATTTTATGAAGGTATATTGAAAAATTGATCTCGAACCAAAAGATTCTCAACCGGAGACGTTGCGGTCTGTGCCAACCGAAACTGTTGAGAGTCACAGTGATATATTGAAATGTAACGCAAATAAAATATTTTATATTGCAGTTTTAAATTTCTACACTGTTTTCCTGAATATAAAAATATTCAATATAACGTAATACATCTACAAAACGGTCAGAAGGTATCGAAACAATTGATTTTGTTCTTTTTTAACGACGATGCAATTTATAAAAAATTCTGAAAAAAATTCTGAAAAATGGTTTCAATAATATCTAACTACTGAATTTTTATAAAACTGGTATCTCTGAAACTTCAATTCGAAATGTACACTTTCTCCAAATGATTGAACATCCAATTATCCAATTTTCTTAAACATGTTTGCATAATCTGGAAAATGTATAAAAAATACACATTAATAATCACGATGAGACACAAATAACATAATAAAATAAACGTGGTCAACTGAAAACTTCGATATAAAATCGAAGAAAACTTAATTTGGTTTGTAGGCACTTTTGACCATCTTATCCGGCTTTGTCTTAAAAATCAACAAAAAAATTATTTAAAAAATATAGAACATATTTCAGTATACGCCGTTAAACGCAATCTTTAAAAAAGATTTGTAGTCCAAATTTCGCATTGATATCTTTTTTAGTTTAAAAATTATAGGAAAATGTGCGCCTCGCCGAACCGGGAATCGATTGCGGGTCAGGCGCTCGAAACTTTGGAAACGTGAATTCGGTGGAACGCGTCGAACAGTCGAGCAGGCAGCTCACACGGACAGAATAGAGGTACGCTTGCGTGTAGCGCGCGCGCAGTAGAAGCAACGTAACGAGACGACAGTACGCGAAGACCCTCCCGTGGGAAGGCGTCGCGCGATTCTGGCATCACTGTTGAACGAGTCTGATCGAGCTCGATGAATGCGGCAGTGTTCGTATGTGTCGTACTGTTGCATTCGTCGTTTGTTTTCTCATTACAAACGCGAAAGAAAATAATACAACTATGTTCTGATTCAGTAATAAAATAGATTGACATCTCGCAAAAAACGATCAACTGCATAATTATTGCATAATTAATTCTTAACTCTTTCGAATTTCACAATTAATATTAATTGATATTTTACATGATTCTTTAAAGCTAAAATTTATATTGTTTAAATGAAATATACATGAAAATATATAGTCAATTTCAATTTAACTTCTTTTTCAAGTTCAGTAACAAAATATATTCAAAATGGATGCGTATTAATAGTGTTAAAAAATTGTAGAAATGTGAATAATAATTATATACGTATGGAGAAATGTTATTGACGTTCAAGATTTATGAAAATTGTATTTCTATAATTTGGAAACGTGGTGTCCATATTTATTAATATTGTAATGATAAAGATAATTGTAAATATATAACATAATGACATCAAATAAAAAAATATAATTTGAACATATAGTCATAACATCAGATATGTAGATAACTCGTCTATCATTTGTATTTGACCAGATTTGATTATTTTTTGTGGATCTAGTTCCAATATTTATTGTTCGTCAGCGTAGAGGGCGCAAGAAAACCAGTTGTTTACATGTGAGACACGAAACCCCATATGGTGATTGGTCTACTCCTATACTTCGTCTGTGGTGTCACGTCCGCAGGGCTCTACTCTAGAGCCCCCTTACCATTCTTGTATCACATCCTACCGTATCGGTTAGAATTAATGTTGTGGAACTAGTATCACAGACGAGATGTAGGAGTACGCCAGTCACCTTATTATATTGTTTCATGTCGCACGATATGAAATATCGAGTAATCTTAATTAGAAATCTTAATGAGAATCGAGTATCTTGTATACTTCGAATAGTCATGCATAAAAGTTACTTTGACATGCTTTAAGACATGCTCAAGACAAGCTTTAAAAGTTACTCTCTATCTCGAGTTCTATTAGCCATTTTTACTAAAAAGATTAGGTGGTAGGATAGCCAAGAGGGTATTCGACAGCATCATTGGTAAGAGGAATTCTTATAATCGTTAAACAAGCAGAGACAATAAATTTATCAGTGTACATTTATTCATGGTTCAAAAGTTATTCTATCCCTTGAGTTCTATCATCTATCTTTACTAAAAAATTAGGTAACAATATGATCAAGGGAGTGCTTGTCGACATCACTGGCGAAAGGAATTGTTATAAACATTTGTTAGGAACTATAGCGGAGGAAGAAGGTATGGAAGTTGCGATAGGGAAGGATAGAGAGTAAGCGTGGACTGTATCATATTAAATAATATATTATAACAGTAGGTGAGGTTTATACAAACGGCGAGATGATAGGGCGGCAGATCAAGCGAGCCAAGAACGATGGGTAGCGATTTTGATATTTTAGAATATGGGAAACGATGGCTCACGCGACAAGTATGACACCAGACGTGAACAGAAGGTTTACGTCTGCGTTCGTTCACCCGGTCCTGGCCTCGAGCTCGACCAACTGAGCTATTGTCAACGCCTATTGTCACGGTCGCACCGAGGCAGTTCTTATATGGATAAAAGTTATTCTATATCTCGAGTTCTATAATTTATTTTTACTAAATAATTAGATGGTAAGATGGTCAAGGGAGTGCTTGTTGACGTAATTGGCAAAAGGAATTGTTGTAAACATTGACCAATTAGAAATAATCAATTTACCAGTGAAATGTGTTCGACAAATTAATGCGTGCGAATATTCATGGATTAAAAGTTATTCTGTATCTCGAGTTCTATAATTTAGTTTTATTAAATAATTAGATGGCAAGATGGTCAAGATGATCAAACAGCCAGAAATAACAAATTTATCAATAATCACTATCACGACTATAGAGATCTACCGAAATTAATTGGGGTGGGAGAGTTGCGCACCGCGTACCGCGCAACTGATCTCGGCGGCCGCGCTCAGTCAGTCAGTCGAGGTGCGCACTGAGAAGGGAGCGGAAGTGCTGCGGGACCAGAAGGGCGAAGGACCTTGGAGTTGCCCTGGGCTACCCTGGCCACCCCAGCCACCCCGGTCTATTCTTGCCTACCTTCCAGTTGACCAGGGATTCTCCAGAACTGCACTGGATATCATTGGCCCGCCTTGGTCTACCTTTAGCTGGCTTAAGGTGAACCAAGAGTCATTTAAAACTTCCTTGGTCCCTCTTAAGCAAGTTCGGGGTGGTCCAGAGATTCTTGGAAACCTTCACCGCTTACCTTGGTCAACTTTCACCAGCTCTATGTAAGTAACAATTCAAATATACACTTTTTGTTTTGGAATAAGTGTTCATACAAGTTCGGGGTGGTCCAGAGATTCTTGGAAACCTTCACCGCTTACCTTGGTCAACTTTCACCAGCTCTATGTAAGTAACCATTCAAACATACACTTTTTGTTTTGGAATAAGTGTTCATACAACAAAGGCCGTAAA
The DNA here is from genome assembly GCA_028454255.1 of Halictus ligatus. Classification (NCBI taxonomy): domain Eukaryota; kingdom Metazoa; phylum Arthropoda; class Insecta; order Hymenoptera; family Halictidae; genus Halictus; species Halictus ligatus. The sequence continues at coordinate 16,120,259 of CM052129.1, forward strand.
TTATTATTTCTGTATTTCTAATTCGAACTTGCGTCGGGACTTTTCAAAAGTTTCTCCTCTTGAAATTATATTATATTATATTTTTGACATAAAATTGGTATTCCTCCGATTGGAAGTCCCCCAGGGGCTCACTCACGGGTGCGTTCCGTGGGTAAGTACGGGTATTGGCGAACCCGGGGCGCCCCGAACCCGTACGTCGTTGCGTCCCCATTTCGTTCAATTTATTTTTGATAGCAGTACTCGCCAGGTAGAACCCTTCCTTCGTAAAATTACTGCCTAAGTCATGTCAACGCTGGCGTGGCTCGCGCCGGGAGCAGGGGATCGTCCATATATCTCTTCGTCGCCTTCTTGCACCAGCATTGCTCGTGGCGGGTAGTTGGGGTTAGGTTGATCTTCCAAAAGGTGGAGGCGTCCCTGGTCATCATTCTCCATGTGGAGCGTCGAGTATCGTACACTGGTCGGCAGAAAGCTCTGCAAACATTGTACACGCCGCGTCACCCTCGCACCAGAGCCTTCTGCTCTGGTTCGGTCTTGTTTTTCTCTTTGAAAGAATCAGAGCCTTCTGCCTGATTCGTTTCTGATACCTTTTAGCCCGCAATAATTACGCTACAAACGCTAAATGGTAAACTGAACTTTTCTTTCTGTGGAGAAGTGATCTTTACCATTGAGCGATCTGCGAAATTTACTTTGTAAAATTGTAAATCGTCATTATAAGAAAGGGAGTCAGAAGGAAGCGTATTGAATTCCTTCTAGCTTCCTTTCGGGTCTCTTGTGCAACAACCTCCTCGTGGTGAGACCTGGGCAATCGGTATTATTCTCTATTTGTAAGAACTTCTAGTATCTTCTAGTATCTTACAAATAGAGAATAATATCGAGCTAATAGCTGCACATAATTTACAATTTGCGATAAAATTGTAAAATAGAATTTAAAACTTGCTAATTATAAAAGCTTGTATATTTAATTGAATTGTGTCTAAATTTACCTTACATTACTTCGGGACGAGCCAAGGAGCCTCCAATGCTTTCCTTGTTTATCCTGAGCCCACCTTCAACTTCTTGGTAAGCTCCTTTTAATTATTAACCGAAACACACAGTTTTTGTTTCGGATTATCTTGTCATTCAATGTACATCAACTTTTTTTCTGGACTTCTTATTTGAAATTTGCTTCTGAACTTTTCGAAAGTTCCTTTTCTTAAAATTGATACTTTTTGCTTAAAATTGATATTCCTCCGATCGGAGGTCCCCCTGGGGCTCACTCACGGGTGAGGCCCGTGGATGAGTACGGGTATTTGCGAACCCGGGGCACCCCAAGCTTATAGGTCGTTGCGTCCCAATTTCGTTAGATTTATTTTTGATTGAAATTGTTTATCTTTCTAATTGCAATTGACTTCTGAACTTTCAAAAGTTCCTATTCTAAAACTTATATATCTGATTTAAAAGTGGTATTTCTCCGAACGGTGATCTCTCAAGGGCTCACTCACGGATGGGGCCGTGATGGAGTACGGGTATTGGCGAATCCGGGGCTTCCTGAAGAGCCATTACAATATTTTGTTTTTCTCATTGGAAATGGTAATCCAAATGAGAAGACACTATAATGATGACCTATTGTTTTCAAGATGTGTACAATGTTTGTTGTGCGTTAGAGTAAAACTAATTCTGCTTTGAATACCATTTGCTCATTCAAAAATGGAAACGAAGAGGATGAATTTAACTTCAAGAGGAACTTGAATAATTTACACGCCCTCAACATAGAGCGCGCGTCTCGCTCTCCGTGACGATCCAAGTCGTCAAGCCACCTCAGGCTCGTACAATATGAACTGCGCGTGGCGCATTAGGGCGACTCTCTTATCAATAGATTTCCACTATTGTGGAAATACTATCACTATTGTCAATACATTTTTTGTCAGTGGTATTTCCTATAGGCATATTCCACCGCATCACATGATAATTTTCAGTCTTCATAATTTCAAATCTTCTTCCTCGCCAAGCAGGGCTAAACGTGCGCGAAAATCTAGTTTTCCTAAATGTCAATAAAATTTTGACAATATAAGTAATACTATTTCTACTAAGTAATTTCTAGTAAGTAATACTATTTTTTGTAATAAATTTATTTTCTCGAAATTATCATGTGATGCAGTGGAATAGGCTTGTGGGGGTGAGTCTCGTAACGTGACGATTTCAAATAACTCATAAGTTATTTGTTGCACAAAAAAATGTTTCGTACAAAAGTTCCATAGTTGTCTGGGGAACATACAGTGCTCTAACCAGTTTTTTTATTACTTTGCTTTTTTTATCGAGATATGAGGCTCATCTAAAGTTTTTTAAATGGTATGTCTAATATTTTTTCTGCGTAAAAAATTATACAAAGTGACGCTTAAAATGAATAATTACCGATATATTTTTAAAACAAAGTTTATTTCAAGCGTTATTCAATGTGTTGTCCATTACAGTCAATGCACTTGCATAATCGAATTATCAGTGAGCAAAGAACTTCTTCCAATGTTTATGTAGTTACTTCAGCATATGCACTAATAATATGTCCTTACATATCTTACCCGTCGTTGGTGGCTTGCGATAAACTTCATTTTTTAATGTTCCCCAAAGGAAATAATGGAGCTGCATTAAATATGGCGAGCGAGGTGGCCCACCAATGTTACTGCCACATCCGATTCAATAATTAAGAAATATTGTACTTAATACTTGTTGTAATTACCGAGCATAATATGCTAGGCAGCCGTCATGTTGGTACCTCATTATTTGATATATTAAACATGATGCATTTTCTATTAGGCCTGGCAGTGTTTCAGACAAGAATGTGGAGTATGTTTGACCTGTTAGTGATCTTTCTAATTATGCCGCACCAAACATTCACATTCCACTGGCGTTGGTGGTCAAGTTCACAAATCCAATGTGGATTCCCTGTTGCTCAATAATGCATATTTCTTTCTACATCTCCACAATATGTGAATGTGACTTCGTTAGTTAATAAAACAGTATATACAAATGTACAATTTGAATCTTGCATCGGGTACAAAACCAGGATTGGTTTTTCAAAATCTTGTCCATGTAGCTTTTGATGTACTGACAGGTGATACCGATGAACGTTACTGAACATCGTAATAATAAACGTAACACCTTCCTCGATAAGACTTCAACGTTTACTAAAATACTAAGTAGGCATTTCACGTTGATGATTTCTAACATCTAACTGGAAACATGTTTACAAACCTAGCCTGCCGTCGCAAACAAATTCATGATACGAATCACGTTGACTGAGCGTATTTCCTAATAAAAGATTATTAATTTAAAAATATCTCGGTAATTATTCATTTTATGTTCCACTTTGAATAATACTTCTTTACACAGAATTTTATAATTTATCCGAATTTGAGAAAAAATATTAGACATTCCTTTTTAAAAAACTGAAGGTGACCCTCACATCTTGATAAAAAAACAAAGTAAAAAAACACATTAGAGCACTGTATGTCCCCCGGAAAATCATACAACTTTCGTTTGAAACATTTTTTGGTACAACAAATAACTTACTTGAGATCGTCATGTTACGAGACTCACCCTGTATATTCTCAGTGACGACGCCATTTTTTCTTTCCGACACGAATCCGTGTAGCGGCTGGTCAGAAGGCTAAGCCATAATTTTAACAAATTTCAAAACTTGGAAATAGTCCGTTGAACCATCTATTCTTCTTACACCGTGATACAAATCAATTTTTAGGCGGGCCTAACAATATTCTGTGCTAATCTACGGTTCTGAATTACCGATTCTGTAGAAAATGCTCTATCAAAATAATCCCTATTTTAAATCTGCGGCGTTGCCAATGCCAAAGAGGAGCAATCCTCCTCTCTGCCAATGCGTTGTCAAAATTATTCCCTAGATTAGCGCTACAGACTTGTGATTTCGCTGGGATCCGATATCGTACTAGCGCTTTTTCTATAGAGTCGATAATTCAGTGTATTGCATGCCATTCCTGTAGGGATCTTGAGTCTGTGGTGGCAACACTCATGGTGTCGCTGGTAAAGCGAATTCTGGGTAAAATAACGTGTATCGTGTCGGCTGTCGCCTGTGAAATTTCGATGTTGAGTTCTTTTTAAAAAACGATAAAAATCGTCGCGCTAGAATTTTATTACATAATTTGGTTGTGACGTTGGATCGATTTTTAAATAAAGACATAATTCTCCGTGGCCTGAGTACTATACGGTCCTTTTTACTAGTTTGATAGTGACTAATTGTCGTTTGCAGTTCTTGTACCTGCGTGCTTGCGTGAGTGTTCAAATATATCTCCGTGTTACGCGTAGTCACTGTCTCAATACTATTGCCAGTTTGTTCGAAATTTTGGTGTTGCAGTTTCAGTTGAGGCCGATCAAACATGATTGACCTTACAGTAAAGACTTTGGATTCGCAAAATCATGCCTTTTCTTTGGAAGACGACGTGAGTACTTTTTTCCTTGCAATTTTCAAGACAACGAATTCCTACCTCTGCATGTTTATGACTTCTTAACTACATTACTGGCTACAAGATTCTCAGAATTTGATATTACTACCTTTTATGGTATCACTTGCGCATTTAGAAACTGTTACTATGCAGACAACGACACTTGCTGATCGTATATATCATACGTTATTAAGTAATTTGTAATGTTTAACCCGAAATGTTTGTTATCTTTAACCTCTTACATGTTATTTCTGTATTATTATGATTCACATTTTTGCATTATATCGTTAAAAATATATGAACTTGATTTTAAATAAATTCTTATAATCCATGCATTTACTGTAATATTCATTATTGGGAAATTTGACGCAAGACATCAAATATCTGATGTGTTGATGTAAAACCTATCTAGTTGTATTGATTTCACATAATTATAAAGTAACAAGTCGTACAAGTTAATTATTTATTGCTTATTAACATGCTGTAAAACCAAAGAACATGCGACAGATAACTAATTATAAATAAATGAGAAGATCTATGATATATGAAAAACATTTGTATTGGTATTTTTTAAAGCAAATTACTGTACGAGGCTTCAAAGAACGTATAGCAGAATCAGTTTCAGTACCAGCAGACTCACAAAGACTTATTTATTGCGGTAGAGTCCTTCAAGATGATAAAAAATTAAATGACTATGGTAAAACATTATTATCTCATTAGAATAATAAAATAGAAAGAATTAAGAGAGCTGTGCAATAATTGAAATACCTGCTATGTAGATGTTAATGGAAAAGTTATACATTTGGTACAACGTCCGCCACCGCAACCTGGGCAAAGAAGAAATGATAATGGTCAAGGTCAAGGACAAGGACAAAATCATGGTGTACAAGTCTGGCAGAATCCACAGAGAACACATTATAGAGTCACTCGAACCCAAATGCATGGTAATGCCATGTATGTAGGTGCAATGGCAGTGCCACCAGAAATTGTTGAAGGCCATGGTACGATTACTAGATATCTCTTAAATGATATTTATTTTTATAAAGATAACTTATTTATATATAATATTCCATTGAATAGCATTGCCAATACCTCAGCTGAGCAACAGGTTATCTAATACCCGTCTACACCTGGCGATACGAATGTTAGAACGTGCGAATCTCCTCATGGGAAGACTCGCAGTGGAAATTGCAAGAGATCCGAATTGTCCTACTAATCCTCCTTCTACATCTGAAATGAGTCAACCACCTATAGCATCGCAAGTGCAAGCACAGCAAATGGAAACAGATTTGTGAGTACAAAGGGTCTTTTAATAATTATGGTGTAATATAGTAAAATAAGTCAATGTGTAATACTCACTCCTCTTGGTAGGGTTAACGAAAGCAGATCAATTAATAGCACCAGATTAACAGAAGCTACCGCTGCAGTAATTGCAGCAGCTTTGTCTGCAGCTGGGGCAAGCAATGTCACATTATTTAGAGGTGCGTCTACAAACACAAACTGCATACAAAGCTATTAGGTTGTAGCGTACGAAATGTCTGATTTTAGAATGTTAGGAAATGTTCTGAAGTGTTTTCATTACGAAATACTACCTTCAATTTTTAGTCAGATATCCAATTTTACTTCTAAATAAAGTTTATTAAGGTTATCAAATATTCTTTCTATATGAATGAAAAAATAACATGCTAACGATATCACGATGTGATGTTTGGTTACAATGTATCGATTGACAAATAACGCGAAATAAAGAGACATCAATGATTCATTGATGTCTAAGTATCGAATGTATTGATGTATTGTATGTCTGATGGTAAGGAAAACTACAAAATGGGGACAATCTTGTAAATAAAAAACGAGAAGGACCAAAAATTCAATTTCTACTGTAATACAATTTAAAAACTTTCAATTCATTTACAGAATATGTTGATTAGAATGGTGCTTAGTTTGATCCATAAGTTTATTTAGAAGTTGGTTACGTTTGTTTAACATTACTGTTGAAAATCGGACCTTTCATATGCAACTACCTAATGTTACACGTGTATCTATGTATGTAATTCTAAAATATAAAAGCAGAAAACGGCGACAACAATGCGGAGGTACCGGCGAATGATACCAATGAAGACAATCAGCCACAATCAGCAGGTACACAACAGTCGCAACCATCGCAGTCTGAACCAACTAGTGGGTCTGCATCAACTAGTGATTCATCTACTAATGAAGAACAATCGAGGAGACGATCTAGATTACAGTAATAACATTTATAAGAATTCAAAAAAATTTTAATAAGGTACATACATATATTTTATGTATGTAACATTTTTAGAACACCGCGGCCTCCGCTGATGGCAGCATTATTAGAACAGTTAATGAATGCTCAGGACTGTTTACGACCTTATATTGAACGTTATCGCACGCTTATGCTTGAAGACCGAGTATTACCTCGAGGTGTAAGTATATCATATTCTCCAATAAATTCTGCAAACAAATTATTGCATTCTGAGCAACCACTTCTAATAAATATGTAGGGAGGACCTGGAAGTGTTGAAGAAAGTCAGACGATAGTGAATGGCGTCAGCAAAAGCTTACACTACTTGTCTCATGCTTGTCATGCATTGAGCGATATAATTGTTGACATGGGACAAGAACCACCCAGAAATCTGAGATGTAGACCAATTATGATTCAACAGTCGACAATTTTGCAACCTGGGGTTCCCATTCAGGTAGAGGTGAAGCTGAGTAATTATTTGTATTTCAACGTTTGTATATAATTTATTGACTACTAGAACTGACTTCGTAATGACTATATTTGCAGGCCCATTTTAGTATCCACGGTCAAAATTCGAACAACAATAATACTAACGAGGAAAGTAGTCAAAGTGCAAATACGGCTGCGCCGTCAGAATCAAATGAAACTAACTTTGAAAGTAACAGTCAGCAACCAGAACCAGATGCTAGTGCTCAACAACAACCGGAGCAGCAAGAACAAACACAATCACCATTTGGTATGTGTAAATAAATCATTTAATAAAAGATAAACAAAATGTTTTGGGAACTGATAAACATTATACTTCGCAGATACAGTTTTCAACTTACCAAACGATATGGTAGTAATGGCGGTTAATCCTGAAGGTAATATGGATACTGGATCTGGAAGTGAACAGACTCAGTCTGGTGAAAATAATAACAACAATAACAACAATAATGGTGGTATGTGTTAAATGAATAAATAGAGGTGTTTGCGGGAACCTGAATATACCTGATTCGAGTTCTCGAAAATTTCGGGATTCCCAAGTACATACGGGTTCTCGAATGCATCAAGATTCTCGGGAACCCGAAAATTGTCAAGATCACGAATATGCTCGGGAATCCCGAAATTTTCGAGAATCCGTCCACCAGATCTCGACCCGACATTTTCGCACACCTCTACGAAAAATACTTCTTGCTGCGACTTTTAAAATTTACGAGTTGGAACGATCCCGTTTATACAAAGTTTACGTTAACTTCATAGTGAGAATAAGCGGTGCCACTGGTGCATTTTCCTGGAGTTCAGCGCCAACTGATTTTATACGAAACATAATGGAAGCTGTCGCTGGTCATATGGTACAAGGTGGCATTACTACCACCACAATTACTACCCAAAATCTTCCAACTGGGGGCCAACAAACAGTTTCATCGCTCGATGGAAATACAAATGCTGGACAAAGTACACAAGCACGGTATGTCCATAATATTTTATATTCACAAAGCGTAACTGTAATTAATAGACTCCTAATTCATTGAATTGTTATTATTGATTTCAGAAGTAACGTTGGTACTCATCCTACCACAGCAACGCAAACTAGAAGTACATCGCGACAACAAGCCCATCCTGTAAATGTTGGAATGAGTATAGGTCACATGCTTGAGTTCGATCCGTTTCTTCCTTGCAATTCGCACCACGTTCGATCAACACCATCTACAACATCCAATACTGTTACCTCTATGTCGCAAAGACCTCGAACAAATCAAACATCGACAACTGAAAATCAACCTCAAGCTCAGACAGGTATTTAATTAGAATAACTGTCGATTGATAATTATTACAAACTGTTGTACCTTGTCAAAGTAAAATTATTATTCAAATTATTTTTAGCAACAACTTCAGCAACTACCACCAGTAACACTAATTCTACAAACACCACTTCAAATACTAGTACATCATCGGCAATGCCATCGTCGTCATCTTCATCGACACAAAATCCTCTTGTGAATTTACTGCAACAAACATTAAGAGGGGCCATGGCTGGTCAATCACAACTGGCCACTTTTAGTAGCAGTAGTAACAGTACGTAACCAAATATGATGCAAGCAACGAAACGCTACAATTCAGAGGTCCAAAATAACCAAATTGCGGATCTTTATGCAAAAAAATTCCGGTCATCGATAATGTTATTGGTAACCAAAAAAAATTCCGGTCATCGATAATGGTTACTGGTAGCCTTAATTTTAGTCATTCATGATAGTTATTCACAACCAAAACTTATATTAATTTTATTAATGTGTACTTTTTTTTGTTAAATTGAAGATCCTGATGCGACTGCTGAAGAAACGGCTCCTGAAGGTGAAGTTTTTGATCAAGCGAGGAATATTTTCTATGTATGTAGATATCCGAATTTAGCAGCGGTAGTAGAGGAGTACGTTGATTCCTTACATGTGACATTTTTATTTATTTGGAAAAATGTGGATGACATTAAATGTACTTCATTTCTATAGATCTTTAAATGTGGGTCAGAGACAGGGAGGGAGAATACGTGGAGTAGGTACAGGAGATTTGCCGCTTTACACAATAGTATTTGGCTCGCGAAGTGGCACAAGGAATGAAGGAAACTTCTTTATGGACTTAACTTCATTGGTGGTAAATAGAGAAGCATGCTCTTTATAAATAATATTATTATTTTTATTATATTATTATTTTTATGTTAAATAATTATTTTTATGTTAAATAGTTACAAAACCTGACCCTAGACGATTTCATAAGTTTACGACGTGGAACGTGGAGTCCAATTTCTCATCAAAGAGTGCCAGTATTAGAATTCCTGGTATATACTTTTCCATATTCTTCTTCGGAAGAAATTCAAGAGCAGGCTGCTAACGAGTTGCTATCACATATTAGACCACATTTGCAAACCGTGTTTGCAGGAGAAGAGATTAATAGTAGAAATGGTTTCCATATAGATATTGTTGCAACTATAGCATCTTTGCTTCAACGTCATATCAAACATATTGTACAATTACTGTTGAATAATGGTGCGTATAATTTATAAATTACTTACAGTACAACAAACTTTTTTCAATAATATTCTAACCCAAGTTTTTTTCTTGAAGATATTGACAACGTTACGTTCGGACAAGAAACATTCAATATTCTACAGACTTTAAAGAAACAATTACGCGCAATACTTCGATATTCTATTCGTGGTGGCCGACCAAGGTTTGAAGCGATTATGACACGTTTCTTGGTGAGTTATGCACTTCGTTTGATTATTCAATCCTGTATTCTTGAACTAAACATGGAATTAATAAATTTATATTTGGGATAGTCTGGGGGGCTGCAGCGCAGCGAGCATATTTTAGGATCGTGGTGGCGAGATGTATTTATTTCCCCAAATACTGACGAAGCAAATCAACTAACCGATGCGGAAATTGCTTCCTTGTTAGTATACAAAACACCTTCCTCTCAACTGTCAGTAGCACCCTCAGAATCATCGCACCAACCTTCACAAGCACAGTCTGAAACAGAGGTAAATTACAGGCGAAGATTTTGTTAATAAAAAATGAGATTGCAAAAGATTAAATAAATATGTATCACCGTAGCCTATGGAGACTGAAGTTGTGGAAGAAAGGATCAGTTTAGAAACCCCTGCACCAGATGATGGTGAAGAAATTCCAGAGACGTTTCCAAATCATGAACTGTTACCTTCAGTAAGTCTATAGTTAATAATTAGGCGTGTACGAGATCCCGAACATATTGGGAACCCAGTATTCGGGCCGGATCGGGTCGAAAATATCTCGAGGATCGAAAATACTGTTCTGTCTAATAGATTGAAAATAATTCTTCTGTATTTGTTTATATGTCTTAAAATTGGAAAAAAGGAAAATTGTTTTGCGAGAAAAGTTTAAAGCTACAGTTAAAACCGATATCATAATGTTGTTAAATAATTGACGTACGGTAGTCTCAGAACGAATTTCAGGTTCTAGGAATTCTCGGGAATTCGGATACATATTTTCGATCCACGAAATAGCTTCGGGACCCGATCCGACCCGAGTAAAATTCGCAACTCGGACCGAACCCGGAATATCGGGAACCCGCACATCCCTATTAAAAATATACTGTAAACGCTGATAATACAAAACTTCTTTCACATTATAGGATTGGGTACCAATCATTGCACGGGATGGCGTAAGACAACGCCGTCAGTTACAAACACAGGGCATGACAAACGGAGGGGTAACAACATTCAGCGATGCCTATTTAGGCACATTGCCCACTAAACGACGTAAATTAATTGAACAGCAGAAACCACGATTATTGGTTAGCCCTACACCGAATCATTCTGCAATATCTGCATCCATGGAACGTTTAGTCAGGGAAGGTGTAACCCGTGCGGGCGTTGAAGAAGTCGATGGCGCTGCCATTGGTGTCGCAGTAGATCCCGGTGTCAGGCGCGCATTTGGTCAAGCAATCAGAGATTGCTTGAATCCACGCAGATACGAATCCCCAGATTTCCCAGATTCCACACGTTTTCCTAACGCTACGAAATATTTTGCAGATCAGGATAGACCACCTAAATAATAATGCATTCTAAGCACAAATGAGTTTATAATAACTTAGAATAATTATAAAGGAGACACCATGTAGCTTTAAAAAACAAGTAAAAAATTGCAGCGACCAAGAAAAACATAAAAGATATATTCACAATGTATAACCACAAACATTAATAATCGTAACTGTATACGCGAGTTTAATTAAAGATACAATGACTATGATAAATCTGGAATATCTTGAAATAATATCATACAATAGAATATTATGTACACTGTTAATTTTCGTTAATTGACATAGCTTGTAGTCTTGTGAGGTACTTCTGATTTTTCAATGTAAAAGTATGTTAAATAATTAATGCTGTACTTGTACGTTATTAAAAATTACAGTATAATCGGCTACCCGTATGGTTCCATTGTAATCCCTTAATATAACACTATATGAGCTATTTTTATATATATATATATATTGGGTTGGCAACTAAGTAATTGCGGATTTCACTCATAGATGGCTTCAGTTGAAATCTGCAATTAGTTGCCAACCTAATATATATATATATAATATATACAATATTCATTCAAGTAGCATCTGTATGTGTGTGATATACAAATAATAGTATATAGTATATAATACTAGTATATAGTTAAAAACAAAAGTATTGGCAGACCTAGCTTTCAATTATACAGACGTATATAGATTAAAGGAAAACCCAATATTATTAAATTTATAACTTTAGGATATTACAAAAATTGTTATATTGATTAATTACAAAACAAAAAAGAATAGAATAAAATAAAATCAGAAGCTACAAAAAATTAATGCATTCTATGCCAAACAGATTAATAGCAGTTATAGAAAATACAGGATTACACTTTTTACTTTTGTTTCAGCAAAAACTGTTTTTAATGTTTATCATTCGTTTTTGTTTTGTAATTAATCAATATAAAATTTATTGTAATATTCTAAAATTATAAATCCAGTAGTTATAATTAATAAAAAAAATTAACCTAATATTGTGCTTTTTCTTTCATTTATATGCATTTATATAATTCAAAACCAGGTGTGTCAATACTTTTGTTCCTGATTGTATATGGTAGTAATTATATTACTTAGGAGAGTATGTATTATAATTATTTCTAATCTATTCAAATTTAAATATTATCTATATTTCCGTGGCTCCTCAATGTTAATTTTATTTTTTTTTAATATAAACTAGAAGTTTCTATGTCACGTGTTTTTAAACGTGTAGTGGAGGAATTTGGATCAATCCGTGTAACTTTTAACACATGTACCTATGTATCTTTACCTATATATATATATTGTGTACCTATAAATATATATATATTTGTGAAACAAGGACCACTTAGAACGAAAATATTAAATGCTATCCTTTTAAATATTGCCTTATCATATTTAGTGTATTTAATTTTTACGTTTACTTCTTTAATATTGTATATTTTAGTTTAAAACATTCCAAAATTGAAGTGTCACAATAACAACAGGAACAGAGGACCACTAGTGTGTCAGAGTTGAGCCGAGGACATGCACCTTCTCTACTGGCAAAAGAAAAACGGTGGAAAAAACAGATCCTCGTCGACCACATATTCTTATATGTCAACTTCTTAAATCAAACGTTGGTTCTATTTTTCTATCTTGTAACATGATAAAAGGTAAAAATTAACCAGCAATAGGGAACAGACATTGTGTTTCCATGTTGCAGGTGTACGGTGTGTGTAGTTCACTGTTCGGCCGTACTATTTAGATAGAGGTCGCTAACGTGTGAAAGTATTTTTGTTAGTGTCAGTAATTCAAAATTGTAAACTGAAAATTACATTGCGTCAGATTTCAAATATGTTCTATACGGTAGATTTAAACTTACGAATATTAGTCATTTTTTATTTAATACACACTCGTACTAAATTTTATAAAACATTTTACCGTTCTTATTATAATTATATCCATTGTATGTGCAGGCAGGATACGTTTCCTCAATAACATGACTAAGCAATAAGTATATTGTCAGGCACAATATTTGAGGTATTCAACTTAACAAAAATATTGCAGTTGGTGAATTTCCAGTTGCCCAAGGTTTTTAGATTGTTAATTAATTCTTAATATTTTATCTATCGGAATCCTATTTTATAACGGGAGTTTCGATAATATTGTACCCTATCAGAAGGAAGTTCAAAAATCATCTTTTATATATTCATTCCGATCGAAATTTGATTAGATTGTCCAGTAAGCAATTAGCTATGAATTTACCACCCACATTTGTTTACAAATTCGTATTTGAGTGCAAAGTTTGCAGGCAGAATTCCCATGCCAAGTCAAGAGCAAAGGGCCGAACCTTAGCTTCGTTATAGATGGCAGGTCGGTCACACTAAGAGCGAACCTAACCTTGTTCTAAGAGAACCTTGCCGTAGGAGGGAAAATGGAATTAAATTATTGAAAATACACGAAACTTAAAATTATATAATCTAGAAGTTTAAATAAAATTCTATTTTTCCTCGTACAGCAAGGTTTACTCCGACTTTTGCCCGATAAGTACTCTTAGACCAAGGTCGGATCTGCCCTAGAGGTCTTTGTTATAGATAACGAAGCCAAGGTTTGGCCTCGATTTGGCATTGTATCCTCGGCATCGAACTTTGCAGTCAAGTAGGGACCAAAATTCTGTTTCGAGCAGGGTTTTGTAACAAATTGATCGCCTCTTGCTCGCAAAGTTTGATACAAACATTGCGTAAAATTTGCTCGGAACAGATTTGGCTAACTGAGTCGTTACTGGGAATGAGTTGTTGGGAATGGATTATAGATTCTCAAAAATTACGAAATAATCGCCGGTTTGTTTCTTTGAGCTCATAAATTCGGTTCGCCATTTGTCTCCTTTCGTAGCTGTCGCCATCTCTAGATTTCGTTGGTATTCTTTCTCGTCGTTTTGAAGTGCCCGCTTTTACATTCTCGTTTACCGTACACACATGTTTCCACGCCATTTTCGCGCGTTCCCGTTTCGTTGAATATTTACGACACGATTAGTCAGCGACTTCGCGATTTACGAGGTAACTGTGAACGAACGAGCTTTTATTTCGCGCGGCCCGAAACCGTCAGCGTATATTTTCCGTTTAGCGTGAGAAGGACCGAGAAAAAGGATCGTGGCGCGTTGATTGGTCGAAACACACTTGGAAGCAGATTGATAAGCGACCGACGACACGCGGTTTATGCTAGTTTATAGTAGGCAATATCATTGTAATGCACGCTTCTAAAGCAAAGAATCGATTGTTTCACTTGCTTGAATGATTCTTAATCATTTGAAACAGTGATGGCCTCGCTGCATTTTCATTGCAGACAGTGGCGGATTTATGCTTCTGTCGCCCAGCTTTCATTAAGGGGGCCTACACCTCAGCTTTCATTAAGGGGGCCGGCATGGTTTGAAATCCATATACGTATGCAAGGGTCAAAATCTAGACAAACTACCGCTTCAATATTACAATGAGCAGTTTAGAAGTGGTCAATTGTGTTTCCTAAAAGTCCAATCTACGTCTGTGTAGAGCCCAAATTGCGAATCTCTACCTCATTCTGGAGTAATTGGTAATATTCGGTAGAAGATTCGAATTCTGAAGCAAGTACGACGTCACAAGATGGTTGCCGCTGAGAGATTCTCTTAATTTCGAGAGATTTAGTGTTCGTATCGAAAAAAGGCTCTATATACGCGTAGCAAAGCATGTACAAACACGGTGGTATGCATTTTTAATTGATTACTTACTTATTTAAAACGTAAAATGTCTAGAAAAAGAGGCACAGCGTAACATAGCATGACAGTCAAGGCCAAATGCCTGAAAGCCCCCTTAAAGGGTCAATCCCCTCCTCGTTCGCTCCCTTTTAGGTTTTCTCCCCTGTATCAATAGCAAAAAGCACAACATTATTAGTACTACCCTAATTTTGTTCAACCTATTTTTCAGATATGGGGGGAGTTAGGTAGCCTTTAAATGATTTCTTGTTAATTTTATTTTTAAAATGGTTAATATTTCCATTTATTTCTTTTTATTGTTGTGACTTGTGCCTTCGGTATTTTTTCCATAAATCTGCTGCTGCTGGATTTTGCCACCCTTGGCTATAGTTTAGAGCAGATTTGAAATAATACAAATTCAATGCATGGATGTCACAGGCCAAATCGTGCTCTGAAGGATTAAATTCGTGTCGAAATGAACTCGGTACCCATTAGATCAGAGAAGGAATAGGGACGATGCATAAAACCATTGGAATTTTGGTCGAACGATACTTACTTACTGCTCAATACCACGGCTGCATAAAGTCCAAACGGCAAGAATCATCGGAGCATTGTATGCACAGGCCAAACATTCGACGACAACGGCACGTTATTGCCGGAGCGTGAAGAATATTTACTTAAAATTTATGTATGTAAAACTTCGGGCAAGCATCTTTCGAATAAACGTTTGCAAACTTGACGGATGTAAACTTCCATATCGACGGTTAGTTACCGAAGCGTTTCAAAATTTGAGGCCATCGGAGTCAGACCAAAAACACGTTCCGTGTATTCAAGTATCATTTTCGAATTTATTTCAGCGGGGGAGGGGGATAGAGGGAAAGAAGAGGGGATTAAGAGGGCTTATCGGCATAACAACACATTAAATTGTTTACCGATGCTGAAAGTGTGTCCACGATATCAGGGTGTAGACATTCGACGTGAAGACTTGATAAATCAGTTATTGCGCAGGCACCGTGTAAACGTTGATAAGCAAGTTGGCACTTCCTCGGCGCGTTACGAAATTCAGTCGAGCATCTGGCATCAACCATAAACGATTCACACATTTCGCATTTTCTCCCTCCTTTTTTCAACGAACCTTGTAGGATACCGAACAGCGTATACCAGGTGCATTGTTTCTCCACGTAGACACGAGTTCTCCCTGCAGCGATAACAGCGGCGCGTTGCGTTCCGAGAATGTTTATTCAGACATGTACCGGACGCGCTATGTTTGATATTTCGAATTCGGGATCAAATAACGAGTACCGCTGTTACATTTCCACGCTGTAATTCTTCTACGATTTTCTTTTTTTCTTATCTTTCGACTGTACATACTTTCAATAAGATCCGTTCACTCAAATTCTTTTGTTAGACGGAGAAGGTACAGTGGATCCAAAAAGTAAAGGGTGTCCTAAAATGACCTGACATTTTAATTTATTAATAAAACGTACTTTTTTTTTAAGTATAAATGTCTTTATTTTAATATAACGTACAAACATGAAGGTTATGTGTGGAACATAATATCTGATGAATGACCGCCTCATTCCTGTTTGCAAACGTTCACTCTTTTGACGAAATTTTTGATAACAGTATGGCATAATTGCGGACTAATTTCAGTAATGATGGTTTAAATTGCTTCCTTGAGCTCCGGAATGATCTGTGGATCATTAGCATATACTTTTCCTTCCAGAAAACCCCAAAGAAAAAAGTCCAATGGCGTCAAATCGCACGATCTTGATGGCCAATTGACATCGCCGCGGCGCGAAGTAACACTGTTTCGCCCGCAGTGAGGCATCTTGTTGGAAGAATATGTCTTCCAAGTCCATGCAGTTCAATTGATTCCATAATAAGTTGGTTATCATGTCACGATAACCGCATTTCCAGCAGCATTCTCACAAAAGTACAGCCGAATCACTTCTCCAATCCAAAATCCGCACCAAACAGTGACTCGTGGTGGATGCATGGGGAGCTGTTGAATCACTTGTGGATTTTCGGTTCCCCAAATTCATCACTCATCGCTGAAAATGATTTTATGAGGTGACGCGTTATGATGACCAAAATCTGTACGAACTTTTCGAACCGTCCTGCAAAGTTTTCACCATTTTTGTAATGAATTTTCACAATTTCTACGCATTGTTGGATCGTGTAATTCTCCCTGACTAAACCTCAATACTTCCTGATGCCAAATGGCACCCTTTATTTGAACACTGAATTTCCGATTTGCTTATTTTATTCGTATAAACTCGAAGTTGTTCAGCGTCTGCAGACATGACAGAGACGGAACGCGTTACGTGACCGTGGCGGAAGCATGGGGGAATAGTGCGGTAGAAGGGGAAATTAGAGTGGGGGAATGATCTAGTAACTGCGCACAGCTACGGGCATAGATAGTCGCCAGATCAAGACTTATTCCCCCATTCTAATTTTCCCTTCTACCGCGCTATTCCCACATGCTTCCACCACGTCCCGTTCACGTGGCGCGTATGAATATAAAGTGTTTACATTATGGGGGCTTCGCGAGATCGAACTTGTTTCTCATTTTTATTCTAAAATAGTGAAATCAAAATTGTACAACAATTATGAAGAGGTTGTTGAAAAAGGGAGGCTTCAATCTTCAAATCCGTGGTGGATTGAGCCAGGAGAAACATTTTCCAATGTTTTTACAGGGGCTTCAATGTGTATAATTGTTTTAAGAAAAAATTGATCTTCAGTTTTCCATCCGTTACATTATGTGAAAATATCTTAAATGAGCAATGTTCTTCGCAAGGAGAAGTTTCAAGCTCTAAAATGAGTCCAAATTGATTTTTCTACGAAATTACCACGCGTTGAATAACAACAATTTTTCCAGAATCAGAAATTTTAGCGTTCAAATGTTTTTTGTATCCACTGTATAAATAACATCGCAACACAAGAGGTTATTTACTGCTTGTTCGTGGTAAAGATGGACTTCGTCATAGTAACAATACCGCCGCGTTTCGTCAGGCAATGAACCTTTGATTAGTGCATTTTGCGCCGCATAGGAGCGTTCTACCTTGTCACAACCATGCGGGCAAAGCGTTCTTTGGTGATCGTTAGATAATGGTACAATCGAAGAGGGGGCCATTCTACGTAAAAAATTAAGTCGAAAATGTGAAATAAAAATATTTAAAAACAAATTAAATTAAATTAAAAGATTAAATTAAAAATATAAAATAAATATAAAATTAAATTTGTTCGTACGAGGAGTAGTGTGTAGTTTGTTTAGAAAATAGTGAAAAAATTGGATTCAATGTTCAGACTTCCAAAATATTATTATTAGTAATTTATTAATTTATGTTCAGACTTCCAAAATATTATTATTAGTAATTTATTAATTTATGTTCAGACTTCCAAAATATTATTATTAGTAATTTTTACCGTGACCGGTTCTAGGTGACGCGTCGAAATGGTGATTATTCTTCACTTTATGGTGATTTTTAATATTTTTAACTTATAAGTAACGCAGAATAAAACATATCGCATTATACTTTTTCATTAAATTTATTTTTATATAATTTATTTTACTGTAATTCTCTGGTGTATGTTAATGTTTTATTTGAATTCCTCATTTTGTAAGAATTTTTGTATCTACTACACAACTAACGAAACAATTAATTTAGTATCGAAAAATTGGTATAAGCAGAGGAAACTGTGTGTTTGCATCGAATCCACGCATTTAACCGTGTACTCCTATTGTATTTGGACGAACAGTTACGGAGAATGGGGAGAATAGGTGAACTCCTATCGTTTGAACGACCCGGTTATCCGAACTGCTTGTCCCTCTCGACGAGTTTAGATACACACGGGGTTCTACCGCACAGTATGAAAAAAATATTTCGAACGATCCGTCGGCAGTCTCGTGCAGGAAACTCGCGTCGTCGCCTGAGTCGATACTTCCATCGGCTCGGCTATAGCTCGTCCGTCGCGCGATAAAATTCAACTCGCGCATGGCGAACGAACGAATTAAAAACGGTCTCGTAAAAAGAGACGAAAGGTGGGGTGGATGATTTAATGGCAGGGTGGGCGGGAGATTCGCGCCAACCCTTCTTGTATTTAGAAAAAAAAAAGAAAGAACGAAGAACGAAAGAAAGCAAAACGGATTTCCCTTCCTCTACCAGTTGCCACTCGCTAATAGGCGCTCGTTAATATTGCGAGTGCCACTCTTGAATATCGAAGAGAGGTTTCTACCTTCCCTCCCTTTTTTCAGCGTTTCGCCCGTTCGGTTTCCTCTCGCTTCTGCTGGCTGGTTCGCTTGTCTCTCTCTCTCTCTCTCTCTCTCTCTCTCTCTCTCTCTCTCTCGCTCTTTGCTTTCTTTCTGTCTGTCTCTCTCTTTCTGTCGCGGCGCGGCTACCCTTTCTCCCCCGCCGCAACGCCAACGTTCGTCGGATTAAGGTATAATGAAATTACGAGGGTCACGTCATTTTATAAAACGATCGTTAAGCGTCGAGAGTGTTCGCTTGCCGTGGCTCTCGTTGAAATGACACCGCATTGAAAACGATCGATCGAAATCTCTGGCGAAAGACCTCACCGCGTTGGAGAAGGGGGATGAATTCCCGTATACGGGGGGATAAAGTGTGCTGGAAGGTACCGGGAGGGGGGATGGGCGGTGGTAAGGGGGTTGATTACGAAACAAGAAAAAGAGAGAAAGTGAAGTGCAATTTTATGTACAACACCGGTACGCTAATAAATCGCCGCTTTCCACCCCCCCCCCCCATCCCGCGCCGGTTGTAAAATCGATTATTAATTTAATCCGGACGTTTTGACGGAATATATATTGGAATTCCCGAAAATCTCCGCAGGAAAACGATGCGCATTGACATAGGTTGTTATGAACGCGCTCGGTCATA
This sequence comes from Halictus ligatus, assembly GCA_028454255.1. Lineage (NCBI taxonomy): Eukaryota > Metazoa > Arthropoda > Insecta > Hymenoptera > Halictidae > Halictus > Halictus ligatus. The sequence goes on from CM052129.1 coordinate 16,140,131, forward strand.
AGCGCACGAGGGATTTTATGAACACACGGCCCTGTTAACATTCCGCGTGCGGAAATTCATTATAATTTATTGATACGTCAAATATATATCCGGTCGTCGTCGCTCGCTGCTCTCCAAAATAATGACGCGCGTCACTGTGTTTCAGTTTTTCTTTTCCGGTTTATTTCGACCGGTACACCACCACGTGCAGAACCGGCTGCCAGTAGTTGCAACGTGCAACGCCCCACCATAATAGCAAGGCTCGGCCAAAAATTAACTCTCGTCATTTTCACAGAACGAACATCCAGTTTTTCTTTCATCGCGATTCTATTCGCGGTATTTCGCTCCTGTGCGACACAGCATTTCCGGTATAGTGTGGAAGAAAAGCGGTATCGGCAACGGTATCGGTTTTTGCAATTAATGTATTAGGTGTACAAATTAATTCGCGACTCTTAGCATTGATCAATAACTTTGTTCGAAGCTTAAATCTTTGACACGCTATATTGAAAATTCATGAATCACTCGTCACATGAAATAAAAACATAGAGTGTGATGGAGATTAGCGAGTAGGAATGCATTTTAATGCATACACCTAGTTAGCTGTAAACGTAACAATGATACACTATTTAACGCTTTAGTATTTGTGGTACTTTATTATAAATAATAAATGTAATACTGAATATTTGACTCGTTAAAAGCAGAATAAATTCGCTTTCTATCAAATTGAAGTGAATTTTAACGAAGCAAACGATTCGTTAATAATTATCTACAGACTTTAAAATATGATTAACTCGTAACCAGAAAAATAATCAGTATCCAGAATTAGAAATATTTTAAATAAATAGACAAATATTTGGAAAAGAAAACATAGGAGTTAAGAATGCAATTTGTTTTTAAAGAAAAAAGTATTATTGATTATCAACGTTTAGTTGATTATTGTTCTGAAATGTGTTAAATTAGCGAATATAAATTTTGCTTTGTTTTGCTTTGAATGGCAAAATTAAATTTGTTGTACCTATAATATACTCGTCGTTAAACAATAATATCATATTTTAATGACGAGTGTATTCGACATAAACATCGAAAGATTTTACTTGATTGTTGTTTATCTAAAAAAGTTTACTCAGAGCGACGTAACTTTTCAGTTGCCATTGTATTTAACAGCTATTGCATTTGTACGTAGTTCCGTTTACTGACGAATACCATCGTTGAGACAATAAAAACATAATAATCTCCAATAATAGCAAACCTTTTTTTACTGAATACGCCATCTTCTATTTAATTTAATTCTTGTATTTCTAATAAGCATCTAATTATATTCAATAATTATTTACAGCTAACAATCTAATTTTAATTTGATTACAAACGAGTTTACTTCAGCTTAAATTTGAACACCATGTCAAAAAATTATTGAAATAACTCTGCTTTTATAGATATTTAATAACTGTTTTGCCCAACTACAATTTTATTCTGACCGAGGTACAGGGTTCCACAGATAGTGTATCCAGCCCTGGTCGTCTGCACTGAATGTACCGTGTGGTGAATTTTTTACGATTTCTTCAATGAAGCCCCGGGACTGGCCAAAACCGAGCCGTCGGCGTGTCGCCGCATTCGTAAATACACTCGTAATGATATAATTGTCTGTGTCGGTGAATTCGTTAGATCCAACGAACGGCGGCGCGTCACGAACGTCCACGAGCTTTATTAATATTGTTTTTCGACGTGATTAAACAAGCCCGTGGTTGAACGGTCGGAACGATCACGGAGCGCAAGCCGATCGTCGTAATCGGCCGATAGCCGGAGATCGATTCGAATAGCTTAACGGAACGGAGCAAGAGTAATTTCATTTGCAAGTAACTGGATTTAGTTCGCCCTCTGCCTTTCCCTTTTCCCTCTATGTATATCCGTTCAGTCGTCCACTAGCTTCGAAATTCTTTTCCACTTGAGAAAAATGGCAGGTGTGTAACGTCTCTTCGCGTCGGAATAAGGACATCGGTCGACGCGCGGACGCTGCTGCCCCTTCCCTGTGGAGACGTAAAACGGGAAGGAGAAAGAGAAAGAATGATAAAGTATAGTGCATAGACGTAGAACGGGAACGAGCGGATCGAGGAGGGAGCGGTTGTATAGTCCGCAGCAGAGTCGAGTCCGATTTGACAAAACTTTTTCACGGCGCGGGGATAACACCTTCGTCGCAGTTGTCAACGAAACGGTTGGGCTACCAGGAACGATATCGTCGAATGGACCCGCGGCTGCTCGTTGTCGTGGCTAGGAACAAGAGGATTTTTCGGAGTCTGGGAGCGAAAGGCGTTGGTATTAATTGGCTGGACCAGTCCGTGTGGAGTGGCCCGAGAACGCGAATGCTACCACTACCAGCATCGGAACTATCACCGCCACCACCGCCCGGCAACGTTATTCTCCGGTTCGAACGTTTTCCGTGGTTCGTGCCACGGAAATGTTCGTTCATTTGGTGACCGTACTGCCTCCTCTTTCTTCTTTCTTCCGCGATCCCGGGGGTCGTACCCTCTTCTTTCTTCGAGCCCCTACCACCGCACCGGTTCGGGACTCGAGGAGAGAGAGAGAGAGAGAGAGAGAGAGAGAGAGAGAGAGAGAGAGAGAGAGAAAGAGAAAGACCAAACGAGAGAGTATAGGCCGCGCGCGCGGTTGTAGCCGTGTCTATACACACGTATACCGGCACGTAGAAAGGCATAATAAAGGTCGGGGGAAGCAGTCCGCGCGGACTTAACGGCCGGCTGTCAAGCGGCGCGCTGCGCCGAAGCCAGTTGGTCGGAGTGACTGCGGTCTTCTGGCAGGATTGGCCTTTTTCGTTCTCGATTACGCCTCTTTATTCGCCCACTGGGCGTCGCCGGGGATTTTTCCGCGTTCAGGTTGGCTGTTGCCGCAAGTCCCGGTCTGTCATAGGCCGTTTCGTCGGTTTTTCCAAACGCCGAGGGATCCCGGAGTCCGCGCGGACTGCCGCCGAGGCCGAGGTTAAGACGCCTTGGCAATCAAGTAGAACCTCGGGCAAGCAGGGGCGGTTATGGGTGGTTATCGGAAAGGGGGTGCACCACCGGAGTCCCTCGGTGTGTAGAGGAGGAGAGGATGTTCGAAGGCGGCCATATTTAGAGAAGGAAATCAGTGAAGAGCATTTCGCGCCGTGTACCGTGTTCAACCGTCTGTCCTCGTCTTGCACTCGATACGCTGATCCCCCTTTCCTCTCCTCGTCCTTGTCCTACTATCGGCGGTGCGGCGTGTCTCTTGTTCTCCTCCTTCTCCGAGCGTCTTTACATACCGCTGTGTCTGCGCCGCGCCGGTTGAATTTTGACGGATGAAAAGTAACCGAGGTCGTCGGAAACGACCGTGGTTTCTGCTCGCCGATGGGGAATTATGGTTTTACGGCGGCCGACGCGTCTCGACGATCATCGGCACGCCAAAAGACGGATCGAGTGCGTTGTCCCTCTTCGCTGCCGTTGCTGCTGCCGCGGCCGCGGTGGAACTCGACTCTTCTCCTCCGATCTTTCTCTCCCTCTCTTTCTCTCTCCCTCTCTCTCTCTCTCTCTCTCTCTCTCTCTCTCTCTCTCGGTCTCTCTTCAGGGACTTTCCGTCCTTTTAGCACGCGCGTTATCCGCGGTGCTTTACGCACTCCGAAGAACACGTCGCTTCGCGTCTTCGCCGGCTCCGACGATCAGTTTTTATTGAACCAGAGGCACGGAGGGCGGAGGAGCAATTCGCGGTGTTTGTCATTAACCGGGTGTATAGGATGCCACGTAGACGCAGCCGTGGAACTTTACTGCCTCGTCGTAAATAGATATACCGCATCGGGGAAACTGTTGTCTGCCGTTTGATTCGACGATGAGACAGAAGCGTGCTTCATGATTTTCCATGGGCTATACTCGGCTGCACCGAGCCGAGCCGAGCCGCGCCTCGCCACCGCGCCGCGTCGGTTTTCTGTAACGTTTCGTTGAGCGCGTGTACACTTTACCGTTGCGTGTTCACAAGCCTTCAGAGAACCACCCTCTTTGCTAGCCGCAGTCAGTCCCCACGGGCACGTATGTAGGTACACGAGACCCGCGTATGTATATTCGTTGCGAATAACCAGTGGCGTAGAAAAGATTGGGCTCAGCATTTCGTTGAATTTAAACATGGGTTCGTTTAATTCTTCGCTTTTTACAGACTCGGGGCTCTTCCACGTTGTTGTAGCCGTATTCTTAAGGTTTTAAACTTTCACAAACGTTCTTCCAGCCCCAACAAATTTAGCCGATTGATATAATCAAATATGTATGAATACAATACGCTAAAACGTTTCGCCGTCTTTCCAGAAAAAGCGACTGAGATTTCCAACAGAGCTGGATATCAATACTATCATACGTAACAGGCTAAATGTTCAACTAACAAACTCCTGCGCATTAGCAGCCTATTAATCCTTAGGATATAGTGTAGTACATAATAATAACAATGCTTAAGAAATTGTATTCAAAGGTTCTAAAACACATGTTCTAAAATTCTCCGCAGTTTCCACGGAAATATTCGATGCATAGTAATTTTTCCTTAATCCCAGGTGTCAGAGTCACGTTGAAATTACAAAAAATATTTCCGTTTGCAACCGAACAACCCAACACAAAAAAGCGCCGATTTCTCGATGCAGATCGTAGAACAGGCTCCAGGAGATTGCGATACGGAGGCTGGTGCAAATTATCGAATAAAACGGCAACTTCGGCGCCGTTGTTCCGCGTCTCCGTAAAGCTGCGGAGAAGGGAAGCACTTCTGAACGCGTAAACGTTCCTGCACACGTCAATGGGTACGCGTATAATCGGCGCGCTCGAATCCTGGCGATCATTCGAGCTAGGCAGCGCGGCGGAGCTTTTTAAGCGGTTTTTTGCAGTCGTCGACGGGCGCGAAGCGTTGCTCGAAGCTCGAGAGCTTTTTCTGCATCGCGCCTTCATGCTATGTAATGTCATTTCTCTTCGCCTCGGTGCTGTGACGAAAACACTCCTCCCGATTTCTCCCGTCGTCGTTCCTTCCCCATTTTTTAATATCGTGCTCCTTGTATACGGTCTTCCCTCTTTCTTTCCGTTCCGACTCGTTCTCCCTCCGAGTTTTCGTTCTCTTTCCCGTGGCATTTCTTTTTCATTTTGCACTTACCGCAATGTCAGAGTGCTCTGTTAAGGGGTTACCTCGTGGAAGATCGCGGTTCTTCCGATTCCACCGTACGGTATCTGGCCGCGTACGAGCCGCGACCGCATTTATCGTGCGACTCGCCGACATGGTCTGACAAAGGGAAAACGATTCGAGCGCAATAAAAAGCGACAATATATTAAAAAGTAATAGTCCGCTTCCTTTTCTGGGAGCTTCTCTCTTTCCAACGCTTCCCCTTTCCTCCGTCCCCCTAGCCCCACACGCTTTGTTTCGTTCTCGGCGGGAGAACGCAGGTGGAGCGTGCACGATAAAAAGTATTTTCTACCGACCAAAGGAATATTCTTTTCTGTTTTTTCTTTTTTCTTCATTTTTTACAGTGACTCTGTTCGTCTCGTCAGCGCGCGAGCGTGCCCGCACGTTATCGACGCGAACCAGAATTATTTTTTGCCCCGGTTTATCGGGAACGCGCGATTCGCGTTGCTGGCTGCAACGGGGAACGAGCACAGCCGCTTTGTTCCGCAGGAACGACTTCAGATAGGATTCTAATGACTTTTCATGCTCTCGGAGTAGCTGGGAGCAGGTCCCGAAGATCCCCCACCCTCCCAGCGCACCGTCTCGTCGCGACGCGAAAAGTTTCCCGTTTGAGCCAGCCCGAGCCATGCTCGTCCATCCGTGAGCGGTTGTGGCCGCCGATAAAACTTTTCGCCTGATCCATTGCCGCTTCGGCAATTAATTCTCGCGCGCGGCCGGCTGATATCAGCGCGCTCGTGTGTCCGTTATCAGGAAGCGTGGAAATAGTGACGGTCACTGGGAACACCGGATCACAGGCGTCATAGGTGTTTTCGCGGAAAATCATTTTTTGATCGTTTTACCAAACTGAAACCCACTCGCGAATACGCGCGCGCGTACATTTCACGGTGTCCTGGCTTAATATTTTGATCCGAAATTGGATTCCCTTGTGATCCTGAGGACGATTGCGCGCGAGCGCGCGCGCGGTCGAACTGCATCGATGATAAATAGGAAAGATTACGCGTGCTGGCCTCCCGCGTTGTTCCGAATTCGTGAAATTTTTCACCGTGAAGCTAACGGTTAAGCACGACGTGATTTAAGACCTTGGCCATCTTGGAAGCGTACCACCTGACCATTCCAAGCGATCAATTATACAGTAATATTTTACTGTTATAAGTAGACAGCGGATCTTTATGCAAAATACAAACTGTCTACCAGAATTGCAACAAACTGGAGTGAAATAAAATTTTTTTTCTTTTCTTAATATGTTTAACAGGTTGAAAATAATATAACAGTACTAATTCTTCTGATAGTATCACTGTTTCAAGTTACACCTATCCATTTTTGACATGAATGCATAAAATCCGCTGTCTAGTTATAAGGCAACGCCGTTTTTCTTCGTTCCAACAATTCTATGTCCGACCATATAGAGTCCAAGACCGGTACAATTGATAGATCTCGTCGCGCGGTCCCCGTCAGACCCAAGTCTTTGCCAGACCATATCAATTCCGTTTTAGCGTCAACTTCCTACCGACCCAGTAAACAATTTGCTTCGAATTTGGCACCAAAATTTTTCTCCAAATTCCTATCCATATGTTTCCGCATTAGGCTCGGTATTTAAGTGCAAAGTCTGCTGCCAAAATTCCATGCCAAATTGAAGCCAAACCCTGGTTCCGTTCTGCTTCGTTATAGAGGGCAGGTCAGTCGCACTAAGAGGGAACCTAACTGTTACGGGTTCGAGGCATCTTCAATGAATAAAACGTGTGAAATACCAATAAAGCTTCATGAAATAGAGGAGGAGTACTCAGCTTTGTGTCTTCCCTCAGCAACGTTCGTCAACCGGCTCTGTCATGTCTCCGTAGTATCATCGTCACTAAGACGACGCGGCAACGAAGACCATTCAGCGCGATGTCTCGATATCGTAACATATCGAGACTCGTAACACTTCCCTCCCCCTCCCCCTCCTCAACAACAGTGAATACAATGATGAACAAATTCTCAATCAACAAGGCCTATGGTACCGCGGGAGTAAACACAAAGAAACGAAAACCGTGGACCCGTCAGCACCACGATTAATTTGGCATTTGCCCAAAAAGGACGTCAGACGGAAGCGCTTCTTGGGAAAACCAAGGTTTAAAAACCTGGGGAAATTAGCGGCTCTCCTAGCAAGATAACATTAACAGAACATTGCCAAAAGAACAGTTTAACAGTAGGTCTCTTCCTATACTTGTTATTAGGCGTCCTCCTTTCCCCTTCCTTTGAAGTTGTCGGTTCCAACAAAATTTCGGGGTCGAATGCTACGAGTACCACTGTAACGTAGATTGTATTGAAAAGACACGGTATAGTAATTCTAGACTTAGCACCGTATCATCACTCGAGACTGATGATACGGTCTGTCTGTCCCCTACCTCTGTCAAAGTGGCCATTGTGTGCGTACGCGAAGTCGAATAACCCAAATCAAAGTTGAAACTATTCGAAACTATTCGAAATTATAAACAATGTCTATAATCGAACGTACACTCGCATCGGTCTCGACTTGCAAGAACCGTAGACAAAAACTGCCCTGATCTTCCTCCCGTTCGCCGTTCCTTGTTCTGAAAGTAAATATCAGGCGATATCGTTCGAAATCTTTCACTGCACATTGTGGTGTTTACGCGTCACTTTGGCGAACACGGCTTTAGAAACTTAAATGAAATACCTTTTTCCACCCTTCAGGTAGATTTACTTCAATTTTCCCCGATATTTACTATTAGAACATCGTTGCGTCCGCTCTGAGTGTGACGGACCTGCCCTCGCTAGGAATTTTGCTAGGAATTTGTCGACAAATTTTGGTGTCTAATTCATACAACATGGGGGCCAAATTCTGCTCGAAGCAAGGTTTGCTACCAAATGGGCAAGTCTTTTACTTGCAAAGTGTGGTGCGAACGTTGGTCTAAAGATTGAAACAGTATTGGCTAGATGGGGCAAGCGGTTGGAGTCTTTTCTTCGATTCGACCCCGCGGTTACTCTTCATCTGTTCGAAACAAGCATGCCACTTCGAATCGGTCCTCCGCTGCCACCGTATTCGCCGCTAATCAAATTTACCTGGTCATAGGTTTACACGTCCGATCGGTCCGCGTTGTCGATTAGTCAAATTGCTCGGATAAATACCGGATCGATTAATCTTTCTCGAGCGCTCGCAGAGGCGACTGCCGAAATCGTATCGTTTCGTAAGCCGACGCTGACAATGATCGCTTTATTTGCCGGTTAATGGTTGCCGGGGACCGATCGGTCACGAAAAGACGCCTGGTACCCGAAAAAAAGGATATCGCGGAGGTGAATCGGCCGGCGCGGCGCAGCGCGGGGCGACGCAGGAAGCTCGATCGACACGCGGAACGTTTTTCGCCGGATATCGAACGGACGTGTAGCCACTGCGCGGCGATTGATGGCCGAGCCAATTGGCAGCCAGGCACTTGACAACAATGATGCAATTAACCAATAAACACGTTTTCCAGCGGGGCAACTGTAGATACGTACATTTGCGAGCGACCACGTACACGCACACGGACCGGCTCGTTCAGGACACACGCATCCCGCCGCGAGAAGTCACGTTCCACGCTTCTCTACGCTCTAGCGTTGCACGATCGTCTGTCCTCCATGATCCCGTTTCCCTTGATCTTACCGCGATCGTACGGAAATTCCCTTTGCCAAAGTCAAGCTGGCTGGGACCCTCGGACTATCGGAAGAGCCAGTGGCTGCTCAAGTCGAGTGGAGGCCCCAAGCGGTAAAAATTTTGGGCCCTCAAACTCAAGTTGGAAATAGAAGTTGCAAGAAAACTCTCAGAAACTTATTAACAAAAAAGAAAGGGGCTCCCAAGCGGCAGTTTAGTCCGCTTACCGTTAAACCCGCTACTGGGAAGAGTGTACGAATACAGGGTATGTCTAGTGTCGCCAGATGAGGGGAGGGAGCACGAATCGAGGAGAAAAAGTGACCCTCTCTCTCTGCCAATACCAGAAATGGAATTATAATTTACTAGCACTATGATTTACTTTACAGTCGCAGTGATTAGAATTTCTCTGTAGTTCATAATTTCCTAGAAGAAGAATATTTTTATCTATTGTATGCCTACATGCTCTTGAATGGCTTTTTCGTCACTATACAGTGGCTTCCGTGGAAAGCATCAGTTTAGACGGTAACGCCACTATAGTGGCTTTTGTGCCATCTACAGCCAGGCGCGCCGTCCCTGGGAGATAGAGTTACGAACGAGCGCGCCCTACTAAGGGGTTAAGAAACAGCAGAATCGAATTTTCTATTTCGGTTTAAAGGAAATTAATGACATACGCATTTATTAGACTCTGGTCAGAATCTTCGTCACGAGTCCGACTCGATGTTATAGTGCAAAGGGGTTAATTACTTTGACCGTGCGGGGCTTTTAGAAATGGTAATTCGTTGGAAATGTTGTTGAGAGTTAGCACCTTTTAAGTACTCATGCATTCCGTGTACACAAATTCGCGTTTCCCGAAGACCAGTCGATGCTCCTGAACGGTAAAAAAATGGAGACATTTATATTTACGGAAGCCAATTGGATCACGGCTGACATTTAATTTTACCTGCTGATGTTTAATTAATTTATATGTTTCAACAGTAAAAATTACAATTAAAAGCGAAGGTCTGCTTTCGAGTCCAATTAACTGAAACAGTGCGCGACGGACATCGGAGACAGGAATCAGATGAAAGGTTACCACTTCCATAAATGTTTTTGCTGGCTAATGAAACATATTAAACCTGTGTCCGACTTTATTGAAATTTTTATTCTCTCGGCCTTTATTCAACGGCCGTCGTCACGTATGTACATACTCGCGTGTATGCAGGTACTATACGCACGCCTGTAGACTTTTTTTCGCCCTTGTCGAACAGATCGTCGCGTTATTATTGCAAATCGCGTTACTAATAAAAATCGGCAATTTAAACGACGTGTTCGTTGAGTAAACTGATCGGCTATGATAAGAGTTATTGGATTTCAATTAAATCGAGATAGCGTTGTAGCATGAAATTTTATATAAAATTGCACGTGGAACGGGAGATTATTGTAAAGTACAACTCTGTCCGCGGATTGATTCGTTTCGCTCGAAATTGGGGTCGGGATAATGAAATATGGAACGATCTCCGGGGCGTGCATAAGAATTCAACGGGGACGAAAAAAGATATCGGTTTCTCGTAAACTACTAAGGGAATCGAAGTGTTATTTTCTTTTCTTTTTCTTTTTTTATTAGCAATCGCTGTGTTTACGTGCCGCGTTCGAGTGTACGCCCTTTTTTCAAGGTACGTGTCGCAATGTATAAACACGTCTCGTTCGATCGGTCCGGCGCGATCGCGGACGTGAGTCAGAAATAAAGAGCTTGCCCCGGTGTACGTACGTGAGAAACGACTGTACGACGGTTTTCTTTCGGTAATCGATAGAGTTGCATGTTCCGGGTCATGCAATATGTCACCCGGTAATATCTTACATCATTCGATCGCCGCGCCGACGGAATTATTACGTACACCGGCGGGAATCGTTTTGATATTCGCCGATCAATTTCTGTCGGGGCAAACTGACCGAACAATAGAGCGATGTAAATAAATAGGCGGCCCGTAGGAATCCTGGCGGCATTAATAAACCGTGCGTCCATTCCCAAACACGGGAGCGCGCGCTAAACAAACTATAAACATCGATGATCCTAAATATTCGTCATCGTCATTGATAAACGCCGGGGATCCGTCGCGACTGTTCAAATAAGCACAAAACAAGCACAGATGACGGCGCGCGGTCGATTCGTCGCTCTCGTGAAACGCGGTGGAAAAAAGAGAAAAAAGACAAAAAGAAAAACTGGCACGATGGGATCGATCGTTGTCGGTGAAATTATGGAGTCCGGGAGTCCATCGTACGGTTTCTGGAAAATAGTTGCCCTCCTCTCCCTTTGGAAAAATATGAGCCGTTAAAGTTTTCAGCAAATAAGATAAACGTGGGGGTGGGGGGGGGGGGGGGGGGGTGTTTGAGGAACGTCAGCCGTTCGTCACACTCGACTCTGTAAAATGCAGCGTTAACTTCGTATTGTTTGCGTCGGATAGCAACCGGTTTTTACGCGATTTACGTTACATTCCTGCACCCGGAGCGAAGCAGCGAGAGAGAGAGAGAGAGAGAGAGAGAGAGAGAGAGAGAGAGAGAGAGAGAGAGAAACGCGAATTATCTGCAGCTTGATGCTTCGACAGCAGCGTAATATTCGGCGAGGCGTCCTATTTTTGCGAGGGGCTTATCCGGTTAAACGCGTCGTCGATATATCAGGAGATAGCGAGCAAGAAATTCGTATCGAGCGTTCTAGTTCGATGACAAGCGATGACGTGTTCCTTTCCAGCTTTCGCGGCTCCGAATTTATGCTGCACCGACTTCCGCGTCATGTATTACAGCAAATCGTTTCGTGCTTTACGCGTCCCGGCCGAAAACCCGTGTCAGCTCACACTTAAACATTAGCGCCCGAAACGGTAATTAATTCCCCGCGCATTAATTATACGGCCATCGCGAGGACGATTGCACGATTCTCCGTTACGAAACTCGAAGTATTATAAATAAAGTCCTTCGAAAGTTGCATTTGTTACATTTTGCAACGATTATCACGCTCTCTTGCTGTCCATAAAAGACCGCGTTAATGAATTCGTTCGGGGAGCCGTGCGAAACAGCCTTTGGCAACAGAGTACTTTCGAAATTTTCATCGAATTTCATGTAGGCAGGTGAGTACGTTGATTGGATTTAATTTGTAGAAAAGTTCAGTTTAATGCGCGTCGACGTTGGCGTTCCTGTTAAACATGCGGCGGAGTGTATGAACACGAGGATAACAAATTTTGTTATTACCAGACTGCGGATTTCTAGATAAAATTAAATAATTGTCTCCGTTAATTGGAAAGCACTGAAGCTGCACAGGCAACTAATTACTTTTCTTGGGAATTATAATCGAATGAAAGTAATAGGACCGCGATTTTCAAATTCTTTAAATGTTTTCCCTGTTTTGCGTTTGATCTACTCATTTTTAACACGAACGCATTAAATCCGTAGGTCTAGTTAATACATTTACGAATAAAAATATTGGCACAACTATTATATTAGCTTTTGACTATATTAACTATATTAAACGCGAGGAACAAATTGTTACTTCTACAACAGACTGCAGTAGAACCTCGCTCGTTGCACAAATGGAGACCGAAAACGTTCGTTTGCAAGCTTCGCAAAATATTAAATCGATCAAAGCCTTGACGTACAAAGACGTCTCGGATACGTCAGGTATTGATCACGCCATTATACACTAAATACTGTTTAATATTGGCAGTAAATATTGCCAATACGTAACACGTCTATCATCATCCCAGGAACGTATTTACATTGGATGCACATTTTGACTGCCAAACACAGCAATTTATTCAGTACAATCAAAATTGAAATATTAAAATATGTGATACTGATTGCGAATATTACCTCCTTGCTTTTTCTAGATACCAATAAAATTTGCTAGAATAAATATATTATCGTAAAAATTTATTTTCTAACCTGTACAAATAATCTCATCACCCGTATACGAGTGAACGTCAGTCAACGTGTAAAACAAATTAATTTTCAATTTATTCATTTTCCGATTTAGCACGCGAGTTTCATCCAAACTTTTCAGAATTTTTTGCGGGCAATCAAAGTGTACATAAAAATTTGTCTAACGATTTAATTGTACCGATCAATATTAGACGTCCACAAAAATCCAGTTGCAAGAACACTCGAGCTTTACGCTTTTATGCAAATATCTTAGACTTATTTCTTCCGGGATAAAAACTTTACGTACTGCACTTGCTTCCATTGCTGGAAGATTGACACGAAGGCCGCGGGGGTTAATTCGATAAAAAAAGAACTGGCTGTGTCGATACTTTTATTCGCGACGATATACGTGAATAGCTGAAAATTTGTTCAATTCTTTTTTGCGTCGATCATAAATTAAAACTATATGCAAGCCGAACGGGTCTGCTACGTCGAAACATTTTCCAATAATTACGCGAGACCGCGATGTGCAACATTTGAAATGATTAAAACATCGTTTCTCCAGCCTGAGATAAAAAAAGTGGGGTGGGGAAGGGTACGTGGAGGGGAATGCTTGAGAATTCTCAGCGTTACGATTTCCTTGAGCTGCGATCGCTAAACCGTGGCTGTTCGAGCTTGGCCACGGGTGTCATTAGCGAGCCTCCGTAATTTCTTCTTCCATTTGCCTGGCAGCCGCGAAATTTCGTGACGAACATACCTCGCGTGTCGCCGGTCATTAAAAACCTTGCTCGCCGGCCAAACAAGTCTTCGTTCCACGGATCCCAGAAGCTGTCTGCACCCCGGTTCTTTCGTCTCTTGCTGAACAACAACGCCCAAGATCAAATGTCACCGAAGTGCAGCGAGGGTAAAGCGATAATAATTGTTTGCGGGGAGTTGAGGTGGAAAGGTCGCCGATGGCTAGCGCGTCCCATCCGAAAGGGGGATGTGTATGGATGGTAAACCGGTGTGCACGTGGAGAATATAACTATACGTAGATGTACAGGCTTTAAGTATATGTACCCGGTTAGGCGGCAGGGAAAGAGGTTTCGGACAAGGGAGCGCGGGGGGGGGGGAGAGAAGAGGTCGCCCCAATATGTTGTCGAAGGAGCGAGGAGGGCAAGGGTACACGGAAAGCACCGGGTCGAGGATGAAACGGACGGTCCGCAGGAGATAGCGAGGACGAAGATGAGAGAAACTAAACAAGCGTGACAAGGATGACAGATGACCGAGGAGACTGAACTCCAATCCGAAAGATTCGTGTCGGCGAACAGAACGAAAGTAAACCGACCAAAAAGTGCTGGTTCGTGAGAGAAGATTGTAGGATTGTGGCGGAAGGACTCTGAACGGCAGGAGCCAGAAATAACAAGGAAATAGTCTACAGGGTGTGCAAAATGTCGAACGACTTTTCGGGGCTCGTCCCACGCATTGGCGTAATGAGCAGACTGCCGACTTTATGACATTCATGAAATATTATTATATCTAGACCCTTTAAACTCCCTTTAAACCTCCCTCCACTTAAAATAATAATAATAATAAAATAAATCTCATGCATTGGCGTAACCAGTAGACTACCATGCATTTTCCATGCATTTATGGGTTTCGAAAATTTACTCCAGAATCTTCCTCAGAATTCAATATGATTTTTATTTCTTTAAGATTTCACAATAAACAATATAAAACAAACAATATAAACAATATATTGTAAATAAAATGGATACAAATTTACACATTCTGTTATTTTTACAAACTTATTATTACAATTATTGAGATTGTAAGGACGTGTCGATGATGAATTATTGAACATATTTATTTCTTTGAATATATATATTTATATATATATAGCTAAAATAGCTAAAAATTTACACATTCTATCATTTCTACAAAATAATGTAAAATAGTCACTTTTTGTGTACCGGAAGCCTAGTTTAACAAGTTTTTTATCGTCCTTGAAACACAGCGTAATTCCGATAAATCAATCGATGAAAACGTATATTGAAGAATCATACGCAGGTATGATTTTCTAAACAGTGTATCAGTTACTTGATTCATTGTTCTCGTACAGAGTGCTCCAAAGGAGGTTATACTGATTTGAAAATTTCTCACTCTTTTCAATGGTAACATAAATAGTAAATACAAATTGTAAAGAATCGGAGTACATTTTTAAAAACTTTTATAAGAATTTCATATGAATTGTAACAGTATACGGGTTCTTTCCTAAGTAACTTGTAACAATTTTTGTGGATTGGTTAAAAATGTAATGCTCTATAAACATTTGAGTGCAGCCTACGAAAAATTTTCGGATATACATGCGTATTACGTATAAAGGGAGTTATGAATTTCTAAAATCTGCAACAAACTTTTCGGCCACCCTATAGAAGGACCCGATGGAAATCTTGTCTGGAACGACGTCCCTCAGGTATCGGTTCCCCGATTGGGCCTGAACGGCATAGGCAAGGTTTTCGTTTGCTTTCGTGGCAGGCAGTTTCACTATGCCAATTCGCAAGCAAAATTCCACGTGACTACAAACATTCCATAACACTTGAGTGTAAAGTTAATTACAAAAATGTCTCGTATTTTCAATGACATGATGCGTGTCGTTAAAAAATATCAATATACAAAATAGAATATAATAATTCTATATAAATAGAATAATAGAATATAATAATAATTTAAATTACTTCAGATATTCTCTTATTTGAACAAAATGTAATAATAATTTTGTATATTATTCTATAATTACTTCTTACTATAATGTAATTTGAAATATTATTTAAAAAAACACGTTGTTTAATTTTATAATTATTTGAAATTTATAAAGACACCCTTGGATGCATATTCCTCAGACGATTATTTCCTTTGTCTTTGAAATTAAAAAGATAACGATAGAACACCTTATCTATTGTCAATATTATTTCTGTTTTCAAACAACAGTATTGGAAATAACGGCAGGAAATAAATTATTTTCATTTCAAATCAAATTTTTCCAGGTCCGCAATACACCAGACCGATATTCAATAAAAAAATCTACTTATATTTCAGAAATTACACCGAGGATTACAAAGCGCAAAACAAATTACATCCGTTAAAGAAAAAATCGATTAATCATCGAAAAAATGTCGAGTACGCGAACCGACTATATTTATTATAATATTTACGAGTGCTCGAGTGCAATATGTCGACGCGGTCGTTAATGACTCGGCCGCCCATCCGCCATTATCGGAACGCGAAATTTCGCGTAATCGTCCGAACGAAGGGATAATTATTTTAAAATCGTCCGGGGACCCCCGTTGCGCGGCGCGATTCAATTTAATAACAGATTGGAAGGAGTCGCGGCTCGTCGACGGCGACGGCGGCGTTCGTTATGAAGCGATCAAATTCGCGTGTAATAAAGAGGAAGGCGAACACGGGTTTCCCAGCGCGCGCGTTAGCGAATGCTCAACGTGTCCCGTAGTAATAATTTAATACTCGACCGGCAACGCAGCTACAAACTCCGCCGCAAGATCTACCGCGCAAATCTCGTTTTTGCTCAAGTGGGAAAAGGAGGGAAAAGGACAGAGAGAGAGAGAGAGAGAGAAGGGGAGAAATGGTATGGTAGACAGACAGACAGAGACAGACAGATAGAAGAAAAATGCAAAGCGGATCGCGACGAGAACGGATTCCCCGGTCTCGCTGAAACGTATAAGCACCAGCTCGCATATACACGCGGCGCGGCCGTGGAAGAAACGAACGAGCTAAGAGCCTGATCGTCGAAGGTGTGCGCCGACAACGGGATGAAGCGAGAGGGAATGATCGTGACGGTGGTGGGGGTAACACGGGGAACGAGCGCGCTCGAGCGGCGCCGTGAGCGCGACGAGGCCCGAGCGATCGAGCGAGGGGAGACCACGTGGTGTCGCGGCGAGCAGTGGGAGGGAGCGTAACTGGCGTGGACGCAGGGGAAGGGAGGTAACCGCTTCCCCTCGGCTCTGCGGTTGATTAGTTGATACCCGTCCGTTGCCGAGGGTAGATCGTTCGAGCTGCGTGCTCTTCTATGTGTGTGTCTCTACGCAGTGGATTCGTATCGTGTACGCCTCTACCGTGCTTCTGAACATCGTCGAGCGTTCTTATTTTATCCGGTGTACCGTGCCTCGTTTTCTACCTGTGTTCTCTATCTCGCTCGCCTTTTTTTTGTGCAAACGAGCCCACGAAACAGCGAGTGTGTTGGACGACTCTCGAGAGGAAGGAAAGTGACCAGTGTGCAAAAGTGGTGTGTGTGGCGTCGACTATACCCGGGTTTCGTGTGCTTTACTTTTCTTTTTCTCTCTTTCTCTCTATCTCTTTCTTTCTATCTGTTTGTTCTTCGCCCGTCGGAACCCGTCCTACAACGATTTCGTTGTGTGGTTTTCTCTTGCCCGTTTTCGATTGTTCTTTCCTCCAGACCAGTGAATAATAGTGCGTACAGGCTATGACCTGGGATACCGTTGGATATACCTGAGGATAACGGAGGACATATCCATTACTCCTGACAGGACTTCGTCGTGACGGGAGGGAGCCAACATAACCTCTTCGAAGGACTCTGACGATAAGATGTACCCCAGTGCCGGTATAAACGCGGCGGCAGCTGTGGCTGTGGCAGCTGCGGCACGGCACCCGGTAAGTGGTTTTATTTCGTTTTCTCTCTGCTCGATCGTCTTTCTCACCCTGCCTCTCACAAGCGTTCTTATTTTTCCTTTCTTTCTCTTTGCTACAGTCCTGCAAATAATGCGCGAGATTGGTTGAACATCGAATACGAATTTGTTGCTTGAACCAATTCGAACACGTTACCCCTCTGTTCGATCGGTTTGATAGCCTCGTATATTCGTGACTCGAAGTATTCGAATGAGTCGTCATATTCAGACGTTCTATAACTAGAAAGTACACTAAATATCTCTCTAGTAACACTTTATCTATCGGAACCCTATTAATTGGCTGTTCAATAATCGTGCTGTACCAAGAGGAAGCTTAAAAGTCTTTTATACAACAATCCCCAGACGAAATATTTTCAGTCACAAAAAATCTTCCGCCGCGGTGCTTGCAGAGTTGCAAAAATTATGGAATAATCGCCGGCAGATGATGCGGTCATTTTTTAGTTATCGATTTAAAAAGATATTCTTTTAACACTGTTCCAGACGTAGATCATGCTTCGAATTTCGTGTCGTTACGAATTCATGTGCAGCACCCATAGTTAATAAAAGTATTAGAAATATCGAACCAAATAAATTCAAAGTGGTATCGGTGAAGTACAGTCTTAACGAAAAATATTGTTGTGCTTTTCGATGTAGGGACCCAATTACTGTGCCTATATTAATTATACTTATTTTTAAAGCATAAAGAATATTTAAAAAGGGATATGTAACATATATAAATTTAATATTTCTTTTTTTTTTTAATATTCATTATGTTTCAACGCGTTAAGCGCTACGTCGGTCCCTGGGGACCGACATCAAGCTTTTTGTTCAGACAGCGTCGGACCCTGAGGACCGACACAAGCCTTTTCATTTGTACAAACTTGACACGAGCTCCGCCCTTAACGTATCAAAATCGCTCAACTTTATACGCGTATAAGTTTTGAACCAGTGAATTCCTTGTATTAAAACTTCGATTTTTGACATTTTCTCGCCAATATGTATAGGATTATATATTACAAAGTTAAAAATTTCTCGTTTGTCAAGGTGAAGTTAAGCCATTATAGAAATTATAGTCTGAGAATGTACGAAATATATTTTGTACAGTAGAATTTGAGGTTAGAGCGGCTCCCGCTTCGGGCAGTCGAAGCTTCCCGATCGATTCGATAAGTTTTTGCGTTAGAACAGGTTCTCGGATGTTTTGATGTTCGAATTTGTACATTGCTGCTCCGACGATCTGCGTGCACGCTTGACAGGAACGACTGGCACGGCCACCCGATGGAAATAAAAATATCGAAAATGATCGACGGTATTGAGACATTTCCTGGCGAGAGAGTTTTTAGTTTCCCACAGTTTAATCGCGGTCGGCCGTATAATTCGATTCGACACGGCTGATACGAGCGAGTATACGGCGCTGTTGCGACACTTTAGAGTTTCTAAAGTGGCGAATTAAATTCAAACTCTCACCTTAAAATAACGATTTCGGCTTTTCGTAAATATTCCAGTCTGTTTGGTGTACGCAATTCTAGATTTGCTGAATTTAGTACGAGGCTGCAATATTTGTTTCACGGTTTTTTTGCAGTAGATTGAGCCTCGAGGCTAAGCAAAGTAATTATTTGCGCTTCTAAGAATATATTTACTGTATACTTACGACACTGCTGATTTTATGCATTTATAACAAACGTGAGCAGTTGAGATTTGAAACAGTAATAAGATTTTAAAAATTAAAGAGTGTCAGTATTTTACGTTTGACCTACTAAAATTATTAAATCGAGAAATAAATTTATTAGTGGCTTCTGTTTCTTGTAACAAACGTAGTAAAGATCCGCTGTCTAATACTTACTGTAGCAAAGATGATTCTTTAGTTCATTGTTCGTTTGATTGCCTGTTATATATATATTTTTTTACGTTTTGTAATATACTTTGATTCTCTGCTTTTTTAGCATGCGCAGTTTCAATGAAAATACAAGCGGAATAATCTCCTAGTTATTGCACATACTTGGTGTTGATTTCTTTGGTAAAGTATGTCGCGAACAGACCGCAGAAATTTATGCAGGATAAAACTGGCTTGCATTATTGGTAAAAAGCGAAAGAGAAATTGAAATTTTATTCTTGCTTCAATAATTTTGAGACGCAAGAAGTACCATAAATATTCTCCAGTTCTTTTAATTTTTCTAGTCTTTCAAGTTGTATACGCATTTTTATACTAAAAATATATAATTAAAGCTGGCAAGCATCGTGAATTGTTTTTTCGTTTTAAAGTATATCAGATCAGATTTGATTAAATTATGACAGCACACTCATTTGCAATGCTCGTGGGCAATCATAAAAGTGACGAAAAACAAATTATTTCGGCAAGGTCACTAATATTTCATAATATTATTATTAGACTGCGGATCTTTATGCAAAATAAAAAATATTTGCATTGGTTGCAAGACAGAGGAGCGAAATAAAAATTTCTTTCTTCTTTTAATTGTTTTATTAAGCCAAAACCAAGACGCTGATGCCCATAAATCTTTTTCATATGTCCACTGCTTTAAATTGTGCTTACCCATTTTTGTTACAAATGCATAAAATCCGCAGTCTAATTATTGCAGTGTGGGATGGACTATTAATATATTGTTGAATTCTTCGTTAAGTATAACACAATAAAAAATGTTGTAATTCGGAGTAAACTGACCATGAACTAAGGGGAAGGGTAAAGGACCCAATTAATGCGCCTCTATTAATTATATGTACTTATTTTAAAAGCGTAATGAATATCAAAACAGAAATTAAATTTTTTCCATTAAAATCAGTTAACATATATGTTATATATCTCTTTCTAAATATTCGTTATGTTTTAAAAATAAATATAATTAACATAGGCACAGTAATTGTGTTCCTTGCACTATGAATTTTACAAACAAATCTTTTTGCGCACATGTTCAAGAGCGCCGTGCTTAAAGAGAACGCGAAAAGAAAAGAATATTTTTTGAAAGTTCAAAATCAGAACACCTGCTAAGTGGACCCGTTAACTGTACAATAATCAGAAACTTCCGTTTCAAAAGGGTTTAATCGGCACGCAACGAAGAATGCCGTTTCACAGCGAATCACGCGCGAGACAACACCGTTCATTTTTGTTTTCGATCGAACCGCTTATCAAGCACGTTTCTACTTATCGGGAAATTATACCCGTCGCTATATGTGGCTGTTTAACGTGCCCGGCTACATCTCCGTTGTCAATAGCCGGCCATTACCGGTCTAAAGTAACCGTGAAAATATTCAGATCGGTTCGCAAGATATGATTAACGTTCATCGTCCGCGGCGTTTCACCGACATTGTCGAACGTTCGCGAAAGAGAGAGAGAGAGAGAGAGAGAGAGAGAGAGAGAGAGAGAGAGAGAGGGAGAGAGAGAGAGAGAGAGAGAGAGTGGGAGGGAGGGAGGAAGCGATCGTGCGCGCGTGTATGTATGTGTGTCGCGCTCGCGCACAATACAAACTCGACGAAATGAAATTCAACCTTCGCGCTACCAATTTAAATCGGGCACGGTCCCGTAAGAAATAAGGTTGCAAAAATTGCGCCTGGCAATCCGTCGTCGACCGATTCCTTTTTTTTCTTTTTTTTTTCACGTTTCCCGGACTCCATCGCTATATTCCTTTTTTCCCCGCCCGATTCTCTCGATTTTCCTCGCAGTTCACCGCCTCGGGTATCGAATACGCATCCGCGCGCGGTGCCCTCGTGCTCGAAAATCCTTTCAATTGTGAGCGTACTTTCGATAAGTATCGCGTTCGTTGCAGTATAGCGATCCCTGGCTCCTCTATCCATGCTAATTCGAGTTACCGATATCGACCGTCCAGCCGGCCGTAGAGCCTCCCGTCGGATAGATTCGTAGTCCATGGTCTCCCTCTTCTCTCTTTCTTTTTTTTTTATGTGCGAGCGCGCGCCCGTGTGTATATGTGTGTGTGTTTTTTTATCATTGGCGTCACTCGAACGGAATAGAAAGGCAGACCTGGAAAGTACTGTCGGAGTTCTTTTTTCTTTCTTTTTTTTTGTCGACGAGCTGGAACGGCAACGACGCGACGGCGAGTCGCGCGTACCCGCTGCCAGACGGACTCTCTTTCAGATCGTTAGTCGAACGAATCCCGGGGTCCCGTATTTATTTTCTCTCGATAGTTTACCCACGTTCCGCACTCCCTCCGCCGTCCCACCCTCCCCTCATGCTCCCCGTTTTTCGACCCTCCCGGATCCCAAACTCTCCCCTCCTCTCTTCTTCGCCGGAACACCACACGCGGCCCGAAACTTCATCACGGGCTAGCTATAGAGACCGTTCGCTCCGATCGTCGGCTGGAATATTCAATTTAATTGGACCACCGGCTCGTGGGTCTTATTTAGACCCATATATCGCGTACTAACGCGCTCCTACGATTCACGGTTGATTTACAACGATAATGGTAATAATAACGGCTTCGTCGCGCCGTTTAACCCTCGACCGGCCCGGTCATTTTGTACAGGGCGTTCAATGGATAACAGCGCGAAACGTAGAGCGATCGATTATAATTGGAAGAAGAAAATGATACAGCTATGTGTCTGTATAAGCGAACGAGACGCGGTTTTGATTATACGCGGGGGATCTCTTTTTGAAAAATTTCATTCTTTTTTAAAGGTATTTCTGATCGATTTAGCATATGCTTACTATTTTCTGTTCTTTATCTAGTACCAAGTAAATTTTGAGAATTGTATCACAGGGAAATTTAAAGATCTTTTTCAACATCGGAATCCCTAACGAAATGGTTAGATTACGTTAGTAGAGGTTGAATTATTCGTTCACGATTGAAATTGCTCTTCTTGAAGGATCTATTAAAAAATTCTTAGCCTTGGACCGCAGATTTATTAAAGTTGTGAAATGATCACCGGCGATCGTTCCACACCTACAGATTAACTAATCAAGTTCGCATATTATGAGCACAGTGGTGACTCGATATATGTATTTCCAAAACACGAGTCTAGTCAGGGACATATATCGTCCAGGAGATACTTTGATCCACGCGGAACGTAGTAGAGGACAGTAGTGAAAATATTTTTGGATTACTAGTGAGTCCTTATTTAGTAGTCACGTGAGTATACCCCGCGGCAGTGGGGATAGTTCTGTGACTTTATGGGCTAGGTATTTGGGACATATAAAGTGAACACTGTAGAATG
Organism: Halictus ligatus; assembly: GCA_028454255.1. Taxonomy (NCBI): domain Eukaryota; kingdom Metazoa; phylum Arthropoda; class Insecta; order Hymenoptera; family Halictidae; genus Halictus; species Halictus ligatus. The sequence goes on from CM052129.1 coordinate 16,162,646, forward strand.
CGGATCTTTATGCAAAATAAAAATTTTCTGACTGAATTGTGATGGAATTTATGATCGAACAGTACAGTGGAGTATAACACTTATATACATATATATATTGAGCGTAGGAATCACATCTGAACACTTCGACGGTCGAATAGAGAAGAGCGATCAGACGTGCTCCAACAAATTGTAACAAACTGAAATAGAAATTGATTTGCTTAGAATGTTAAATTACCCATTCATTTTTGTCAAAGACGCATAAAATTCGCAATCCAATGATAAGTGTCATGAAAGGGATTCTTATTTTCTGAAGTACAATTCACAATATTTAAAAGAAACGTGAACGGTGCATGATCCATTGAACTCATCTTGACGGTGCCAATGTAATTGAATATAGCAATAAATATTTCAAAGTGAAAATGTACACAGATGTATTTTGCAACAAGTTTATATTCGTTAGTTTCTGATCATTCGTCCTAGACCATCAATTTAGAGTATTTACTTCGGAGTAAATGAAGTTAGACAAAGAAATAGGAGATTGTCTATCTCGTTTCTCCGAGTAGGCGTGGTTTCGTAGCTTTTGATTTGGATGGGAAGAACAATTTGTGCTTGCATCAAATTATAAATGGGACGTCATTGATTTAATTAACGCATTGCAGTTCCTGCAGACTCTGGTGACCACACTGTGCACTATGACTGAACTATCTTGACGAATTCAAACAAAATCCCTTTCTAGTTAAAGAACACTTATTCTCAATCCTTCATGGACACACTTATGCTTCACACCTTCCATAAGCACACTGGATCGTTTAAGTGCAGGGTTACTTTTTTTTTAACTGTTTTCGGTTTTCAAAAAATCTGAAAAAAATTTAGGATACTTAGTCAAGTCTCGACCTTGATACTGTTATCAGTGTCGCTAGATCAAGACTTGTATCCCCACTCGAAACTTCCCCTTTTACCGCGATATTCCCTAAGCGGCCCGGTCACGTGACACGTTTCGTCACTGCCCTGTTACTGACAAAAACAGAGAGTAACCTTTTCCCCTCACTTCGAGCTTCCTCCCCTCATCTGGCGACACTAACTGTTATCAACAAAAAATACAATTAAATTCGGAAAAACGAGAGTCTCCCCTGCTTTCTCTTCGAAAGGATTTAAAAGTAAAATTTTCGCTTAGTCAGTGTTCCCACGGATGAAAAAATGGCTTTTTCGGAAGTTGAAAAGCAGAATACGTACCTGCATAACAATCTGATACGAACTGTTTCTAACAATAAATATATCTCTCGTTGGGAACGAGACGATTTTGTCTATATTTGCTCGACCGTCGGAAGGTAAACAATAGTTAACGAGAGGCCGCAAAAACACGGTATAAAAATTTACATCGTCGGATCCGTTTTATACCTGGTGTTTGGCGGGTGTGCTGCAACGTTTGCGGTAGACAGCGGCGAAGAAAAGGAGCGGAGGAACGGACGGAGGGCAAAAGCCTTCGTAAAAGTGGAGGGGAGGGGGTTGTCGACGGAATAATATTTGGCCGGCGAGCAAATTTTCATTCGGCCGTAAACAGGCCGGTAGCTGACGCGGAAAAGCTCGTCGGAACGACGAAAATAAATCCGTGGTACCCGTGACCGCTTCGCCGCCGCCGCCGGGCCAATATCCACGATTACATTACGTCTGTACGTGGCCGACGTGTATAGATGACACACGTGGGTATCGACGATTACCGACCTAGCGAACGCAAGGAAAAGGAACGACCAGATCTGGTCTGGGTAGGAGGAGTAAATCCCGGATAAGGAGGGACGCGTCCCTCTGTCGCTCGGAATTACCTGGAACTGCTGGAACGCTTCCAATACTGTATTGAAAGTGGAACAGATTTCCTCACTTTGAAAGCTCGCCCCCGGTTTGCCTGACCCATTTTTATTCGATCCTGTCACACGAACGTTCCTATATTTCATTCAAATTTCCGTTCGATGTTAAACCGTCCTCGATGATTTCGAAAATCATCGACTCCTTGACGGAGAAACTAACCACTTTTTGACTTTTCTATCGTTAATATTCAGGTACAAGGTAGCGCAAAACAAATAAAACTGAATACAGTGTTTATTCTATATATGTTCCAAATGCCTAGCCGATAAAAGTCCCAGAACTCTCCCCACTGCCGCGGAGTATATCCCGTAAAGGGTCAAGAAGCTCGAGAGACCTCGATCGCCGAGGAGTGTAAGGTCGCGTGGATCAAAGAATAGTATCTCCTGATCGATATTTCTCCGTGATTTGGACGTATATCGAGTAAACACTGTATAGTTTACATTAATTTGGATGTTATGCGAGGATTTCAATCTGACGCGTAACCATAACCCAAACGTTACCGAGGAAAGTTACTGTAACCGAGACAGTGTCGCCAGATGAGGGGAACGGGCACGGATCGAGGGGAAAAAGTTACCCCCCCCCTCTACCAGTGCCGGAGTATGCACGACAGGGACGAAACGCGTCATGTGACCGGGCCGCACGTTGGAAGCGTAGGGGAATAGCGCGGTAGAAGGGGAAATTAGGGTGGAGGGGGAGAAAGTCTTGATCTGGCGACACAGGTTTGAAGTCGGTTTCTTATTTCCAGAACACCTCACCTGGTACAGCTGTTTTTGCAGCGAAACGGGATAGGATCACGCACGTGAGTCACCGTTATCGTATCACGGGGAAACCGTTTAAGCGGTGCGAGATCGTCGAGTCAACGGAAGTTAACGCTTTCGGTTTTATCGCGGTGATGCCGCGTTGCCGTGGGGTTTCCGTAATCGATAGGGCTAATAGAAAAATTCGCACGCACGTGTCACGTGTGTCCAACCCCTTCGGTCTCTCCTCTCTTCTACGCATCCTCGCTTTTCACGGTGTCTGATCCGTTAATCCTTATTATCATGATCGGGTCGTAAAATTCGACGCTCGACTCTCCCCCTCTCCCTCTGTCCCTCTATATCTTTTTGCTGCCGAGGCTATAATTTATAGAGGGAACAATCGATTGTTGACAAGTGCCTGGAGGGTAAACACAGGTGCATCGGAGCCCAGGTAATGGGCAAGAGAAAGACAGGGGATGGAGGGAAAAAAAGCTGTTACCTGAGTTGTGATCGTCACCCGACATCGATCATATGTTTACCTTCAATTGTCGTACTCGATTGTTTGTCCGACTCGTTGGCAGAAGTTCCTCCTCGCGCTTTTATCAATCGTTCGCAGTTTCGAATAATATTTTAGTTGGGAACGTTTATCGCGAGCGATCGAATAAAAGCCGATGCGATAGGGGGACTTTGATTCGAGTGGTTAAGAATGCCTGGTTTATCAGCCGACGAAGGCAAAAGGCGAAGGAGGATTTTCTGGTGAAATCGTGTACTGGTTCAACCTTGTTGCACGGGTTTATCTTTTCTCCCGTTACTCGAGCGCGACATGTTTACGCTCAGATATCGGCGTTCTTATGGTCTCGTTAATCCTCCTTAAAATTTTTATTCCTGAATTGCTGCTGTGCTACTTTCGGGATTTCCGTTCGATCGTCGATAAGGGACGCTACGACGAAAGATTTTTCGGTACTCTGATTACGGGGTACTCCCGATAATTCTCGGTTATTTGTATGCCGTCGAATTTTCTGAGGCTCTTGAAAAGTGTGAGACCCTCGTAAAATCACTCGCACTTCATCGCCAAATTCGTACCTTTAGAACGTAATTGGAGTCCACTTAGATATTTACACTAAAAAAATCACCCAAGCACCAAACTTTTCATTCTCGAGAAATTGTCGATATTTGAACTGTAATAATTTCGTTAAAAAATAAAAATAGCGCAACAATACGCTTGGACTCATTTTAAAGGTTGAAGCTTCCACTTCTGTTGTCTATCAGGATAAAAGCAAATAAAAACATTTATTTTATAGAAAATAACAATTTCTAAGGGAGCAGTCATGCACATTAATAAAATAAAAATAACTCAATTTTCCGTAGTAGTACCCTTTTTAGATCTGAAAAAAGATTGATATCGTACTAAATTCTGTCGAATTTTATATTCTAACATTTTTTAAAATTATTCCGTAACCATAATTGCATAACTATCCGCAGTCTACTTGTAAGTTATTTCTTTCCTTTTTTTTATCTTTGTTAATATGCCAAAGTCGGTAGAATATTGGTAGTATTTTTAGACTCTATAATATATATGAGCCGTTTATTTTAAAAGTGTTCTGAGTCTATTTGTCAATTATTTTTTGTGGTCCATAATTACGTGTACAACTTCAAGTTAGCTGTAATAAACAACATTTGCGACACATAGATTGTCGCAGTTGGTTCAATAATTAAAACCATCACCTTGAAAGTGGCCTAAGTCCAATCCATTATTGATGATGTTCGAAGGACACGATCCAAAAGTGCTGGAAAGGTAATAACTTTATTCTAAATGAAATGGAACAAGAGGATTTCGTAACAACAACATTTTTGGAGGACGCAATTTTTAAAAGGGTAAAGAATTCTAACGGAGAAACAATAAATTGGTTAAAAATATGCTGGATGCGTTTTTTGAGAGATGAATCATATAAAATTTTCTATAAGATATCAATGGATGAGAATGCAAAGTTTAAAATTCTGGATTTATTACTACGTTGGGGTAGATCAAGGAAGTTCGAAAATATTTTATTGTCACCACTTTATAAAAATATAAGACAAATTACAACAGCGAAATACAAGGACATGATGGACTTACTACGATACATACCACCGGAACACCATAACTTCTTCAAATCCCTCCCGCATACACAAAATGTAGATGAGCAGTAAATTGTTATATATTCATATAGTTAGAAAATGATCTGAATTGCATAAATTGTGTTTATGAACTGTTGTAAAGATATACAAAGTAAAATGAGTATTGTTAGTTCAATTTGAACCATTTTAAGTTGAAGTGGTTCTTAGTTAAGTGGCTTAACTCCATTTTTGGTAAGAAAACACATATTATTCACTTAATAATTGTTATTATTTTAATAAGAACTGTAAATTTAACTCTTTTAGGTACACTTAAGCAGGATGACACATTGGTATCCTATACGTATATTTTTAATTTTATTCAAACATAAACCCTTAAATATTTCAATTTAAGTATGAGTGGACTTAGACCACTGTCAAAATAAACGGCTCATATTTTCGATCTACGTAAAAAATCTTTTGATATTTCATCATCAATTGAACACAGTTGATGTTCCTTTTCAGAGCTAGATAAAGTTGCTCGATTTTAAAATAGTGTGCGTAGACTTTTTCGAACGACTATATAACTCCGTGATCCATCTGGTACAATTCGAATCCGTATCCGTTGTGGCAAGTAAAAATTGCGGCCCGAAATTAAAATATCGACGCGGCCGGATTGAGGGGAGTGGGAGAGTAGAGGGGGAGGGGCCGAGCGAATTGAAATCGCGACGGCGATCAAACAAAGCCTTATCCTTAATTACAAAATCGCGATACGTGCAAAGAGTGTGAGCGACAACGATTGTTCGTCATATAATTGTCGTCTGGCGCGGAGATGAAGGTAAGAGGGAAAGAGGAGAAGAGGACGGAGTGTGGTGTTATAGCTTCATGGACCGATGGTGCCGGAGGGGTGTTCGTGGGGGTTGCTGGAATATATTCAGCAGGATCAGGGCGAAATTGAAATCGAGACGAGAGGAGGACGACGATTGGAGTTGGGGGGGGGGATGCGTTGGACTGGGGATGGCGTCGAATGAAGGGGTTCGAAGTACGATTGCACGAAATTCGTGGTCCGCACGCTTGCGAGCTTCCGCAGAGACCGCAATATGCATTGGTAATTACACGGGATGAATTACACCGCGGAATGAGCGAAGCGTGTTACGTGTAATTGACGCGCATTATAAATCTCGCGACGTGCAAATAGCTGCTACGCGGTACGCTCCACTCTGCCGCGGATCGTTCTGCCGAATCGATGTCCGTGCCTGGCTATCCTTTTTCGGAAAGCCTTCCCACCCTTTATTTTTGTTTCGTCAAAATTACCCTTTCACGCTGGTTTTGCTCTGCTGATGCAAGCGTGGAAACGCTCCGTCGTTCGCGCCGCGGTCGCAAGGTGCTTCCTACGTACCCCTGGCAAAAATTGTTCGATCGAAGAAATATAGTGTGTATATCATTGTAACTACACATATTTTTGATGTAGAAAATATTGTAAACGTAGAAAATATTTCCTACACTGAAAATATTGAAGTAGAAATTTAATCTTTTTCTCATATTATTTTGTTATTTTCAGTGTAGAAAATACTTTCAGTGTAGAACATATTTCCGTTAATGGTGAAGGCAAGTGTAATTACAAAACTTATCTCGGATCTTTATACAAAATAAAAATGGCAACCATTTGCAAGAAATATGGGAATCAAATAGAAATGTGCTGCTTCCTTTAGTAGTTTTAAGAAGTTAAAAATTACACATTGATGTCCTCCAATTTAATCTTCTTGTTGTGCCGTGTCAGTGCTCAACTGCAATTAGCGAGCCGCTGAGATACAATCGGGTGTTCGAATAACTGTACAACATTGAATAAATACTGTAAAGGACGGTATATAAATGTGTTGGAATGCAACGACATCATGGTAGCTCAGGTATAAGTATTCAGGCTTGATGGGTGGATTTTTACAGAGACCGAAGGGCCCAGGTGAAAGCAGGTAACCTGAGCGACAGTATCGCAAACCATAGTAGTTTTGCATACAGTTTCGCGTAAAGTTGTCTTACGTACAATTATACATCTTCACCATTGCTACTTACACACCAGATGAGAACTTATTATAGAACCTAGAACTTATTATAAAAATAAAGTATATATACGGGATGAAGTATGTCGTTTATTGGAATAACGTATATACACGGTGTCCCAAGAATCTTGTACTTTATTCAATGGGGAGATTCCTGGGGTCATTTGAAGCAACTTTTTCATTTGCGAAAATATTCTACGCGGCTTTGTTGCGGACTTATTAACGAAAAACAAGGGCCACTCAGAGCGTGGCGATAGCAGAATATAGTATACTCTGGTGTATGCGTGTCTATAGTATCTGCGCTCTGATTGGTCCGTGTTTTTCGCTAATCACTCCTTAACAGAGCCGCGGAGAATATTTTCGCAAAGGAAAAAGTTACTTCAAATTGGGTCAGGAATCGCCCCCTCTAGGGCGACATACAACATTTTTGCACTCTGTATATAAAGACATTTCCCTGAATGGAGATAAAATAATAATAATAATAATATTGAGGTTGATTAGTAAATTCGGCTGTCGTCTGGTGACTTTATTTCACGACTGACGTCACAACAAAGGCACATGAATCAGGAAACCTTGTGGAGGTGAAAGTTTCCTCTGTCAAAGTGTTAACAATGGGATCCCAGCCAATAAAACAAAATACGGAGGTTTCTAAAATGAATTCTAAAAAAGGGCAACGCCTATAGACGAAATACGCCAACGCCTATAGACGAAATACGCCAACGACGTGAATGTCGCTATGCAGTGACAACACTCGTTTCTTTGTACTTTTTTGGCACCTATAAATTAGGTTTAGGGGCACAGGCCCCGTAGCGCAATGGGCCTACACCACGCCAAGTGTTATTGAGCGACGGCCTACGGCTACGGCCAGGCCCGACTTTCCCCAAGGAAGTCGGCAGCTAATACTTTTCAGCCGTACCCGAGTCATAAAACAATAAACTCGTCAAAGAGATACTAGAAAGACTCTAAAAAAATGGATCTCCAAACTGAAATTCTAGCCGGTCAGACAATAAGCACGACTCAACACTTTCTCCTGTTTGAAATTTCTTCTACGTATTTTTCTCTCAAATCCATAAAATCTGCTATGCATAATATTGTACGAAGAAAACGTTAACATTAAATAGAATATGTTTGTTGCTTTCATAATGTGCAGAATTGGACACTAATTTAAGAATGGATTTAATCATCCCCGGGCGTTAAAAATCCTTTCCAGCAAAATCTGTCGTCAGCTTCATCGTTAGAAATATTGAAAAGTGTTCTAACGCTATGTCATGCTATTTAACATTAAACCTACCACGGTCAAAATGACCGGTTCTCTATTTTACAATTATTGAAATTATAAAAACGTTTTCATAGGAAATTACTGAATTGACTTCTTTATTTAAGCACATGTTATAATGAAAATCGTACAACATTTAAGTAAATTCAATCTTCTCCTTTCTATAAGACGTTTCACTTTTATGCTTTGTGCTTAGTAGGTTTAGTGTTAAATTCCTTCATAATTTGCAGAGGTAGACAGTTTAGCATTTTATATGTGGTAAAGGGGTAACAGAATGCATGATTTTGTTAATATTTTCTTCATTAAATCTTATACCATATTTGTCTAATATAAATACACTACTATTTTTCGCATTTAACCCTTTCGTATTAAAAATTTGATAATGACAAAGAACTACGAAGTATATTAAAACAACGGTACAGTCTTGCCAATAGCGCATTTTTCTTAGTGGTGGTCGCCCGTGACTTTATAAATATCTTTATATTAGATATATTATAGATATATATTATATTATATGTTATTGATATATTATATATATTCGGTTGTCCAGAAAGTACATGCCGTTTTTCTGTAGGTGGCATTAGGGTAGGTCTGAATATGTCAGAATGATTGAAAGCAAATGGTATGTGTATATAGTCTAAAAAGGTGATCTTTCAGGCATTTTTAGAAAAAAGTTTGATTACGATACATTGATTTTTGTTAGTTTTATACGCTCTCAAATACGGAAGGAAACGGAGTGAATTATAGGCATTCGATGCTTTTTTCTCCCAAAAACTGTTGGAGCTTAGTTGGGATGTGCTACCCCATTCACCCTATTAACCAGACATTACAGCCCCAGATTTTCGTATCTTTAGGTCAATACAAAATTCCCATAATGATAAAAACTTTAACTCTTTGGTCGACATCAAAAATCATATTTAAAAGTTGTGTGAAAGATAGAGAAAGATTGTGGGACAAAATGGCACTCATAATAATTCAACATAATACTGCGTTCGAGTTCCCCTAAAAAAGGCACGAACTTTCCGGACAACCCAATATTTTTCCAAGAAATTTCAGAAAAGATTGAGGGAGATAGAAAAGTGGTGGTCACCCGTGACCACCATGGTCCAAATGAAAAGACAATTCGTGATTTCGAACGAATATCTTCTACTAAGAGTATCTATGCACACCGTTGTCAGCTGTAATCGGAAATCGCATGGCCAAAATTCCGCGACCAAGCGGTTCACGATCCTCGAAGAGTTGTTAGGCGTCTTCTCGTGGCCGGATCCGAAGAAGAGTTTACACCTTTCTTCTCGTTCGCGTCGTGACTCAGTTAAGCGGTTCGCTGCTTGACCGAGTTGACACAGGCGGTGTTATTGGCACTCTGGAGGGCCGCCAGGGTTGTTTACGTACAAGCTGTACAAATATTATTTCCGGGCAAACTGGCTCGCCGATCATTACGAAACTCCAGGCGGAAAGTTTTAACTGGGACCCTCTCTGCCTCCTCCATCGACCTCTCACTCCTCCTCGCCACCCACTTCCGCTCGACCCTCCAGACGATACTTTAAACTTCCCGACGAACCGATTGTTATACGGGAGATCGACTGCGTTTCCGCGACTACTCCGGACGATTCCGTGCCGCGACGAACGTTCCACGCCCGTCCGAAAGCTTTGCTTTGTTCGATCGATTCGACGTTTAAATATTTAAAGTGATTCTAATCAAGTAACATACAACCGCGACATGAATCGTCCTGTAGCATAGGCTCACCGTTTGCAGCTGACGGTACGACGGCGATCATTACATTTGCGTACGTAGCGACAATTTTTGATCATTCCAAGTGAAATATGGGCTGAACTTGAGAAAACTCTCCCCCCCCCCCCCCAACCTTTCGACATGTGAACTACGCCATTCTCTTCGTTTTGACATGCTGAACACCAAATGTACCGGTCATTTTTGGCGCAAATGAATAGTTTTCGAGATATTCGCGAAAAACTGCCGCTACTACTACATGAATTCTGCATATACCTACGCGTTCGTGATGGCGCGCAGCGACGTGTATGCAGCATAGGCCCCCCTCTTTTCTACTTCTCAGCGCGGAGGCCAGCATTCAACGTATATAACGGGTGAAATTGTTAAAAAGGTATTTTCTCTATAGAATATAGGGAGGTCGAGACGTCTGGGATCTTTAATATTAACAAATGTGAGAATTATCAGAGTTGATCGCTGGAAGAAAACTAACTGAGACTAATACCAATTCAAAACTTGCCGAAAATCCATTAGTCAATAGTGTTGGTTTGGGTTTCTTTTCGAGTGAACGAGCAAACTTTACGATACTCCCATTAAACTATATAACATTCTATTATAGAATTTGCTAATAAGTGGAACTGGTGTTGGTCTGGCTTACTTCTTTTTTCGGGCGACCAAGGTAAGCGAGCAATGGTTAAAGTTCTCACATTCGACAATATCGAAAGTTCCAAAAATCCCGACCTCTCTATATTCTATACAGAAAACACCTTTATAACAAGTTCGCTCGTTATATGCGTTGCTCTGAAGAGTGGAGGGGGGGGGGGGGGGGGTTCTCCAAGTCTTACTGAAATATGGACTTCTCCGCCGGCATAATAACATGAAAATATCATGTGAAAAACACACCTTTCCCATTCGAACCATCCCTCTAATTCTGATAGTTCTCGAGAACTATTCGACCAAATATGGTTCGGACCTGAAACTTTCAGGGCTGTAGTCAGCTTTCTTGAATATGAACGATGGCCGCCTAAAAACTAGCTTCGGTTCTACACTAGTTTACCTCGAAAGAGAACAAACAAAGCAAAGGGGTTAGGGTAATTGGCTGCAATGCAAAACTAGTAATCCAGACAAGATCGAGAATAACTAGGATAGAAGCAGAAGTTCGGACATAGCGGAGAACACGAACGGCGTGCAAATAAATCGAAGTTATTTGCATTCGAATTTCCTTTGCTGGCGGTTACGCGCATATGCGCCAATATTTACAGAACGCGGAGTACAGATTTGAAATTAAAGAAGAAAAAAGAACCGGCCGAGATCGTAAAGCAAACCGATAACTCCTGCGGCATGTGTGCTGTAGCGTTCGATCCCAGCGGCCGATCTCGAATCAATTTCGTGGCGAGCCGTGAAAAGAGCCACTCGAGATATTGCCCGGAACGCGTCAACGACGTGCACACACGCGCGCGTCGCGTTATTTATAAGAGCAACGAGTCCGTGTCGCGATATCGCGCGATAAGCGTGCAATTGGCTCGGTCGACTTATCGATGAGCACTCGTCGATGCAGTCGGGCACTCGGACATTCTGCCGTGCCCAACGGAATGCACCACCGTCGCATCCGTAGCTCGTTCGACGTATCCTCTCACGGTTTTTCAACGGAATCGTAACAGAGCGTCTGTATCTCGGATATAATCGGTCCCGTCGATGATGCGGCGTGCGTCAATAAAGATATTCATCGAGACCGTGAATCACTCGACACGATAATGGACGTAATAGGCGGCACGTAGGTCTCCACGATTTTCAGTTCTTCCTTTCATCGTGAACACATCTTGACGTAAGCGACGCGACGGTTCACGTGCGCGATCTAATCTTGCCAGATGAGGGGAGGGAGCACGAATCGAGGGGAAAAATTACCTTCTCACGCTGCCAGTACCGGAATATGCATCACAGAGGTGGAACGCGTCACGTGACCGGCCTACGCGGTTGAAGCGTGGGGGATAGAGCGGTAGTAGGGGCAATTAGAGTGGGGCATAGCGTGGTAAAAAGGGCAATTAGAGTGGGGAAACAAGTCCTGATCTGGCGACTATGCTGTCGAGTTAAATGCCGCCAGATAAGGGGAGCGAGCTCAAATTGAGGGAAAGAAGGGGAAGAATAATAGTTCGGTAGAATGTGCAATTACGGTGGAAGAACAAGTCTTGATCTAGCGTCTCTGGCAGTGTCGCCAGATGAGGGGAGGGAGCGCGAATCACGGGGAAAGGGTGGTTAGAAAGTACAGTAGAAGGGGAAGTTAGAGTGGTGACACAAGGGTAACGACGGTCTATGGATCGTATACTATTTCTTTCCCCGGTTCTCAGCAATGTCGCCAGGTCAAGACTTGTTCATCCACTTTAATTGCCCTTTCTGCCACACTATCCACCACTCTAATTTCTCCTTGTACCGCGCTATTTCTCAAGTTTCCGACATATTTCGTCTTTTTCGTGCATACTCCGATACTGGCGGAGAGGGGGTGCTCTCCCTCCCCTCATCTGGCGATACTCTCGCGATTATGTGAATCCTATTAGGGAAATGTCGGACGTGATTTTGGAGAAAAATGTTGTATCTGTGACTACAGGTGCAACATTTTCATTTTCACCGAGTGTTGTTTCAATAATTTAGGGCGTCGTTAACGTAAATAAAAAAAGTTTTGCTACAATCCATGTAGACACAATGTAGTTTATACACATATTATGACGCCATAAAGCAAAATATAATATAATTTCGATATTATTCACTTGTGTAATGAACGATGAAAGTTACTTCCCGTTATAAATTATATTAACGGAAAATTAGTGTAAATATAATTCGAATTATATCGTGTTTGGTACCGTTTTAATCAGAAAAAGTCCACACATAGGTGAAAGACCCATGAAAAAATAATGAAAAATAAAAAAGTTTTGCTATTGGATTAGTAGTGGTCTCCTGTTCTTATTTGATGTACTCCTCGGCGACCGAGGTCTCTCGAGCTTCTTGGCCCCTCTGGGGGCATACCCCGCGGCAGTGGGGATAGTTCTGGGACTTTTATCGGCTAGATATTTGGGACATATATCGAGAGAAGACTGTATTTTGCAGCGTTTATACGAGATTGCCCCTCAATTTCCCTTTTAAATATTACAACAATTTGTCTCCGGTGATCCGTGCGATTACTCGCCAGAAAGGAGAGCGTAATTTGGTCTACGATCATAGGATACCGCAGAAAAGTATGCACATCCCATACGATCGCCGGAACGAGCTTTCTAACGAGGCTGGGTCGGGGGAATAACGTGCTCGAGTCGAAGCAAATTACGTCGTGGCGCGCAATCTCGGGTCAGTCATTAGTTTATTGCCATATATCTTCGCTATGGTTAGCCGCTAGACTTTGTTTCGGCGTGATTAAACCGATTCCCCTTCGACCCGTGATTCACCTAAGGAATCGTTCCAGCAAAGTTATCGCCCGGCCGTCGAGCATGATGCAACAACTATCAATCTTCGTGGAAAAATTCGTCGAGCGGGGCGCGATGCTCGATCAAAAACGCTACGTTAACTCTCGCGGAGTAAATGGACCGTGAAATCAGCGATTTCTACATATCTGCGAGAACGTTTCGAATGACGAATTATTTCTAACTCCCTAACAAGATGGAATCGCTCTGAAACGATGTCCTTCACAGCCACGACCTATTCGAATCTCTTCACCGTTGATCATTTCCTAGAATAAAAAGGAAAATGTTTGTCGTATGTCTACATTTACTTTAACGTTTCAATATTGATAACGAACGAACACATATGTATATAACAGATCTTCGAGTTGCGTCTATATCGCGAGGGATTAGGGTGGGGGACTTGAATTAAAAGAGTGAAAATAAGCAGATTTTCGGAAATTTTTTTCAATGAAAATACTGGGCCAATCTATTCGAAACTTTTAAGACATTTTATTGAATATTTCAACAAGGTACAGAAATTTTATTAAGTTTAAACAAGACTCAGGAGTAGAGCTATAGCGGCATCGCCACCGAAGTATAGTAAAACTGCGGGAAAGATGCAGACGCCAATTCTTGTCTAAATAAAAAAAAAAACACGAATTTTTAAATCTTTTATCGTTTATATAATTATGTAATCGATGCATATCTGTAAAAATCATTTTAAAGAAAATTTTCGATTTTTGCCAAGAAATTTCGTAGTAATTAATGCAAAAAATTGTTTTATTTGACTTTTTTCTATTTTTGCCCCAAATTTCACAACAGTGATTCTGAGCAAAATACGTTCAAAGTGAATCTACATCGAATTTCTATCTGTAACTTTAGGAATATATTCTATATGAGATTTTTTTTAAGTTTATAATTTAGTTTATAATTTATTTATTATATCATATTTATTATAATTTGTTTATTATCTTGGTTTATAAGTTTATAATTTATTTAATTTTTAAACGTTACTATTTTCTCCTGTCATTTCCTAGTACAGTAGAACCTCGATTATCCGAACCGTCGATGCTCGAAGTCTCTGGTATCTCAAGGTGCTACAAATTTAAATGGTTTAATAAGCACCACTACTTGAGTCGTTTAATGCAAAAGTGGTGCGTGACAGAACAGTCAATCATCGGATAGTGAGAAATTAAATGAGAGTTCTATAAAATACTAATAATATCGAACAATGTTGCGTTTATCTCGTGCAAGTCACGCTGACGTTAGATGACTAACCGGAGACGCGGTATTAAATCAAACAGACAAATATAGACTTACACCACTTCTTAACCAGTAAACATTTAATCTAGCATTGTAATTACGTTTTGTTATAGGAACGCTCATGTTTCTCTGTCAAAGTCGTCGCTTTTTCTCTTCAAGTGCTCATAATCAACGCAGCATTCTTAGCTCTCGAGGGTTTCGTCGATTCCTTTGTTTGTCCGTTTGGTTCGCTTGTTCAAAACGATACGATAACTAGTTTTCTATAGTTATGTAAAAATCTTTGGTCCTCTGCAATCTAAAAATGTCCTTCGCACGTCCGTGGTTATCCGAGTCCTTTTTCTCTCGTGTGACATCCGTTGGACACTCCGAAATCCTCTTCGGCGAGAGCCAGAAAACCGAGAAGCGAGAGTGTATTGTGGCCCGTTATAATACCGACTAATTTGTAAAGGGGCGACTGGTGATGGAAATCAAGAACACCATTGTTGCCGCGTAGTCCTTCGCGGAACGTGTCAGACAAAGCTTCTCTCGCAAGCCTCTCGGAGTCCTTAAGATCGTTTCATTGTTCATAGAACCGTGGTCACCTCTTCCACGGCTCATAGAGCACCGCTGGTTTACTACGAAACTGACGATATTATGCTCTCGACGCCTCCTGGCCTCCTCTACTCGAGACAGGCAAAAAACTGTTGTATTGTTTGCGACCCACTTTGTCAATATTTGCGGAAGTCGTTTCTGGGCGAGGTTGGTTGGTCGACGAACCTGGTTCGTGAAATTGGTCGGCCACGATCCTCCGTTCAACGGTGACGATAACAGGAGTTCTATCTTATCAAGATTTTCGCGCGGCGTGTGTGCTCAATGAAATTGTTACAAATATTTCACGACGATCGCAAACGGAGTCGCACCGTGGTCGAAGAAACCGAGCTGTGCGATAAACCAATGTAAATTGTGATTGCACGACCGTTCCCGAGCATGTACAGTGACTCCCACTGATATTCGGACGCTCTTAAAAATCGCATAACTCTGTCAATATTGAGCTGTACTACTTGACATTTTTTGAGAAGTTAGTACAATTGGTTCACTACATAACGTGAAAAAAAATGTTTGATTAAATTTGTAATGAGTTGAGAAAGTATTGCAAATTGTATTTTTCAACTTTTAAAATTTCTTTTCATTAAAAAAGTCGCATAGCGCCGTAGAAGGGGAATTAGAGTGAGGGAACAAGACTTAATCTGGCGTCACTGCTTCGCCCTTACCAAAAATGTTTGTATTATAATATTTTCTCCTCTATGCAAGTTTTGTATGTACTGTGATTTCTCTATAAATGTCGCCAAGGCATTCATGATAAACTTCGGGGAATTATCCCCACTACCGCGGCGTGTACCCCGTGAGGAGCCAAGAATATACGACGTTGCCAAGACCGGTGTTGTTGACATATATCGAGAATTCATTGTATCATTTTTTTTTCATATTATTATAGTTAACGAAATTATTTAAGGTTGTCGTGGTCCACCTTGTTCACCTTAAAATAAATCTTCGTTCGGAGGGGTTAATGATACACCATGCTATACACTGCACGCTATATCTGAACTTTCATCTCCAGTGGGGAAGACCTTCGTTAGCAGACTACGTGATTCACCATTCACTATTGGGGGCTCTCCGGGCCGGTTGTACAATTAGGGAAGAAGGTATGGAAGAAGTTTTAAGCAGGTCGGCGGGTAGGTGAGAACAACAGGGTTCCGTCGTGAATAGCCCCGGCGAATTTCCTATGCCGGCCGGTGTGGATTATTGCGAGGGGACGGAATCGTCTACGAAATTGAAGGGCTCCGGGCAATTTGGGAAGGACCGCCCTAAAACTGCCGTCAATTTCCGTGTTAATGGCCGAATTTAGGAAATGGTACTTGGACCCTCGTCACCATTAAACCGTCTTCGTATGAGTATCGTGCTCGTAAAACACCGGAAAGTAACCGACTCCATTTTGTAAGGAGTCCCCCCCCCCTCTCGGTTTCCCTAACGCGTATCGATTGTTTGTTTCGTAGGGCAAGTTCTGATTATAAATTAAAATCGTGCCTAGCATAAACGCAGCAGAAAATGGCGGAGTACCCAGCTTCGAGCCCTCCTTTTCTCGAGCCGCAAACGTGCCTAAGGTTTTAACGGAACTCTGAAATCGTGGCTGACTCGCAGCTACCATTATTGATTTCTGTAAGTGTTCGTTCGCTGATAACATCGAGTAATAATTCTTACTAGAAGAGGTACTTTGTATTTTTTTTGGTAATTAACTTGTCGGCAGCAAGAGTCACACAGTATAGTCCAATCTTGTATCAATCATACTAGAATAAGACGGAGAGCATTGGGAAACAGTTGTATTCAATTTGTTGTTTTGGTACATTGTCCTTTTACAGCCTTTTATGGTCCGGATATAGTGGCAGGATTGTAGGAAATATGGTTCTCGAACATTGCAAACTTTCAGGATCCCGACCCAACACGAACCAACGCTCGGGAAAAGTATTTAATATTATCTCCGTAACTGTCGCAAAGGTCTCTACCGTAACTGTCAAAATGTTATTTCCATCACTGGGGGCATCCCCCTTGAAACGAGTGAAGTGGTAAACACGCTCGACGACCGAGCCAGCGAGGGGTCGAGTATTGGTAAGATTCTCACTAATGCAAATGATAATTGCAACTTTTTCAATTCGTATTTTTTTTTAATAAACTTTTACTATTGTATTCGCCTCGTTTTTCTGATTAAAATTACACCAAACACGACATAATTACTCGTGTAATAAGCGGTGAACGTTTCAGGCGTGAAAGAGGACGGCGACCGGAAAAGATTGAGAAGCACAGGGAGTCGAAGCGTCGAACCTTGGTCCATCTTTCTTTTTCAATACACCAGTCCCTTTCCCCAGTCCTTAGTCCTCAATCCCTTTCCCCAGTCCTCAGTCCTTAGTTCTCAGTCCTTTTCCTCACTCCTCTGTCTTTGTTTCTTTTCGTTCTCTACTTTCGACACACTACAAAGAACGTAGCACCTCTACTGGAACTGTCGCTCGGCAGAGTTGACGATGCGACAGTTACCGAGATGATAGAGTAACATGTGGAGTACTGGGACACCCGTAGTGAGAGAGGAGTGGGGCCGACTCGTGTAAATTTAACCGAGCACTATTCCATTCACGGGGCGAATGTAGACGAACTAGTAGGTCCTTCTTGTAGACGAACTAGTAGGTCCTTCTTGTAGACGAACTAGTAGGTCCTTCTTGTAGACGAACTAGCATACGCGCAAACCTCGCGCGTGTTAAGAAAAGGGGTAAACGTATGCGTTTCATGGAGAGCCTGGAGTTTCACGGTGGATGGAACTCATTTTCACGCTTTCCCCCCAGAAGACCTTTAACGTTCACGAACGTTCACGTATGTCAGTCGTGGCAAAGGAAGAAACAAATTCGTCGTGGTCTCGATGACACGCACGCGATGTTCACGCGGTTCGCAACACGTGTAGGGTTCACACGCGCGGAACGCAACGCATGCGAAACCGCGGCAGCAGCGCGCGGAAACGCAGGAACGCACGCACGCACGCACTCACTCACTCACTCACTCACTCACTCATGCGCGCACTCGAGCCCACGCACGCGTTCCGGCCGGTGTGTGTACATTGTTCGCAATAATGAGGAGTTTGCACAGACTGGGATCCCGACGTTCTTCAAACAAGGAGAGCAAGGACAAACAGTCCTATATGGACGGATGGACAAACACACTCAGCCACGAATCACACACCGCGCACCACCACCCTCGCCGACATGCGTGTACACTATACACACCGTACACCATACACACCGACCAAAGCCTGCGGAGCCGTTCGCGACGGGTACACGCGCGCACTCGCTCACGGAACCAAGCCTCTTCACCGCTCCCACCACGGAACTATCGACCATCACCCTCGCTCAACAAGCACCATAAGCGATATGGTGGCTAATATTTGCCGGGCTAAGCACACAAATACAATACAGTTCTGTTTACCCACCGCCAGTGGCGCTCACTCGGTTTTGATCGACGCCGAGATACCACCGGCCCGTTTGCAATTACTTCTCTCTCTCTCTCTCTCTCTCTCTCTCTCTCTCTCTCTCTCCATCGTCTTGCGCTATGGCAGAGAGCAACGTTTCATCGCGCGCCGATTCGGAACGGAAACCGTGCATGTCGCCCACGATCGATCCAGTCTTTTGCTCGAACCACCTTCCGCTTTACTCCCGTTTGCCATCGTGGTGCAGAAAGGGATTTGTGGAAGATGGTAGACAGAAATATAGTAACGTGACATATTCGAGACAAGTTTATCCCCACTAACGTGAATTCTACACCAGAAGCTCGATCGTCGAGAAATTTAACGCGATACGGGATTTAGATTAGCCGATACTAATTCAGTGACAAAACTTTTTTGTTTTTAATTATTTCTTCAGGAAACTTGTACCGATATATCCGTGACATTTTTCTGATTCAAACGAGACCGAACACGATGCAATTCGACACGCATTTACTTGTTTAATTCACGATATAGCAGAATCTCGATTATCCGAACGGATGCCATGCGCGAGCAGCCAGATCTGTATCCCACGAAAAGCTTTTTATTACATTTTATAAACCTATTTACATAGACATGTCTGTATTAGATTGATCAAATAATGATAATTTGATAATTTAATGAAAATTCAAATTTGTATAATTTTTATTATGGCTATATGTTTCAGAATTTTAATACTACACCTACCAAGCACAAAACATATAAAAATGAAATGTCTTATTGAAGGGAAAAGATTGAATTTACTTAAACTTTGTACGATTTCATTATAATATGTGCATAAATAAAGAAGTCATATAAAAGTTGCCAAATTCAACTTTTAGTACTTTCTCTGAAATTTCGACTAATTTCAATTTTAATCAAACATTTTTTTCTTGTTATGTAGCGAATCAATTGTTCTAACTTCTCATAAAATTCAAGTAGTATAGCCCAATATTGACAAAGTTATGCGATCCTTAAAAGCGTCCCTATATTAGTGGGAGTCACTGTATTTGTCATTATTGTCACAGTCTGTAAGAACATCTGAAAACATTCTGGGATACTTATTGAAACCTCTAATTTACTGTAAAAGTATTAGCCGAACAAAATGCTTAATTAAGTTGACAATGAAAATAAAAATCCAAAGGAAGAAATTTTCGCCTGACCCCTAAATGACCTGCAATGTTGGCATGGGGCTGATTATTTCCATTTTTTAATGAAACTTTTACCGACACATTCGTGACATTTTTCTGATTCAAATGAGACCGAACACGATATAATTCGACACTTATTTACTTGCTTAATTCACGACATAACAAAATCTCGATTATCCGAACCGATGTCGTGCTCAAGCACGAGCAACCAGATCTCTATCCAGTATTTACAATATCGATTGAAGTTCATTTCGACGGGTTCATTTGTCCGACACAAGACTTATCATGGAATTCTCAAAGAAATACGCGATTGAGAACCTTGTCACTTGAATGTTACACTTCTGCTGTAGACGATTGAAATCCACGTATAATACAAGATTTCTGATATTGAAAGATTTCATTTGCGTCGAGTCGATACAATTATTAATTGTCCTTCAGTTCGCATCGTTATCGATGAAGTTACAACGGAATAATCGTATCGATAGGAATTCGGAGTGGCCACCGAGCTTCGAGAACGTCCAGTCGAAAACCGAGTTCTCCGTATCGACATGGCCGCGGGAAGGACGTACTCGAGATAAGGCGATAGGCGATCAAGATCGATTTTCGGTATTTGTAGAACAAGCATTATCGCAATATTGATGCTACGATAAAGTGTTTCCCGGTCATGATTTTTGTAGTGGCCGCTTATCGTGGCGATATAATATTTTTGATGACTCGGTAAATTTAATAGCAACCAATGACGCCGATCAAAATTAGCACCGACAACGCTCGTCTCGTATAGAATTTCGTGAGAAGACTTGGCATTTGTGTTGCCGATAAATGTTAAATGTCTGCGGTTTTGTGTATACAGCGAATCCAGTGAGTATTTGAATACTAAATAATCGATTTATATAAACTATGATATTTTCGCGAAAAAATGATCGGGTACGACAATAATAGAATCCTATAGTTTCATTCGTTCATTTCATTCTAACATTTTCTGTTTTCGTCATGGGCGAGAAATTGAAGTCATTTATTACATTATATTTAAACGTCTGCGAAAACTTTAAATAATTTTTTCGTAATTACAACCGCAATAGACGTAAAGATGGAAGCTTTTTGTTTACAACGATGCTTTCAATATTGATAATTGTTTTATCGAGCATTGAACGAGAAAGGTGTGGCGCTAACTTGACAGTACGGTGGACTCGCTTTAACTGTCGCATCGTCGGGTCTGCCGAGCGACAGTTCTAGTGCATTCTTTGCAGTGCACCAAACGTACAGAGGAAGAAGAGGAGCTGATGTTGGGAAGGACTCGTGTCAGCTCATCCTCAGAAACTCAAAAATAAAAATTTTTCGTTTCTCGTCAATGAAACTTTTACCATTGATTTCATTTTTCTTATTACAATGGCGGTCGCCGAGCTTGTTTATCGTTCAGCTGATTCCAAGGGAGATCCACCAGAGATGGGGATAACATTTTGACAGTTAGGGTAGAGATCTTAGTTACAGTTGCGGAGAGAATACTGTAGCATAAGTTACACTATGAGGCCTTCACACGACCGAACTTACTTCGCATTTTTGTTCCATAAAACAATGAAAACGAATCGTACTTCAATTTTTAGGGACTTTTTTGAAAGTTTTTGAAAGAATTTGCAGCGTTTTGCTTTAAGGAGAAATGGGTCTTTAGCGGCTACATCATGTAAAAATATATCTTAGATCACAATTTAAATGTCGATAATTTTTCGGAAATCGGAAATGTGGTTGTTTAAATACTTTTTGGGTCCACTGTACGTGTTTTCGAATTAGCGCCTCGACAAGTATATCGATTTGTATATTAAGAATTTTTCCACGCTGCGATTTCGGTAGTTTCTAAAAATAGGTATTGATAACGGGTCGGAATAAACTCTGCAATAGAGAACCGAGTGATTTTCGCGTCCGTTGACACACTGCCAGAAACACATTACCGGGAATGTGACAAAGTCAGAACAATAAAGCAGTTAAGCGTTACAGAGAGAAATGAGCTTCCTGAAACACAATGAAGAACCAGGGACCGCGTGGTGCGTTAGTACGGTAAATATTGCAACTATGAAAATTTGTTGTTCGTCATAAATGTTGGATGTGGCGGTAACAAACTGTCACCTTTCGCAATAGAATCGATCTTTCTGCTCTAAAGTTTTAACAATTTAGTTTTGTCTGATCATACCAAAAATTTCTGATTCACATGTTCGTCGGTTACGGTTAAGCATCAAATTAAGCAGCAAAGTTCTGTAAATTCGTAAAACCGGTCTAATCGTAACTCGTAACATACGTACTCCAGCTATCAGACCTTATGCAGTATCGAGATAATATCATCATCGAAGTGACCGGTTATCAATGGGTACTTCACAGTTTAATCCCTAATATCTCAAACGTGAAAACATGTGGCTTATGCTACCTTTATAACCACAACCATACACAGACATCAACGACTAAGGTGTTGAAGGAGTCGACGATCATTATTGTTATATCCTATAAAACTACTGCTAGTAAAGTAAAAGTTAACTAACCCCCCTCCTACTGGAGTAAAAAATCTTGATTGTTCTGACACCTTTGTGTTTCCGGGTCCAAACGGACCCAAGATCCGTCATTCGAGGGTTTATTCGAACAAAACTCTGTCAAAACTCTTCTGTACTTTGCTGAAGGCTATTGTGTATAGGGCGTTTTAAGACAGCCGGTACAAGCGGGTATGCGGTGATTTTATTGTCAGCAATAATTAAAAAAAAAAAAGAGGAATAACATTGTTTCTGTTTATTCTTCGGTTTAGAGAAAATTGAGTTTGTAGAATTCCATAGCGTTCACGGTGTCCCCTTCCTGTAAGCGCCGTTACGTTGGGGCACTGTGGGACGTGAACATGTCCCCGCGAAGAGGGGAGGGAACGTGAATTGAGGGGAAAAAGCAAGAAACCAGCAATAACCTCTCTCTACCAGTAACGGGGAGTATACACGGTATAGAGGCAACGCGTCACGTGACTGTACCTCGGCAGAAGCGTGGGGATTAGAACGGTGGAAGGGGAAGTTAGAGTGGGGGAACAAGTCTTGATCTGGCGACTCTGAGCGAGACACCAGCGCACGATGGTGCGCGCTGCAGGAAAGAGAGGTTGGTGGGACAAGTAGGCGTTTGAGGGGCCTCTACCGGTGCCCATCACTGGCCCACAGGGGCTTTTGTTTATGTTATAATTAGACTACAGATTTTATGCATTTATGACAAAAATGGGTAAACACAATTTAACACGTTTAATGCCATGTCATCCATATGTGGGTGACAGAATTATTTGTCCAGGTTTTGAAATAACTTTACGGTAATATATTAATTCTACCACATTCGATTAGGATCTGTAAAATGCAAGAAAGTTGGAGGACTACTCGATATCATACGTTTAATTTTTTTCAATTTTTATTGCATCAAATAACTTACTTCGATTTACGGAATTTTTAAGGTTTCTAGTTTGGCAGTCGAAGTGTTAAAGCAGTGGACATATTAAAAAGATTTATGGGCACCAGCGTATTGGTATTGCCAATAAAATAAAATAATTACATGGAGAAAGAAATTTTGATTTCGCTCCTGTGTCTCGCAATGAATGCAAATATTTTTTATTTTGCACGAAGATCCGCAGTCTAATTATAATATACGATAGAAGCAAATACCATGCGCTTCCCCGGCGATACGACCGTGTCAAATAGTGGGGGAACGTCACTTTCCACCTCAGCGGAATGAACAGAAGTAGGTGAACGGGCCAAATGTGGCCCGGCGGCGAGTCGCGAGTTGGTCAGGCTTGTCCTACATTATTGTCATAATATTTCTCTTTGTCGTTCTCGTCTAGTTTTCTTATTCATTCTATTCTATTACCTCTAAATCGCTTTGTTTATGCCTCACTTACATCTTGTTTATGGAACTGCCCGACAAAATTCTGGATTTATCTTGACGGGTCTGTATGCAAGTAAAAGATGCGACCTCCGAAATGTTCGGCGAACCGTATTCCCGTCGATTCGAAAGGGGGGAAACATCTCTGCGAATCAGTTGATTTCGCGCGAACACGCTCGCCCGTATTTTTTGCCGCAAAACCGCATGGCTCACGCATGGAGAGATAAGAGAGAGAGATAGAGGGGGAGAGAGACAGAGAGAAAGAGAGAGAAAGATGGAGAGGGAGAGAGAAGAGCGGCACCGCGCTCGTATTCACCGTTTCGTTTCGAACTGCGAAATTCACTCCCAGGAGCAACGGCATCGTCCCGGCTCGCTGCAACCTGGCGTGACGGTTAGGTCAGCTGGTCGGCGGTTTGCGAACTATCTCAATTTGCCTAAGCCGCAACCGCGGCGACCGCGGGAACCGCAGCTTCCCTCGTCCGTGGCCACCTTTGCCCCTCTTTCCTCCGCAATTTCAACGGGTCTCACTCGCGCGTGTCCGTACTCTCTTTCCTCTTCGACCATTTGCCTCTGCACTGTTGCCTCTCCTCTCCTCTTCTCTCCTCTCCTCGTCACGCTGCACATTCCCCCCTCGGTGGTTTCTCTCAGGTGCACCATCTTGAGAATTTAGCAACTACCAGTCCGCCCGACGGGCACAACCTTTGACCGCAGACCCTCGCGCCGAGAGAACGACACCGCCTGTGTACTTTGTCCCCGCGGGTCAAACGATTTTAATGATACCATAGGCGAGACACCGGCTCCCGAGCGCGCAAGAGAATTCCGCGGAGGATCGACCGCCACACGTTTCCTCGACCTGGCCCAGGGAAACGTGTGATTGCGTCTGGAATTGCTAGACAAAGGAGAGGAATTGGATTCTTCTGTGATCGCCGCGACTCTCGACTCTCGACTCGAATCGGCTTGGCTCTGGATGATGATTTCGGTGATCCCCCTGTGGAAATTGGTTTCTGATGGCGCGCCACGGGAACGTCTAAGATCTATAATCAGCGAGACCCACTTTTCTGATGGGCTCGCCGGGATTGTTAGAGCTGCGTGATTACGACTCGATGAGTAACGCGACTGGGAAAAGCGACTCCCCCACTCGACCACGGAATTGATATTCGCGAGCCCCGAGAGCGGAGGAATTTGATGGCAGAGTTCGGTCTTCGAAGGATCGAGGATCTTCTGATCGAGGATTTTCTGATCGAAGATTTAGGGATGAAATAAATTGCTTGAGAAATAATCGTTAAGATGATGTACAGGGTGTCCCAAGTAACACTTTTCATGATTTTTCAAGTATTTGCGATAATCTGGCAAACAACAAAATTTTGTTTTCGGTATTGTCAAGGTCACCTTCATCTTTTTAAATGGCTCTTTTTATTTTTGACTTAACAGTGTTATAGCCCATATCAAGACGAATTCAACGACCTAGTATACCATGACCTCCGGATGATCTTGAACGCAAAGAAATGAAAATTTCAACAAAAAATGACATTCTGCTAGAATGGGTGATAAGTTTGCATTGGTTGCTACTGGGGGTGTGCGGGTACCCGAAATTTCGGATTCGGGTCGGGACCCCGAAAGTTTATAAACTCCGGTTACCTGCGATTTCGGGTACCCGGAATAGTTTGTAATATTCGGGTACCCGAAGTTAACGTTGATTCATATGTGTAAGTATAATGCTGTTTTATGATCTTTCAGTTCAATCTTTTATTCTCACTGGAAGGTTCAGAATGATTTTTGTATTTCCCGTGTAAACGGTACTCGAACTTCCTGACGAAAAGGAATAATTTCGAATACATTATGTAAAGTAACAGTATTTTATTTTAAATTCGCGTGTAGGAAGCATAATTGCTCTACTTTTTCCGATACAAGTTTTGTTCTCGTGGCTGTGACAATATTTCCAGCATCAGAAAACTATCGTTCGTTGGATACTCGAGCGGCACTTTAACTTTTTTAACTTCGGGTACCCGAATATTGCAAACGTTTCGGGATCCGGACCCGACCCGACCCGACCCGGTTATTGCCCGACTTGACCTGAGATCTCGGGTACCCACACACACCTAGTTGCGACGTAGTAAGTTTGCGTTGGTTGCTTTTATGATACTATCGTAGCGAAGTTCTTCGCGTACTGTACGAATTCGCTGCTTCAAATGTTTCTTATTTTGGAACAGCATAAACTGTCGACTGTGAATGACCCCATTAAAAAATCAAGTGATTACAAATCAGGGAATCATGATGACCATGCCAGAGTTATTATCGCCCATTCAAGCAGACTGTTATTTTTTGTTCCAACTTTCATTGCTTTATCTTCAAGGTCATCCGAAAGTCATGTAATAGATCGTTAAATGCGTCTTGATACGAGCTATAATACTGCTAAGTTTTAAATACAAAGAAAAAAAGAGCGAGAGAACAATTTGCTATTTTGCTTTTTTTTGCTATTTAGAAAAACTGAAGGTGATATTGACAATACTAAAAAGTAATTGTTTCTACCTTTTTTTTTATTGCAATGTATAGCTAATCGAAAACTGATCAATTTTTGTTTAAATATTTGTTTGTCAGATTATCGCAAGTACTTGAAAAAACGTGAAAAGTGTCTTTTAGAACACCTTGTATTATCTTGTTCGGCTACATGCAATTTGAGCAGTTACTTCAAATGAAATGCAAGTAATTTTTCATTTCTTCTTTGGTTTGAATTCGTACTCTCCAAAATTCGTAAAAAAAGTTAGCGTACGTAAATTTAATAATTAATTACTTCAACAACCTCTTCTTGAGGTGAAATCATTTATTATTTAATTTGAACAATGTAATTGAAATAAAAAATTCAGGTACTAAATTATTATTCGATACTAATTTATTTGATTGAAACGTCGAATAAAAATTGATTATTGGTTATTTGTAGAATACAAATAATAAAGCATTTAGAATAATTCGTTATTTCAAATGATTGTTTGTTATTTCTGATGATTTTTTGTTATTTGTTTTTATGATTATTCTTTTCTAAATTGTGATTTGTTGTTTCAAATGAAATGTGACCAACCTTGGTCTGATACATATTTCTTGATCAAAATGCTTCATATTTCCGTTTAAAAATCGTATACAGTGTTTACTGTATATATGTTTCAAATGTCTAGCCGATAAAGGTCCCAGAACTATACCTTGCGATGGGCCATGAACCGAGGACTCTAAAGCTTTGCTGTCCTTTTCTACGTTCGGCGTGGATCAAAGAATAGTATCTCCTGGCCGATATATGTCCCTAGATAGACCCATGTTTTGGACATATATCGAGTGAACACTGTATTTCATATGCAACAAACCAATATTTTACAATCTTACAGATGCCATAGAATTTTAAAGAGTCATTGAACTCAAAATTATGACTCAAGTTGTTAACATTTTTGAGCCTGGTTTAAGGCTAAATAGATCACGTTGGGTTTGGCACAATGGATCCTTTGACGGATCCTTTGTTTAGAAAGGATGTTCCTATTTTTCACCGCGAGTAGGATGTGTTTACTCGATATATGTCCAAAACACGGAACTATCCAGGGACATGTATCCGCTAGAAGATACTATTATTTGATACACTGCTGAACACAGAAAAGGACAGCGAAGCTTCATGCCTCTCACTGGGTATACACCGCGGCAGTGGGGATAGTTCTGGGACTTTTATCGGCTAGGCATTTGGAACATATATAGAGTAAATACAGTATTTCGTTCGAATGTTCGCGAATGTATGCCTGATGATTTCCAGCATGACTGAAACCGCCGTAAATCGGATTTATGCTGCACCGCGGGAAAGGCAGTTGGCCAAAAAAAGTATTTTCACCACAGTTGGACATCGGTTTTAATCGCGGATTGATGTTTCTCGCTAAATTGCGGCAAATTGTGAAGATTCCGAGAGCAGAGTATTACAATGACAGACTTATCGATTTTCGTGTGTCTCGGTGTGTGTATATTTATTTTCTGAATAAAATTATCGTATTTATTTCTTCCATTTAAATTTAAATGAGTCGGGTGGCGGTTAACATTTATGTGTAAGTGGGATGTAATTTAACGTTGAAATTCTGGTTCCTGCAAATTAGATTCTCCACGGTCCGAGAGCTATTTAAAATGCAATTACCAAATTCATGTTTGATCTATCCAGCGCTGAAGATTTGATTTTAGTGGTTTGAATTTGAGGTCGAGATCTTATTTGCGTTGGTCAAAATTTCATGGTAGCTTCGCTATTTTTCTGGTTTATAGTAGAAGATGAATATTGAAGAAAAGGATTTCGTCAATCTTATCATTTTAACACGAAGCTGTGCCCAACGAATTTCTGTTTTTCAATCGAGCAATTGCATCTCGATTCTTTTGTTCCAAAAAATAACATGAATCGTACGTTATGATTCACTGCGAAAAAAATATTTTCCTTTTTTGTTCTACCGGAAGATTTTTTATTGCACATCTGCAGAACAGAATCACTGCACGTGAAGACGATGTTGATAATATCTTAATGGATTAACGATACGGAGTGCATTGATTTTGTATGTTTTTGATATATTAAAAAGTAATTTTGATATCGTCATGATTATCAATTGATCGAATTAATTACGTATCAAGAGATAATTGATAACTTTTATTCCTTGTTCACCGAATAATTCGAATGTTCCGGAAATATCGTTGATTACTGTAAAATTATGTTTATAAAAATTTTATTTTCTGTTCGACAAAACTTTCTAAGTTGTATGTACTTACCTACGTCATACAAATAATGTATAAACTGTGTTTAACTTTGTTAAATTGTTTTATCCTTGTGGGGTTGGAAAACCTTTTAAAATTTATGAAATATTTTCATAATAAGAAACATAATTTTCTTGGACAGTATTTCGAATACTTCGAAGATAAGACTAATTAATTTATGAACTTTAAAATGTCCCTGGTGTTTATCTCTTTCAAAAAGACATTGATCGATACAGAGCAATTTTAAGTCAATCTTCCGGTCGATCTGCAATATACCGCTTTATGAAAATTATATTTGACATTTCGTACGCGACTGTTTTAAAAACAATCGATCAATTTGAAAGATTGAAAATTTTCCAGATCTCGTTGCAGTATTTCGAAAAAACACACCGAAAGCAAAAATGCTCTTTGCAACACAAAAATTATAGTAAAACTGCCATATAATCTAAATAAATTGAATCTTTTAAATTGTACACTTTAGTTACGTACTAGTCACAAATAAATATGCAAAAATCGTTTTGTATTTTAGTTTTACTTTTTTTACGTTGAGTACAATATAAGAGCAAGTAAAAATTGGAAACAATAAATCAAGCTTCTATTTATTAATCTCGTATATTGTGTGTGCGAATGTGAAAAATATACAGGGAGTCTCAAAAAAGACTTCCTTGAAATGTGTGATTCTTGTGGACATTTGAAATAACATTTTCCTTCGCGAAAATATTCTCCGCGGCTTCGTTAAGGAAGTTATTAACAAAAAACCCGGACCAATCCACGGCGCGACAAAAGTGGATGGACTCCAACATGGCGAACGGTTTTCGGCTCGGCCAATGCCATCGCTGCGTTCAGCGGTATGTACTTGTCGTCGTCCGCCATAGCCGCGCTCTGGTTGGTCCGTGTTTTTCGTTGATAACTCCTTAACAAAGCCACGGAAAACATTTTCGCAAAGGGAAAAGTTACTTCAAATGATTGCAGGAATCACGCCGTTCAAGTCACTACAGCAATTTTGACCTGTTAAGTCTCAACTGTTACTGTTTACGGATTAGGCAAAATTCTGAAGTGGCACTTATTCGATCACAGCCTCATAATCGATAGAAGTTTCTTGCACATTTATTAAAATGCATTTAAATCTTAAATGTATCATAAATATAGGATGTCATAATAGTTTGAGACTTAATACCCCAAAATTATCCATAACTTTCTTGTATTTTTGTAAATTGGTCAAGCGGTCAATTTTTGGTGAAAGTTAACAAGTCGAAATTAATATTTCAAGAATCAGGGAATTACAGGGCAAAGTTGTGTAATTTTTTACAAGGAACAGATCCTCGAAAACGGATTTAAAATATCACGTTTTGTTATTAAATTTTCCAACGAAATTATAGATTGCAATAGAAAGCTGACTCGTGCTTCAACAATTAAAAGCCCAAAGAAGCTGAGAAACCGTGAAAAAATAATTTTTCGCCGTTTCGGATGTTCGATGGAAGCGAAATATGATTGCACTGAGTTCTTGGAATCGGATGGAATCGATTAGGGACATCTGTTTGTAAACTTATCGCGGTGCCGGATTGTCGGGCGACGAATTTGCCGGCGGATTGCGAAAATCCCCGGTGCCGGGTAACTATACGTTATTTCCACCGCAGTGGGCGCGGAGTGAATGCACCGTGTGCCGGCCGGTTTGCATTGCGGTGCACGGCGTAACGAAGTGCATTTTAGCGCATTAGCCGAAACGCTCTAACAGCCGCAAAGTGCCGCTTGCGTTACGCGCCGCGAGCACACGCCCACTCTCTCGCCTCTTTGCGCCGATTTCGCCTTCGGGATGGTCGGCGTTCCTCTCGTTCCGCATTCGCACGCCGTCCACCGAAATTAGAAATTCCGCGATCACCGACCGCGAGCTCGCGAGCACCGACGAGAGATCCACCCGAGTAAATTAGACGTCCGCCGTTTCTCCTCGACGCCCCGCGACACCCCGCGACACCCCGAGTCGGATTCAATTTATTCGCCACTCGTTTCTCTTTTTCTCGTCATTGTTCCCTTTCAATTACTTTTCGGTTTCGTTACTACGGCCATTTTGAATAGACCCCGCCCCGTACATGCGTCGATTTTAATTCGGCGAGTTAACCCCAACCGGTACCGAGCAAAAATTGTGACTGTCATACACGGTCGTTACATCGAAATTACAAGACTGAATTTATTTAGATTTCACGGAATTTTTAGAATAACATGTGCTCGAACGAAGAAATTAATTTGACATTTTCTAATGCAAGCATTTTTGTACAGGGTGTCCCAAAAATGTTGCACTTTCTTGAAATGGGTGATGCCCAAGGTCATTTGAAGTAACTTTTTCCTTTGCGAAAATATTCTCCGCCGCTTCGTTAAGGAGTTATTAACGAAAAACACGGTCCAATCAGAACGCGCTAAACGCAAACGGAATGTGGCTCCGCGGCAGGTCCCGCTGAGCGCGGCGTTGTCATTGGCCGAGCCGAAATCCGTCCATCGTTCACTTCTACGACGCCGCCTTTTACCACGGGCCGATCACGTGATGCGCGCCGCCTCTATCGCGCATGCGGCACACTGTCATGTGACCACTCCGGCAATGACAGAGAGAGGGGGTATCTGTATTCCCCTCAATTTCTCCAGTCTGGCGACACTGGTTCTAGTCGCCAGATTAAGACTTTTCTCAACACTCTACCTTCCCCTTGTACGACGCTGTTCCTCCACGCTTCCGCCGCGGACAAATCGAGCATTCCATACGCAAGTGTCTGCTAAGAAGGAGCTATCCGCGTGAGAGAATGTTTTGCGGTTCGCGATCGAAGGAATCCTAGGATCGATCACGATCCACTGGCATTGGAACCAACGGCAGGGATTCTCGGCCGGTTCATTCGATTACAACGGCTCGATTGTGATCGAGGTCAGGAGGTAGCCGGCGCACTTACAACTTAACCCGAGATAACTCGGTGCCTGTTGGCCTTCTTCGTTCTTGCTCATCGATGATGCTCCTTAGTACCCGTGAATACACGCTCGAGCCCAAGGAACTCGCGTTGCGCGGCGGTTGATTAATCAGCAACCTTTTTGTTCCCGCTCCACTCCCCCTCCGCCACCACCTCCTCCTCCTCCCACCTCCTCCATGCCCGTCTCTCTTCATCGGAGAAGTAATCAACCGAGTTTCGCAAATTATCGGGTCGTGGCGCGAGCGAGCGATCCGCTCGATTCGAACGTTCCAGCAGCTCGGCGAGATTTATGAGCCGGCGTCGAGCTTCGCGGAATAATTGACGCGATTAAGCCGCGTTCGTTTCCCGCCGGCTTCAACGAACGGAAGAATATCTGCTCGGAGAAATCTGATTTATGTTTGTTAAGCGACCGCGGAAGAATCGTCGATTACAGCGCTCTCGCTCCGGACGGCCAGGAATCCGTCGCATCGTGCGGAACGGCCACCGAAAATAGCCACGTTTCGTCAGTGTCCCTTTTTTTGTCCAGCCCGTTTTGTTCGCCGAGATAATTCACTGTTCACGTGAACCCATTGCACAATGCGAACGCGTAGCGCCGACGGGAATATCGGACGATCATTGCGAAAGATGTATAGTACCAGGTGATAGCCGAATAAGAGTAAAACAAAATGAGGGTCAAATGTGAGCCCAAACCAATTTGTGACCTTGCTTCATTACCATTCATCGAGCCCCCAAAGAAAACCATCTGTGGCAAGTTTAAGTCGGTACACCCACCACAAGGGTAGTTACAGGGTGAACACGGTTAAATGAATTATGCTATTATTTCTGCTGTTCTGCTTAATCAAAAATTACGAAAAAATTCGTGAAGATTCTACTTGCTAGCCCACACAACTATGAATTTTTTCCGAATTTTTTTTTAATGTAAAATCGATTTTTAAAATATTCCAGAAACTTGAAATTGCCGATTTTGTAGTGAAGATATCGGACGACCACGTTGGTATTATTATGCTAGTTGTGTCTTATGATTAATTAACGGATGTTTTGGTTTACATTAAAAAATTGTATTCGCACGAATGTGTTAACCATTAGTGGTAAAAATTCATTTTTGTTACTGCTTCTTGCGCTCCAACAAATCGGTTACATAATTGACATTTTAACGTAAAGTGTGCGATGTTCATTTACATCTTAATGACAGACCATCGGAAGACTTAGCTGTGGGAGAACCAAAATGTTTACCGGCTGCAAATGCATTATGTAAAAACGACGAGAGTAGGAAACATACAGACCAACTCAGTCTTTTTAAAAACTTTTACTTCGTATACCTGCATTTACCTTGGCCTGAGAAAACTTTTTTTTACTGTGAAGAGTCGTCGCAGCGCTATACAATTTTTACTCGATATGCGTCCCAAATATCTAGCCGATAAAAGTCCCAGAACTATCCCTACTACTGAAGGGTGTACCCCCCTCGGTTGTCGAGACTACTCTTATTATGTTTACACTCCTCGGTTGCCGAGGTCGCGGTAGTGGGGATAATTCCGCGACTTTTGTCATCCAGGCCCTGGCGACATATATAGAGAAATCACTTTACTTACGAAATGGTTACTTATATGCGTTGAGGTTGTTATTCTTAACGGTGTGCGACTCACCAACATTTTACCTCGAACATTTCACGACCCACACATGCGTCGATTCCAAACGAGCGGCCACAGTTTGTTCCAAGCAAAACACATTTCCTTCGTCACCGGTGCTAATTAGTTACGACCCAACTCGAGACACTACAAACGCTCAAGTCTATACTTATCTTTGTGTTATTGATAGTTTGCGCAACAATTTGAATATCTTAAAAAGAGTCCCACTAATTTCCAAGTGAAACAGACTTGACGAATTCGCTCGCAGTGTCAATCTTTCTGGCAAGAGTCCGAAATCCCAATGATAATAACTGGTTTCCGGATATTTACGCAAGCTCCTATTTTCGTTAGCCATTTTACACATATAAAAACGAAGCGGAATTCTATTTCGTCAGTTGAAGCGTTTCAAAAATACAAGAAAAACATTGCGTTTTCGTTTATTCGCAAATTTGGACAATTGCAAAATGCTAATTTGTAGCCGGGTCTATTTTGACCCAGAGAATAAAACGGTCATTCAATTGCACAGTTTTTGGCATGTTAATTCAATGAAAATCTGCTGCATTAAAAACAAAGGGAAGATTACCAGGTCTGCAAGAAGTACCTCCAAAAATACGTTTTAAAAAATTTACAAATAAACCGATGAAGGATCCTGAACACTATCGATAATATAATTATTAGAATAATGGTATAACAATTTTTAGTGGCGCCTCAGAGTCACCGTTCGAGTGGAAACAGTTCATATATGATATTAAACCAAACAGAGAAATATTGACTTTACATCACTTTTGCATTAAATGACTCAATTGTAGAAACCGGCGGTGAACGTATGTACATAGAATCGATCGATTAAACTATTCACTCAAAATTGCAACCGCTGGGCATTTTATCTTCGAATCGGGGCACGGACTTTCGCAATAGCGAAAAGTCTCAAGGGTCATCCCCGGCGCAGAAAAATTCTTTCTCACAAATTCCACCTCGGCGACGCTCGCCCGCACAATTTTGCCGAAAAATCAATACAAAATTTCACCCGCGAAAACATTTGCATTACGTCCCTAGGCACCTCGTGCCAATGGTCTCGTTCGTTGCATCGTCGAGCGCGCCTGTGTGTATCCGTGTGTGCCCGTTCGCGCGCGCGTGCACGAGCGAACGCACACGTTTACACAGGACATACAGTCAGGACCTGGGTACAGTCAACACGATCTCGACTGACTGGAACGGCTCGTAGAGAGAGAGCAAGTGTTAATTACATGTTTGCGGTGTCCGCGAGGATTACACGCTACAACCGAAACTATGAACTTGCGAGCGGCGCTCGCACGCACGCCCCCGCCCCTCCGGCCTCCGCTCGTGGCCCCGTGGGCGTGCAAATGCACGTGAGCACGGTGCAATCGGTGTGCACGCCGTGCACACGTGTGCGCAAGCGGAGAGGAGTAGGTGGAGGGCAGTCTGTTAACTACGTTCGCAGCCCTGCCTACGCAAGCCTCGTC
Organism: Halictus ligatus; assembly: GCA_028454255.1. NCBI lineage: Eukaryota > Metazoa > Arthropoda > Insecta > Hymenoptera > Halictidae > Halictus > Halictus ligatus. Next base: position 16,196,941 of record CM052129.1, read on the forward strand.
CTTCGACCGACCTGTAGATCGTGTCGGATACGCTCCCTACATCCGAGACCGCGTTAACCGGCCTGCATCTCTGTTGAACTCTCGCGGAAATCGATCGACGTTAAAAAGACAACCCCGCGAAAGTTACGGCCTGATAAATCCGCCGGAAGATACCTCGTCGGCAGCCGGACCCGAGCCCATAAAAATCTCACGGAGCCGGAGCAATTTATTTAAACCTCACACGTTCCCCGTTTTCCCAGACTTACTGCTGTTTTGTGTAGGTGCGTGTTAATCTGGTCTTTGGCAGCGCCGGGAAGAGAATCTTAAATACGAAATACGGTGGACCCCTGTTCAACGCGATTCAAACACCGATCTGTGCATTCATTGTCACAGTATACAGTGATTTCTCGATATATGTCGCCACGGCCTGCATGATAATCGTCGCGGGATTATTCCCACTATCGCGGGGCATACCCCGGGTGTAAACATAACACGGCTCGGGGTATACACGACGCTGGCAAGACCCGTGTTGTTGACATATATCGCGAACTCACTGTGTATAGTAAATATGCTATAGACAGCCGTCCTGAAAAGAAATTGCTTAACCCTTTCACTGGTGATGACGAATTAACTCGTCATTTGCGTTCGCTGTAACCTAAAAAATGAATCCTTCACTTTATTGCGTCATGCTAGTATCAATTACATCGTATTTATCCTACGTTACGTCTTCTTAAATGTTCATGATTAAAAAGTCACACGGTCAAGAGGTTACAAATAATATCTACTGACAAATTATTGTACATTTGTAGGAACACAATGATTAGCCTGTTCCCCACTTCCAATTTGTAGCTTTGCGGCTCCATATTATGGAAAATTTCGAAAATAGCATATTAATAATGACAACACTTAAGATGGCTGACTGATGGCCTTAAATGTCTGACTACAACAATTACCCCATACACGGTTTTTTTTTTCAAGAGCTGTTTAATCCCATTATACAGGGACCTACTGTAACTGTAAGGACTCTGAGAGTGATAGCTCAGTTGAAGTTAAATACTCTAAAAGCATTAGAAAAATATAAAAATACTGTTATACTATTTTGTACGTATTAACACTATGTTTACGGAGCACTAAAAATGACAATTTTACATTTCTTTATAAAAATAACACGAATGTATCTATCAAAATGTGTAGCCATTTTTTAAGATAATGTATACCCAAAGAAATTTGTTAAATAATTCCTCATGGATGCATCTGTACAATCTCAATATTCATAAATCAAAGATATTAGAATCCGTCATTTTGACGGATCCTGTAAATCTAGTGTCGAACATGTTGAGAAAGAAAATGAATTTCTATTTCACCCCAGTTTGTAACGAAATCTGAGGTTCTGTCAAGCGTCGCATTTGAAATACACAGGGCACGCTGGAAACCTAAGAGTCACACCCATCTATAAGTCGTAAGCCTATGACTACTAACCGATAGTGACAAGAAAAGACTGAGAAAATGTCTTTCGCCGATATAATGTTGCACGTGGCTCGAGAAACGGCTCTCGAGCTTCAGCCCCTCACCGCGGTAGTGTGGGTAGTTCCACTGACACCAAATCGTACGGTTGGCACTGTCTCGTAACGAGAATTCACTGTACTTATTACCTACATTAACGTTACAGTGAATTCTCGAGTCGCCGAGTCCTGGATGATAAATGTCGCGGAATTGTCCCCACTACCGTAGGGGTATTCGTTAGTCGGAATAAGCTTTGTCCAAAACTGGTTCGGGAAACGGTCGTTAACGGAATCCGAAGTCGACGCGTTCGTAACTCGATACAATGCGGCTCGAAGATTGATTGAGCGGGAAGCAGAGCGAATCCTGTCGACCTCTCTGAAAGACCAGAATTTCGCCAAGTGGAATGATTCGCAGGGAATCGTCGAGCCGCCGCGTTGCGCGGCACAGTGGTGCCAAGGCGGCAAAAAAAAAAAAAAATAAAAAAAAATAATTTTTGTATAGCCTACACTTTGATCTTAGCCACAGAGGCCGAGAAGCGATTTTTGTATATCCTGATAGTGCGTGCATAATGTGCCAAAGTCCGATTAAAAAAAAAAGAAACTTTTTACGGAGATATACGCATGGTAAATAACCATTTCTTCTCTCCTGGGAATTCATCAGTTTTCAGTGCGATAGTTATGTAATTAGTCTGCCTATAATTGAATACTTAAGGGTCCACAAATCATATGGGTTATTGCAAATGGCTTTAACTATTACCTGGCAAAAAAATTTTCCAAAAAATGTTGTTTAACATTAAGTAATATGGATTAACCGGAAGCCTCTTTGCGTTACGCTCATTTCTCATTTATGGAGAACTACAAAAAATCCTTTAAAAAGTTTCGATCTGGAAGTAATCGTTTTGGAAAGTTGTAATATTGATCTAGCTTTGTGTAAAAAATCATGAGACACTTCGAGACCCTTTCGCCGCAATTTAAGTTTAAATATCAACTTTCGGAATTTGCAAGAATGAATAGCACGGAACTCACGATTATTTTATGTCTCAAAAAAATGTGACATTCATACATATAAAAAAATATTTAATAACAAGTTTTTATGTTAAATAAACGAAGTTTTCGTTCACTGTACGTCAGTCGCAAAAATGCAACAGGTATTTTTTGGTAGTGCTCCAATGAACGCTATAAAAATAATTTATGTAAGATAAAGAAAATTGTCATTAAATATTTTTTTATACATAAAAAATTAATAAATCATATGCATTTCATATTTTTCTTTATTAATTAGAAATATTCCTAAAAAATTTCACCTGGAACATCAAATAATCGTAACTTCTGCACGATTCACTCTTGGAAATTCTGAAAGTTGATATTTAAACTTAAATTGTGGCGAAAGGGTCTTGTAGGGTCTCATGATTTTTTTCACAAAGTTAGATCAATATTATACCTTGCCAAAACGATTAGTTCCAGACCAAAATCTATTAAAGGATTTGTTGTATGCTTCCATAAATAAAAAATGGGCAGAAAACAGAGATTTTCGATTAGCCGATATTATTTAATGTTAACAACTTTTTACAAATTTTTTTTGCCAAATAAGCTTTATACCTGTGGCAATCTCCCCACAAATTTTCAAACAAATTCGTTGGATAGTTTCGTTTTTACAGATTTTTTGCCGCTTTTTGGCCATTTGGCAGCACCACTGCGCGCCGTGCCGCGTCGGAGATCCACCTGCCAGCAGCAATCTTGTTATCGCGTTATGTTGCGTGTCACATTGTCTGTTCATCCACGCATGCACGATTGCCGATGGCGTTTAAATGTCTTTTACCGTTTACCGGCTGCTCGCGCGCTGCTCGCGAGAACGCCTCCGCGCTGCCGTCGCGACGACCATTCCTCTCTTCCCTTCTTCGCCTCGTCCTCTCCTCTTCTACTTCTCATTCCCTTTTCATCGTCGAGCCGCGAATCGACTAACGCATTACTTCCTGCATCCATTCCTCTCCATCGCGGTGAACAGCTGCGCCAAATTAATTATACAGCGCGGCGAGATTTGACGCGCTCGCTCGATCTCGTTTCTCGTTTCTTGTTTCTCGTCTCGGCGGGCGAGAATTTGTTGGAGGCGTGCACCCGAACGTTCCTCGAAACTTCAACATTGTTTTATTTAGCTTGAGCAACTGCCGGATCTCTTGCTCATCCCTCACTCCTCGGGAACTAGGGTGAATCCCATTACATTTTTCAATGCTAGAAATATCAGTGGGGTCCAGAAACTGTTCAAACACTTTTCCGATTCTCATTTTGTTAAAAAAGAAAAAGAAAATAGTTTAATTATATACTTCGACTCATTTTAAAGCTCTCGAAGTCTCCACTTTCGCACTCATTTTTCCCAGCATATTTGCGCATGATACAGCTGGTGAGAAACTGAGGACATCTTGGTCGAAAATGTGACAAATCGAATCGTCTGTCAAAGTATGAAACCATTTTCTTCCCAAATGAATCTAGTAGAGATTTGATGATTGAATCTTCCCCTTTACAATGACTGATGGAAACTTAACAATTTTTTTTTTTGCTGTTTTATGGAAGAAAAATTAGGAACACATTTATGCATGTAAAACAATGGTTTTTTACCTTTTCAGTGATCGGCACCCCGTTGAATATAAAAATACGTGCTCGCACCCCCTTAAGAAATATGTTTCTATTTCTGTATATAGAAAATTACATCTATTGCAAGATAATTTTATTGAACTTTTCATATTTCGGGTGAAGAAGAAGAAGAAGTGGAGATAGCGATTTTCTTATTTCGAAATAAAAAGGGCCGCCTTATATCGGCATAAAATTGTACATATTGACGGTCGCTGGAGCTTATCCCCACCCCGACGAGTCACGAATGACTCCGGTACAGTGTCGCCAGATCAAGACTTGTTCGCCCACTCTAATTTCCCCTTCTACCGCGTTATTCCCCCATGCTGCAGAGATTAGCAGGTGTCCACCCACCACCTCTCGCTGAATTGGGTTCCCCCACTCCCGAGTCCCCGAGTTAGATACGGCGAATCAGAAACGCTAAATTAGAACCCAGTGTTGCCAGATCAAATCTTGTGCTCCCACTCTAACTTCCCCTTCCGCTGTGCTAATCCCCACGCTTCTGCCGAGACCCGGTCACGTGACGCGTTCTGTCTCTGTCGCTCATACTCCGGTACTGGCAGAGAGAGAGAGAAAGAGAGAGAGAGAGAGAAAGAGAGAGAGAGAGAGAGAGAGAGAGACAGGGTAACTCTTTCTCCCCGATTCGTGCTCCCTCCCCTTATCTGGCAACACTGCTCCTGCATAACGCACGTTAACAACATGAAAGGCGCAATTTACGAAAAGAGCAACAACGCAACACCAACTCGGAAAGCTTTGTTGCACAAAGAGTTTTTCGTTTGATGATTTTATTCGAATCCATTGAGAGGGAACTGAAGTCTATTTCGCGGAATCGTTTAGATGAATATACTGGAACTGTATATGCGCGCGCGAAGTGTGATTCCATTGAAATCGATGTTTAGAGAAGACTATAGTGCTCGCCTCCGGCGTTGTTTATCGACAACGTCGTGTCATCGAGAGCCGAGTAAAAACATAATGATGTATTATCTTCCGTCGACGGTTTCCGTGTAGCCGTACGCTCTGATAAATAGAACAGAGTTTGGATCGAAAAGTTTGCCGGTGGTTCACAGGCTGCTGCGTCATAACGTGATATCATGCATGGCGTAGTTAGACAGTCAAGCTGCTACACCCACTGTTTTCCGGTTGTAAGCTGTAATTTGGCACGGCGGAGAGGCTGATGTATACCATTAAACAAATCTCTGCGAAATAAGCACCACAATGTTTCTCGGCGACGTGCAAAAAGCGTTCACTGTCGAACATATTCGCCTATTAAATGTTTATTACAAGACACGTAAATTTCCATTTCGTGCGAGTAACACGGTGGCTTGAAATATGTATTACTGGCGAGAGATTTTTCTTTTTTCCTTCGGACTTCTCGTTAACCGAACATCGTGTTATTTAACGTTTTGTTATTTCATTATCGTGCGTTTATACGCGATCAAGTTAAATGGAGCACGATATGGTGATACGGTGTTTCAATGTTACCAAGATGGAAACGTGCAGTGGCGCTTGTTACGGCAGGAAAATTAAAAACACGAAGAAACGTGAGAGTGCAGAACATGTATCCTCATTACGGAGGAAACACGTTGGTGGCAAGTCTAAAATTATGGTTACGATCGCCATCCTGAGTTTTCGAGTCTCTGTGGAATTTCTTTAATTAATAATAATTCGATTTTTAACGAAGCTGCCGGTTCTTAGTTTTGGAGGATGTATTGGGTTGGAACGGAATTTCGTAGCGTTTCTAAATTAAAATTCGTAGATAAAATTAAGATATTTATCATAAATTAATTTATTATAGCTCAAAATAATTTATTATAACTCAAAATAATTCATCATAATTTATTATAACTCTGTGAATTGTATGTCCATTTATCGATTACGATAGATTGTAACATGAATTTTTAATATTTGTTGTAGGGTCCACCGCAACCCGGTCAACAAATTAAGTTCACCGTCGGAGAGTCCTGCGACAGGATTAAGGAGGAATTCAATTTTCTACAGAACCAATGTCATGCGTAAGTACAAAACCATTTTGATTAGTTACCAAGTTTAGATTCAAATTCAGCGACGCTCTCTAACTTGAAGCCATAATCGTGTGGCTGCGCGGTATTCGCATGGGAATCGTTGTGGTTAGCTGAAATCATTCAAAATTGTTTTCTGCAAGCAATCTAATGGTATCTGTAATTTTCTTTATCTGCATTTTTATTTTTAGACGTAAAGATGACCTTCAATTTTTTAAACGGAATATTATGATATTTTTTATATCATATGAAAGCGTGCGCCGAAACGAATTCATTCGGCATACGGCATAATGATCGTCAAGGTCACACAAGGTCAGAAATGGGCAGATAAAAATAATTAAAAATCGTGACCTCTATTTTCTTTGCCGCATTTGCGACCAAAGCAATTTTTTTAAAAAATTAGTAAATTCATCGTAATATCTAGAAAATAAAACTCGGATCCTTGATTCATTTTTAAAGAAGTTATTCGTTTCCAAAAGGTGTGGGACTACTTTTTACACTGTCTGATGTGTTAATGGCGTATTTCTTGATAACTGCCGATACGGTAATTGACAATTAAATTATTGCTGCAGTGAAAGGAAGAATCGCATTGTTGATAACAAGAAAATATCGAAACGTTTCTAAATATTTAAAACTCGGTTATTTTAGTTTCATAAAAGGGTTAATGCGGTGTATCGATAAAAATGTCTTGAGCCTACAATAATGTCTCTTTTATCAACTTTTGTCTTCATACTTGAGCCAATTTTGTGACAAAAATGACAGCAAACGTAACACAATTTTGATCATGTTTACTAGTTTAATTCATGGTAATAGTAGAACCTCGATTAAATGTACTAATCAGTGGAGCATGGGTGTTCGGATAATAGAACAGTTATCTACATAGCTATAGTGCCGAATTAAGTTTTCACTGATTTGTACAAGGGGCCTCGCTTTAAATTGTTTGATTCGGATAGTCGAGGTTGTACTGAATCGTCGATTACATAAGTGTTTAAATAAGTGTCCAAATTGTATCGTGTTTGGTCTCATTTTAATCAGAGAAATGTCACAAGTATATTGATAAAAGTTTTATAACAAATAAAATTAAATAGAAATAAATAAGTCTTTTTAAAGACATTAGGTGCCCGTAACTTTTACACTTCACCATTAAAAGATATGTGAGCCTGAATGGGGTGACTGAAACAATTCCAACGGATATTAAAATAAACAACCTGTACATCCCGGAGGGTTCGAGGATAAAATTCAAATGAAACCGATTTAGAAATCGTGTGCACCTGTGTTGGAGGTTGTCGAAAGACTACGAAGCGGAGCATAAAAACCCAAGCCGCCCTTCTAGGCGGCCAACTTGAACGGCAGCCATTCCCTTTAGTAGTCTCGAACATCCCCCTTTTGGAATTAATATTTAAAGAGGCGGAGTGCCGCGTGCAGCTAATCCCAACGAAGCCATCCGCGGTGTATAACTTCGAGAAATCGATCGTGTGCAACGTGTCCCTAACAAACGGAGCAGAACTTGAGAGATGTCTCGTCTGTAATTATTACACCTATGCACATAAATCCTTAAGCGGACCTTCAAAATATAGTTTAAAAACGCAATCGTTCCATTAAACTGCATTCATAAAGGGTGTTCCAAAATGACATGACATTTTAATTTATTAATAAAATGTATTTTTTTTTAAGTATAAATGTTTTCATTTTAATGTGACGTACAAACATGGAGGTTATGTATGGAACACAATATCTGATAAATGATGAAATTTTCGATAACAGTTTGACATAATTGCGGACTAATTTCAGTAATGATGGGTTCAATTGCTTCCTTGAGCTCCGGAATGATCTGTGGATCATTAGCATATACTTTTCCTTCCAGAAAACCCCAAAGAAAAAAGTCCAATGGCGTCAAATCGCACGATCTTGATGGCCAATTCACATCGCCGCGGCGCGAAGTAACACGATCAGGAAACTTCGTCTGCGGTAACTGCATTGTTTCGCCCGCAGTGAGGCATCTTGTTGGAAGAATATGTCTTCCAAGTCCATGCAGTTCAATTGATTCCATAATAAGTTGGTTATCATGTCACGATAACCGCATTTCCAGCAGCATTCTCACAAAAGTACAGCCGAATCACTTCTCCAATCCAAAATCCGCACCAAACAGTGACTCGTGGTGGATGCATGGGGAGCTGTTGAATCACTTGTGGATTTTCGGTTCCCCAAATTCATCACTCATCGCTGAAAATGATTTTATGAGGTGACGCGTTATGATGACCAAAATCTGTACGAACTTTTCGAACCGTTCTGCAAAGTTTTCACCATTTTTGTAATGAATTTTCACAATTTCTACGCATTGTTGGATCGTGTAATTCTCCGTGACTAAACCTCAATACTTCCTGAGCCAGTTGCTAGAGATTAGTATTCTATGTTCACCACGAAAAAGGTGGCGCGCAATTGGAAATGTCAGGTTATTTTAGGACACCCTTTATTTAGATTGGGTTGGTACGAATTTAAAATTGAAATTCAAAAATAATATCGAGATATATAGGGTGTCTCAAAAATGTTGTACTCTCTTGAAAGAGATAATTTCCGAAATCACTTGAACTGACTTTTTCCTTTTGTGAGAATCTTCTTCACGCTTTTGTTAACGAGTTATTAACTAAAAATACGGACCAATGCAGGGTCGGCTATAGCCCGGCGTGGCGTTGCCATTCGCTGAGTAAGAATCCGTCTGCTATATCCGCGCCTTGATTGGTCTGCGTTTTTCGCTAATAATTTCTTAACAAAGCCGCGGAGAATATTTTTGCAAAGGAAAAAGTGACTTCAAATTGCGTCAGGAATCGTCCTTTCCAAGAAAATACAACATTTTTGGGACAAATGTATATTCAACAACATGATAAATTTACATAAAAAATGGTAAAAGGAATACAACATGCTGGAAAAGAAGTTGTTCGATAAATATCTTAATTTTATCTTTGAATTTTAATTTAAAAACGGCATGAAATTTCGTTCCAACCCAATACATTGTTTTTAAAATTTCATCTTAATCCATAAATAATTATATTTTGAATAGTTGCACATCAGATAATTGTTAGTAGCATAAATTTGAGTGGTGCCGCAGTAATTCTAATAGTTAACTTCAGGGTGAAATTTTCGAAATCTACAGAAGCGGGAATCATTAGACTGCAGTCCTTTATACAAACTAAAAATATTCTGCATTGTTTGTGGGAAACAGTAGTTAATTAAAGATTCATTTCACTCGTTAGTAGGCTTTTTACGTTGAAAACAACATAAGAATATTCCTAGACTTTTCATATCTGTCACTGTTTTTGTAAATTTCTTGCGTTAAACCTTCGATTTGTGGCATTCTCTCGACAAGATGTACAGGATTATGTAGTAAAAAGTTAAAAATTTCTGGTTTGCCAAAGTGAAGTTAAGCCCAGAATTGTAGTGATTGACACAGAATCAATAAGAAATTGAAACAAAATTTTCCTCTTATAGTTTGAAGTTGCCCACTGGTATGCCAAAAAGTTTCACTCCGATAATATAAATAGTGTTTGTAAACAAACAAAAAAAAATATTGCATCTTATTTTTGTCCTCGTTACACGAGAATCCCTCTTATTATATTCATTTGCTGGACAGGTCACCCTGTCTCACAAAGGACTCAGCCTACAGTTCGTCGTGAAACGTGGTTAGTTCGAACAATTTTCCGTAGTGCAAGGGAAAAACCGTCTTGGTGAAACACGATTGAACGCATCACCTATCCGGATCGTCGCGGCTTTTGTCTCGGAGTTGCATACGTAACCGTGATACAGGCCGTGGATCGGAATAGCCTGGGAACCGATGCAGCTGGGTTCCTTGGCCGCACGCGATCCGCAAAAGCCATAAGTGATTTACGACAGCGCGGCTATTGGCAGACACGTAATGACACCCGTGCGACCGGTAACCATCGCGAATACGGAATTAAGAAAGCCCCCGGCTGCGGCGGCGACGGCCCGCGGCGGCTGCATTTTTCAACGCTCGAGCTTCGCGAATCGAAACTTTCATTGCTTCTACGTGGAACTTGTACGTTAGACCCTACCGGAAGTTTCAAGCTCTTTCCTTTTACGCCTGCCACCGCGTTTCCCTCCCTTGTCTTCCGTTTTTCCTCTGACGGTTCCCCCTTTGAAGTTCGCAGACGTTCAGCCTATAGTTCTTCTGGTCGATGATTTAAAAGTTCAGACGATGGAAACGCTCGCGACGATTCAGAGTACCGAGGAAAGCGAGATCCGGCCTCGAACACTCGATACTCACTCGGGAATAATGTAGACGAACGTACCGAATATTTAAAACGCGATTTTTTTTCTTCCAGAAACCGCATACAGTGTTTTCTCGATATACAGGGTGTTCATGTGAAAACTTTCCAGCCGAATATCTCGAAAAGTATGAAAGATATTAACAACTTCGCGACCACGGACGAGTTGTCTCGCGAACAAGTTTCGTTTATAGGTTGGTCGCGAGATAACTCGTCTGTAGCACAGCGTAAGCGACATTGCGTCGCGTGATAACTCATCTGTGGTTATTGTACGCACGGTATTTCGTCGCGAGATAACTCGTCCGTGGTCGCGAAGTGGTTAAAAAAGGATCCAAGGATACAAGGATCCAAAGTGTCGAAGAATTTCGAGGGGGAAGAGGTGGTCAGTATCAGTTTTAATTGGGCGGCGTTTTGAAGGTTATTTGAAGGTCAAGTTTGTTTTTTCAAATCAGCAGTTTTGAGGCCTCTCACGGGGTATACCCGGGGGAGTGGGGATAGTTCTGAGACTTTTATTTAGATAGTTTTGCGACAAGTATCGCGAAAAAACTGTACTTACCCCTCTACTGACTGCGCAGATGCTGTCAGAAATTTCTCGGTGTGAACCTTCATTCATGTTTCGGGGTAGCGAGATCTTCGATTTCTGTTTGTTTGTGTTTTAAAACGCAGTTATTTTATTCACTCATTACACTGTGGATTTTATGCATTTACACAAAAATAAATAGTCAAAACTTGTAACAGTGCAAAAATATTGGAAGAATTTAAAAATATCATAGTAATCAACTTATTTAAATGACTAGGAGTCGAAATTAATTTTGATTTAACTCCTGTGCTTGGTTACAATCGCTGTACAAGATATGTATTTTATTTTATTTTTTTTACATAGAGATTCTCAATTATAATGTTTTGCAATGAAATGACTGATATCTTATTCTAGCCTTATCCTAGTGTTTCTGAAGGTTTCGAATGTTTAACCATTCGGTGTGCGGATTAGGTGAAATCTATCAATTGAATACATGATCGGATCGATCCCATCGCTACTTCGGAAGCCCGTTGATCCGTGACTGGATGAAGCACACACAATTTAAACGGGCTGGATCGCGCAGCAGTTACAATACGAAATAAATGGTCGCGCTTGTGCAGCGCGGTTACGTGCGCGCAGGCGTCAATAATTAGTATTAACATTACACTAAACGCGGCGGACGCAAAGGTCGCCGGTGAGCGTGTCTCGTGAAACGAACTAACGAACGAACACACGCCCTAACTGTACATACTTGGCGGCCTAACGTCGCGGCCGATAAAGAACGTAGACGATCGTCTACGGTCTACAGGTATCCGGTAGAAAATCATTTAATCCGAGCTCCCTTTTGCCTCTGTTCGCAGCTTGAAACTCGAGTGCGAGAAACTGGCCACGGAGAAGATCGAGATTCAACGACATTACGTGATGGTAAGGAATCACCATTCCGTAACACTAATTCCGGTTAAGTCCTGGTGCCCTTCCTTTCTCCATTCGCCTAACAGTCCTCCTCCTCTTTCCCACCGGGTGCGGCTGTTTCGCTCGCCCGCCTTCGTCTTCCTCTCGCCGCAGCCCTGGGTCCCTCGTTTTCCCTATCCAGGATAATCATGCTCGCTCGACCGCTAAACCAGCTTGGCTTCTTAGCATTAATTGCATCCTCGCCGCACCGACTTTACATTGGCCTGTTACCCCGCGCTCTCGCGCGCACCTGTATTCGCCCCTCGCGTACAGACACACACACATACACAGTCGACCGCAACCGATGCACGTGTATCCGTATATTTATCTTGCGCACCTACTGCGCATAGCTAATGGCTCTAAGAGCTCAGCGGTTCTCATCGTCACCAGGCGAGCCGCGTCGCTAACGCCACGCGTTGCCGTGTTGTACCTTCCCCGACCACAGGGTTGCGACCATAACACGAACCAGATTTCCTTCTTATTAGCTGCGATCTGGTCGAAAGAATCGACCGGTTACGGCCGTTTTCGTGGAACTGCAGAGTCGTTGGCCGACACGGCCGCGTCAGAAAAGCGAGCGGGGGGTGTGCTTCGACCTGTGTAATTTCACACTATTTACGTCGACACCGCGGCGACCGAAGATTAATGTTCCTCCCGGTGTGGTGGAACGCTGTCCGGCGGAGCCCTACTCGCGGGTAAATCGGGTCTGCCCTAACGCTTCAGCTGCCCCACTCGTCAATGCTAACGAAGGACAACGGTGGCTACGAAAGAGAGAGGATTCCCGCGGTCGCGTTCGCCACCCAGATGACAGCAGACGGTTTCAGGCTCGGTCGTCCGAGTTTCCTTGACGACCGGGACCGGGACAGGGACAGGGACAGGGTAGGGGCAGCTCCGATTCACTGCCGTGCGAAGCTTTAACTAGCAGGGAGGAGGACTATCTCGGTTGTCTAGGGAACCAGGACGCCGCACGCATCACGTCGCGACCGACGCAAGAATCGCCGTGGTTTCTACCTTTTACGACCGACGCGACACGACGACGTTGCCCTTTGTTAGGTTTAGCGATCCGAGCCTAAAGTTATTGACCGTTGTACAGTCCGGGACGAAACGATAGGACGTCCCATTAGTTCGTTCACTTTTACTTGCCGAATAAGGGTCGGATCATATCCGAACACGACAGAATTTCCATGCACCATATCTGTCGTACGGCGGGAAAACCGTCCGGCGCCGGACTCTAGGCCTAACCCCATGTAAAAAAAATTCTGTTGCCTTCGTGCCAGAATTTCGACTATTTCGACAGAATCCCACCGGCGGCACGTGGACATCGGACACTACCCAGCTCTCAGCGGATTCGTTGGCATACCTGGGGGTAGAGGGGAGTAAACTGTTCTGGTGTTAGGTAGAAACCCCCGCTGTGCGCGGCTCTTAGCTTTTGTTGCGAGCATCTTGAGCGCCTCTCAAGTGACCCTCCGAAGGTTCCGACAGATATGGTGCATGGAAATTCTGTCGTGTTCGGATATGATCCGACCCTAATACAGGGTGTCCCACGTAATACTTTTCACGATTTTTCAAGTACTTCAAGACAATCTGACAAACAAATATTTTAAACGAAAGTTTATCAGTTTTCGATTGGCTATACATTGCAATAAAAGAAGTTTTAGTAATGTCAATGTCACCTTCATTTTTGTAAATGTCGCTTTGTATTTTTGGCTTAACAGTATCGTAGCCCGTATCAAGACGAATTCAACGACCTAGTATACCATGACCTTCGGATGACCTTGAAGGCAAAGAAATAAAAATTTCAACAAGAAAGACAGCCTGTTCGAATGGGTGATAATAACTTGTGTTTATTATCAAGACTCCAAATTACATTCAATTCAGGAACCTTGACTAAATGAATGCAAAGGATTTCGTGAAAAAGTTACATGAAATGTTCGAAATGTGATCCATGTTGTTGTAGATACATATTGCATTGGAACAGCATAAACTGTCGACTGTAATTGACCCCATAAAAAAAAAATCAAGTGGTGACAAATCGGAGGATCGTGATGGCCAAGTTAGAGTTATTATCACTCATTCAAGTAGACTGTCATTTTTTGTTGAAATTTTCATTTTTTTGCCTTCAAGGTCATCTGAAGGCCATGGTATACTAGGTCGTCGAATTCATCTTGATGCGGACTATAATACTGTTAAGTCAAAAATACAAAGTGCCATTAAAAAAACTGAAAGTGACCTTGACAATACTGAAAACAAATTTTTTCGAACTTTTCTTTTATTGCAACGTATAGCCAATCAAAAACTGATTAGCTTTTGTTGAAAGTATGTGTTTGTCAAGATTGTCGCAAGTACTTGAAAAATCGTGAAAAGTTTTATGTGGGACTGTTTTCGAGCCGGAGTCCGTCTGCTGTAGCAGCGCTCCGATTGGTCCTTGTTTTTCGTTAATAACTCAAAAACAAAGCGGCGGAGAAGATCCTCGCAAAGAGAAAAGTTACTTTAAATGACCTTAGGAATCACCCCTTTCAAAGAAGTACATTTTTCATACACTCTAATCAGGGTCGCTAGATTAGGAGAATTGAAACATAGAGAATTCTGAAGTGTCCTATCGTTTTGTTCTCGACTGTATGAACCCGGGAAACGAAGGCTCGCTTGGCCATATCAATGGAACCATCGTCCGACGAACTGAAAATCCTATTATTATTGAGGAAGTCGTTTGAAGTATAATCACTCCGGAGTTGAATTAAGAGGAGGAAAGCTGATAGTCTATGTCTGATTATGGCACAGGTGGCTACGGAGGGGATCTCACATCTGGCTCATTTTTCCCGGTGCTCTCGCTGCGAGAAGGGAAAAGGAAACAGCTAATGTTTCACCCAAACCAGAATTTTCATTTAAGTCAGTTATTTGTCAGTCGTCGGCTTTCGTGATCGATAACACAGAGTGTGAACGAACTTTCTTTTTGCCGAACCTGTGCAACAGCGATTTATCATAACTAGACAGGGGATCTTTATATGAAATAAAAATTGACTACGTTAATGGTAAAAGAAATTTCAATCTTTCTCCAATAACTTTACCCGATAGTAATACATACATTTAATCGAATTCTCTTAACTTTCTCACTGTTTTGTATGACACCCACTCATTTTCTGATAGGCAACTTTGAGTACCCACGATTTGGTAATGAGTTAAGTGTCATTTGGTCACATACCGACAACACTAATCTTTGATAAGTAAAGCTGTACGTATTCATGAAAAACGTGAGTGGGTAAAATTGAAACCAAAGAAATTTAAGAATATTACAATATTATTGCCATCTTATTAAAACAATTAAAAGAAGAAATCAATTTTCAAGCGGGTTTTGCTTCCCGCAACTGATGTAGAACATTTTTATTTTGCATGAAGATCCTGATAATCAGTCTGAAGTGGGATATTGTATACTACGTGTCACGATGCCTAGAATATGTCAGATTTTCGTCAAAATTTGTAAACAAAAAGGGAATAGTGGGGCAAAAGTTGGTTTTGCGATTTTTCCCTGTAGCAACCGTTACATACGAGATACGGTGTCTACACGATATATGTCCAAAACACGGCCAGGGCCAATTATCGGCTGGAAGATACTATTCTGTCATACACTTTGCCGAACGTAGAAAAGGACAGCGAAGCTCAATTAGCCTCGGTCGCCGAGAATGCAAACATAATACGCGTCGAGCTTAAAATGAATTCTCGAATTCTGTGAATTCTCGATATATGTCAACAACACGGGTCCTGTCAGCGTCGTGTATCGTCCAGGAGAGATACCCTAGTCATGTTATGTTTACACTCCTCGGCGTCCGAGGCCTCTCGAGCTTCGCGGCCCCGCATGGTGTATACCACGCGGTAGTGGGGATAATTAACCGACGTTTATCGTCCAGGCCTTGGAGACATATATAAATAAATCACTGTAGCCGTGGGACTTTTTTCGGCTACATATTTGGGACATACAGTGACTCCCACTAACATTCGGACGCTCTTAAAAATCGCATAACTTTGTCAATATTGGGCTATGCTACTTGAATTTTTTTGAGAAGTTAGACCAATTGGATAAAATTGAAGTTGGTCGAAATTACAGAGAAAGTACTAAAAGTTGTATTTTGTACAAATTTTATACAAATTGAGAAAGTAAGTTTTGTACATCTGTATCAATTGTACATATTCTGAATATTTCATCTATATCGGTCAATCTTGCAATGAGCTACAAACGTTTAACGATGAAAACTTAAAGGCGGGAGCCGCAGAATTTTGGCCTTGTCAGGGAATTCCGCCCTTACGTGATCATTTTGGATCATCTGCAGCTCATTGCAACGTTGACCGAATTTGGTGACATTCTCAGAATATTTATAATTCATACAGATCTACAAATCGTACTGTCTAAATTTTCAATGTAAGTTCACACAAAGAAGGTGCAAAGTACAACTTTTAGTATTTTCTCCGCAATCTCGACCAATCGTTTCACTTTCTGTAGCAAACCAATTGTGCTACATCTTAAAAAAACCCAATATTAACGAAGTTATACGATTTTTAAAAGCATCCGAATATTAGTGGGAGTCAGAGAGTATCTTGTCTTGAACGAACGAATCGTTGTCAGGCGAATTAGGCTGATGGGCGATTTCGGCTCCCACGTTAGATTACATACTTTGGTACGGGTTGCATGAAGGTTTCACGGCTGGAGGGGTCAGCTTCTATCGATTGCGGTGGATCGTTAGCCTTCGATGAAACATTCTTGCGAAGATCAGCATGCAAGATCTATCGAGGTGTATTTTGACGGCGGTTAGCAGCCGGCCGTTTCATCGGATAGCGAGAATCCAGGTTAAATTGGGTTCTGACCCGGGCACAAGGCGGTGGTTACGATGCCCGGTTACGATCCTGGCCCGTCTTCGTACACCTAACGACAAAGTAACACGGCTGGTAACGCGAGCAACGCCGAAGGATAATGCAGCCAGCTGCCCTCGTTGGCTTGTACCCCGAAAGCTCGTCGGCGATCGACCGCCGTAAACCAGTCTAATTATACCGATCCGCGTGTCCCGCGAGGAAATCCGAACCGCGTTGCTCGCCGCACGCAAGATGCGATTTACTGCCGGGTGTTTTCATGGTAAATGCCTCGCAGTTAACCCTCGCAAAATTGGACTGCGGGAGAAACGGTGGGAACGGATTGGGGGAGGGGGCGGGGAGGAGGGCACACACCGGGGAACAGTTTATCGCGAACCCGGTGACATAATTAATTGACTCCAATAGCCGAGGTATCGTTTACTTGGACAGTTGCGAAAACGTAGCGCGGGGATCGTTCGTTCGAGCTTGCCATCCGATCGTCCGGTTCTTCGACCCTGTCGCGCGTCCCATCGCTGAATCTCTGCTCCGAGTCTCGTACAACTACAGTTGCTAGCAGAAATTTCTTCATTAGCTTCTTCATTGTCGAATACAGTGGTACAGTGATTTCTCTATATATGTCGTCAAGGCTTGGATGATAAACGTCGCGGAATTATCCTCACTACCGTGGGGATACGCCGTGGAGGCTGCGAAGCTCGAGAGGCCTTGGACCCCGAGAATCGTAAACATAGCTCGGGTATATCTCCTGGATGATACACGACGCTGACAAGAGCCGTGTCGTTGACATATATCGGGAATGCACTGTAGTTGGTTCAGTTGATTGTTGTTGTCGTTAATCTTTGGATCCTCATCTTCTTCAGGCTAAAGGCATGTTTAACAAAGGAAAAGATTTTAGGACCGACGGGATCCTACTTTCCTAATGTGTGCACACATTATGTTACGGATCTATCAATATTACGGCGATACGTCTTATCCACGTCAGAAGCAAAACTTGGAAAGACTATAGCCCGGCGTGGGGGTTAAATTTGCCACACTCCCCTTTCCCGGGCCCAATTTTAATCGAGTTTGAACCATTACATAACCTATCGCAGAAAAAACATTTCTGCCAACTTTCAGCCCAATACCTCATCTGTAACGGTTGTTGTAGTGTCTCTACAATTTCTACGTGAAATCTTCATTTTTTTCAAATTATGAATTCCTGTATACTGTTTGTTTCGTGGGGTTAATTGATTTAGCAAATTGGTGTATACAGTGTTTACTATATATTTGTCCCAGCTTCCTAGCCGATAAATGTCGCAAAACACTGCCCCACTGCTGCAGGGTATACACCGTGAGGGGCCACGAAGCTCGGAAGAATAGGAATAGTATTTCCTGGCCGATATATATCCGTGGCTAGATCCGTGTTTCGGACATATATCGAGTAAACACTCTATACATTCATTTCCTAAATCACCTCACGAAACAAATAGTATGTAGGAATTTATAAAATAATACGAGTCTAAAATTTAAAAAATTTGTATCATTTGATGGTGTTAAAGAAACTGCAAGGACGTTGAAATTTAAAAAATAAAAAGTACAGTGTTTACAAGATATATGTCCAAATCACAGGTCTAGTCAGGGACATAGTTATATCGGCCAGAAGATACTATTTTTTGGTACACTGCGAACGTAGAAAGGGACAGCGAAGGTCTAGAGGCCTCGGTCAGTAGGGATAGTTCTGGACTTTTGTTGGCTAGACAATTTGGGACATACGTAGAGTAAAAACTTTATCTCACTCGAACGCTTTCGTAAATCAAAATTTAGAAGACTTGAAAGTTGGCGTCGATCGCTTTGTGTGACTGGCTCGTGTATCGAGTCATCACTGCGGCCGTCCTAAGTAGGAAACTGAGAAAAGTGTCGAATATGTCCGACCTGGCATATTGTGCCGAGTCTGCCCACTAGATTGTACACGGGTGAATTAAACCACGACTCTCCGTATTGACAAACTGCCAATCAGTCGAAGAGTGACAGCGTCTTGTTCAAAGCGGCCATCGGTCCTATACTAATTTACTGTTGTCCCTCGAGTGGTTGCCAGCACGCGTTGGACGGTTTCGCCGTTGGGGACGATCCCGGTTTTCTCTGGCTGGCTCGGATACGAGGGAGCCGTCTCTGGCCCCGGCCCTTCTTGCTCTTCTTGCTCTCTCCGTGCGTTGTACAGTCTTAATTGGCGCGGAGGCGACTAGTTTAAACACGATTAATCAAGCGAACGAGCCGACACGGCCGCCGCCACCGCCGCCGTAGGAAGTTGCCGTGGAGAGACTCCGGAGATTTATCGACACGGGCTACGCTGCTAGCAAGTCCCTCCCGACGCGCCTTGTCTCATAATTCCTGTTCCCGTGGAATGTAGATTTCGTTGTCCCCCGGGACGTTATTATTGCGTGTAGCATCAGCTAAACGCATTGTTGCCTGTTAAACGATACTAGATTCTGTAAACGACCGCGTAAATACACCCAGACCCCGTGACATTCACAAGTTTGTAACGCGATAGTGTGGTCTCGAGAACTCTGTAAAAATGATTTGCATAACTTTATTTCTGTAACTGTTGCAAAGGTCTCCACAGTAACCGTCGCAAAGATCTCCACCGTAACCGCCGCAAATGTCTCTACCGTAATTGCTGCAAAGGTCTCCATAGTAACTGTCCCAAAGGTCTCCACAGTAACTGTCGCAAAAAGATCTCCACAGTAACTGTTGCAAAGGTCTCTACCGTAACTGTTGTAACGATCTCCATAGTAACTGTCGCAAGGGTTTCTACAGTAACTGTTGCAAAGGTCTCCATCGTAATTGCTGCAAAGGTCTCCATAGTAACTGTCGCAAAGGTCTCCACAGTAACTGTCCCAAAGGTCTGTACTGTAATTGCTGCAAAGGTCTCCATAGTAACTGTCGCAAAGGCCTCCACAGTGACTGTCGCAAATAGCTCTCCACAGTAACCGTTGCAAAGGTCTCCACCGTAACTGTTGTAACGATCTCCATAGTAACTGTCGCAAGGGTTTCCACAGTAACAGTCGCAAAGGTCTTCACCGGAACTCCCTTAAAGATCTCCGCCGTAACTGTGGCAGAAGTGTCCACCGTAACTGTCAAAATTTTATTCCCGCCATTGAGGGGTTATTGGCAGATGTATTGTATAGACTAATGGACACGTCGACTATTATAGTATCCACGCAAAATCTCAATTCATTTTCTAATGAAACTTCTGTTCAGCACGCAAAAGGTAAATCAGTTACCGGCTGCTCCTGGAATAAATGTAAGCAACTATACTACTTCTCCTGTTCACAACAGCGATAGTGAAAACACGAATGCAGAGGAAGGTGGAGGAAGCACGAGTCTAAGCTTTCACGTATTTAGATGAGCTTGAACTGGCAAGTGAACTGACAGAGACTGGCTTAATCATGAGTTACAATCAGACTCATTCTAATAAAGCACGTCTCAAATTACCAGAAATGGTAATTACCGTGTCTGAAACTGCACTGTAACCTACTCACGGTACTACTACAGCATACATGGTACTACACACTAGTACCTAGGGGAAAATATTACAATAATCTTATGGAATATTGGAATTTTGAGTTTTTACTGTTAAATTCGTTTCCGACCTTGAAAACTCCCACCTAAAAATTTTCAGAAATCTAATAAAGTTTAAATAAAATCTAATAAAATAAAATTTCTAGTATAACTTCGATTTTTGTCCACTTTCTGTCCGTGGATGTAGACCTGTAGACCCCGGTACACAAGAGTCGACGGCCACGCGTATAACATTTTAACAATTCATTACTCAAGGCTACGCTCTGATCGGCTTATGCGAATCACCAAAGCTGAAAGCGACACCGAAGAGGAATTCATAAGTTAGAATAGAATCCTCTACGTTGGTCTGTGTGGAAAAGTGGGAGTCGAGTTGTGGACTTTGACGAGAACTAGAGAATTAGAATACAGTGGAACCTCGATTATCCGAACTGAACAGAGAACCATGGATGTTCGAACAATAGAACCGTGTGCTAGGTTCGCAGAGTAAACAGTGTTGCATCTGGATCAACTTACGAGCCAAGAGTAGACACGTAACTTTTGCAGAGTCAGAAAGTAGGTAACTGCTGTATAATTTTCGTTCACAGCTTTCAGCCAGTAATTTAAGATCCGTCTTGGTCTTGATCCGACGGGTCTTAAGCCTGTGACTAAACTTGTCACATTTTTTGCTCTGTATTATCGATATTATGAATTCTGACGCCAGAAGTGTGCTTCAAGTTTTTTGCATTATTTCGCTGAGAATCAAGACAAATTATAGCTCAATTTGTAGCTGGAGATATTTCCTAGTACGCGTTGCTCTCGATTTCATCCAGAAAACTCAGCCAATGGCATAAAAATGCTTGGATTCCACGGCATGAACATCGTTAATTTTTGGCCTACTTCTAACGCTTGTATTGTCAAATATCTGCATAATTTCGTCATCTTGTGACCTAGATTAAACTTTCCTCTTTCGAATGAGCCCTTTCCCAGCGAAAAATATTCTTATATAAGGACGAAAAGTTGAGGCACGAAAAACCATTTTTCGCCTATTTTTGTCGGTAACCTTGGTCATTCTACCTTATCGCGAATCTACGGAGTCTTGGCTCTTAATTTGTGGTATTTACGGTACGTATTGTGTTGGGATAACAGAGGCGTAGAAGGTTAGGATAATCGAGGTTCTACCGTACATCAAGAAAGTATTTATTGGTTATTGCAAACTTTGTTGAGCATGCGAAAGCCTTCGTAGGCATTGGATAGCCATCCATGGTCCTCAGCGGTCACTGTGAGATATCGGTTGTCTTAGGAGGGTGCTGGAAGTGACTTTGGTAGCCTTTCGAAGCCCACGGAGTTCTCGGTCAGCCTCCATTTGTCTTGGTTTCCGGTGTGCGTGGGGCTTCGAAAGGAGCGTTGCACGTCATGCGCCGGGGTACGTCTTTCATGACAATAGGCAGCCATCGATTACCGAGCATGCTATTTGGTCGGTCAATAAAAATTTGTCGGACTGAATTACACCCGGGGCTCTCGGCTCGGCCCCGATCATTTATCCCCTCCCCTCTCATAACAAGATCTTTCCCCGGGGCTGTTCGAGCAATGGTACCGGCAGCAGTAAAAAAAGGTCAGGTCTCTAACAAAAGGCAGCTTGTTAACTCGCTTAAACGACGTGTACAGAGTGCATCGCGGTGGGGTGTCAGAGTCAAGGCGGAGCGAAAGGCGAGGCAAGAGAAGGATGAGGATAAGGATGAGGAAGAGAAGAGGAGGTGGTAACAGCAGCAGCAGCAACGACGGCGGCGGCGGCGGCGATGCTGGCGGTGAATCGAGGGAGATCGCGTGCTTTTTCTCGTTCTCTTTGTCGAGTTCATTAACAAGCGCCACGTTAAGGACGCTAGTGCACAGGGGTCGAGGCCCGCCACGTTAATTTGTTGTGCAAGCCATAATGAGTCGCAGAAGTTGGTCCAGAGTGTGCTACTGCTAAGGGCTGCTTTCTGCTGCTGCTGTTGCTGCTGCCGTTGCTTGGTGCTGCCGGTGCCGGTGATCACCGCTGCCGGTTCCTGCTGGTACAGTTGATCTTAACAACCTCTGCCTCCTGTCCCCTTCGCCTCCACGTTACCCTCCGTTCAGCCTCTTCCTCCTCCTCGTTCTTCTCCTTCGCCTCTTTCTCGCCCCCTCCCCCTTCCTTCCCGTTGTTGGCTCGCTTCTACCCCCTTCTCCCACGGGTGGAATAACTTACTTACGACGCAATTAATTCGCCCGTGTAATTACGGGGCTAATGGCCCGTAAAATTAAGAACCTGTACCTGGCTCTCGAGCGTGTTGCACGCGTTCTACTACCCTTCCTGCTCCTTCTTCTTCCTCGCCTCCTCCCTCCTCGACCCTTTTCCTCTTACACCTGTTTCCTCCTCGCTCCGTCTGGTCTCCTTTCGTTCGTTCCCTCTCGCGCCGAGCCGGTTACACAACGCCAGCCAACGTCCGTCCGGCTCTTGTCTCTCGAGCGTACTCGACCGGACTCGATTAACTTTATCCGCGATTAACGATAATTAATAACGCGTTGCCGCGGAAAGTGCAGAGCTGCGTGCCAGAGGGGCGGCAGAGTAGACGCCGCGGGTTCGTTCAGTCGGCAAGAGGCCGTCGCGTCTCGTTCCCGAGGATTAATGGTGGCCGGAATGTTAATGACGCGACGTCGACAGCGGCGGGAGGAGTGGACAGGGAGGGAAAAGAAAAAAGAGTGAAAAAATAAAAAGAAATCGTCGGAATAACGAAGCAAGACACGGACAAATCTGGCAAATGATTGTAAATTGCCGCGGCGCGGCACGGCGGCGGAGGGACGCTCGAGGGCGACGCCGCCGATGCTAAATGACCACCGGCGAAGGCCCAAGGGGTTGACTGTTAAGTAATGACGCTACAAAACGGTCTCTTCGGTGAAATGATCGTTTACCGCAATTATAACCGCATCCTCGCGGCCTCGCGGCCTCGCTAACGACCGGCCGTTGATAGCCAATAGGAGGACATTTCGCCTCGCGAGTTCCCATCTCGCAACTCTCTTGCCACGACAGCCAAGGCGGCGCTTCAAACGCGGAATCGTTTTCTACTTTCGTTCCCAGTCGCGGTTCGTCTTTAAACAAAGTCTGTTTTCTCACCAACGATCTCCATTGTGAGCTTTTTCTATGACAGTGTCGCCAAATCGAGAATTATACCCCCACTCTAATTTCCTCTTCTACTGCGCTATTCTCCCACTCTAATTCCCCCTTCTGCCGTGCTATTTCCCTACTCCATTTTCCCCTTCTATCGCGCTATTCCCCCACTCTAATTCCCCCTTCTACCGCGCTATTCTCCCACGCTTTTGTTGCGGCTCGGTCACGTGACGCGTTTCCTCCCTGTCGTGCATACTCTGGTACTGGCCGAGAGGGGATAACTTTTTCCCCCTCGATTCGTGTTCCCTCCTCTCATTTGGCGATACTGTTCTACGGTACCGGCGAGGATGAATACTTGTTCCTTCTACCTTGAATAGCTAACGTTGGAGGTGTTCCGAACTTTCCTGTGTGTATTGCATTTAACCGTACAATGTTGTATAGTTTCTATTATTTACCACTTGTAAGTGTAATTTCGCTTTTCCACCAAATTTTAGCATAGCATTGTTCTGCGACCTTTTCTTGATACATTGTACGCGGAACACCGTGCTAATACATTTTTCGTACGTTGTTGATTGGAATATGGTTATGTAACTCTATTTGCATTGACGCTTCGACGGCAGAACCTGGGTCTATTTCGACCCAGACTGTTTTAAAGTCATTTTTTAGCGATTAAATTGAACGAATGAAATGTTACATTCGAAACATCAGAAAGGATAATGGGTTCGCGAGGAATATGTTTAAAAAATTAATGAATTAAACTGTGAATATACTGAAGCAACGTTAATTTTAGAATTGTTGGTCCGCTGTTCGAGTGTTATAAATAGGTTAATACTTTTGTCTATGAAAAATGACAATTTTCTATAGAAAGAAAACGTATGTTTCTATTAAAAAAGAAAGATGAAGGTGAAATCTCCGAAATTTCTTCACCTACAAAAAAAAAAAACTCTTTATACTGAAAAACTTTGGTCCATAAAGTTTTTTCACATTTTCAAAACTACGGAGATACTTATGTGCTAGCATGCGCTGCACTACCTTGTATATATAAATACAAGGTGTCCCAAAAAATGTATACACTGTTTTACGGGTCATAACTTTCTGATTTTTCTTTCTTTCCAGGGTGTAATTGATTGGAAATACTGAAGTTATAATCATTTTAACTGCGTATACATTGGTTTGGGACGCCACGTGTATATTCATTTTTTAAAATATTTCATATAAAATCCGCACTCTAATTCTCCCCGTCTATTGTTTCGGTATTGCATCGTGTGCAACAACCTACCCGTGTAACAACAATACCCGGCATCCCCCTATTATCCAAAATCGCACGATCGTTGTACGTACCGACACAGTCGCGAGTACGCTTCAACTTTGTTGTTCGAGTCTGCGCCCGTTTTCACTCCAACGAAGTTTCGTTTCTCTGTTGCAGTACTACGAGATGTCCTACGGCCTGAACGTTGAGATGCACAAACAGGTAAGTTTCGAAGCCCCTCATTGAAACGTAGAATCCAAGGAGCGCGCGGCGACAGCGGGGAGAGCACGTCGCAGTTGTCTCGCGCCGGGCAACATTGTTCTGCCAATTTTCCTGCAGAAATTTCGCACGCGAAACGACGGGATCGCGGTCCGTGTACACTTCCCTCTCTCAGCCCGCCGTTCCTCCGTTCATCCGTTCGTGAACAATTTCCCGCTCCCTTCCGCGCCGATGTCTCGTTCAACACTCTTTCTTGGCTCGTCGCGCGAGACGCGCGTCGGTTAACGTCGCGTGTTTGCCGAAGTCATTAACGAGAGGATAAGTTTGTCCTGTGTACACGGATGAATAAACATTTGCCACGATGACTCGCCGACACGGAATGAGGCTCCGAGAAAATTCACAGCCGCACGAGTGCTGGCACTTTCGACGCCGGCGAGAAACGCTGTTCCAAGAAGTCATTCCGCCTGTTCGATAAACCGGTAGCCGCGTATGCATATATACAGCACACCTGTCGGCGATTCGCGGCTGGGTTCTGCGGAATTTTCTCGTTTCAGGACCGTCTCTGCACGGAAATAATGGATACAGTGTTTACTCGATATACATATGTCCAAAGCACGGGTCTAGCCAGGGACAAATATCGGCCAGGAGATCGGGAGCTGTCCGGGAAAGGACTAGAGGCGACCAAGGTCTCTCGAGTGGGGATAGATCTGGGACTTTTATCGGCTAAGCATTTGGAACATGTACAGGGTAGACACTGTATGCATTTGTACAACGAGAAGTGTTGCTCGTGAAACCCCATAGACATTTAAATTTGAAGCACAACGAGGTATTATAGACTTCAGATATCAGAGATTCGGATAATCGAGGTCCTACTGTATTTGAATCCTGTGATACCTACAAAAACAAATAATTAATTTAATTTCACTCTGCATTACTCACACTATATGTTTGATCCCCAGTGAATTAAAGATAATTTTGATTAACCTGAAGACACTTGTATTTGCTTATTATTCTTTGCAAAATTGTAAATTGTAACGATTTATATAGAAAAATTTTTGTTTTAAAATGTTTATAATAGCATAAGTTCGTTTGTGAATATTTATGTTGCAATAAATAAATTATGTCGCGATACATGTAATTTTCTAAATAGAGAAATAGAAACACATTTCTCTAGGGGGTGCGAGAACTTATTTTTAGATTTGTACAGTTAGGGACCAGAAGATAGGGCACCCTATTTATTTGTTTATTCTTATTTATGGCCCCAATTACTGTGTCTACATTAATTATACTTATTTTTGAAACATAATGAATATTAAGAAAGAGATATATAACATATATGTTAACTGATCTTAATGAAAAATTCTAATATCTCTTTTTTAATATTTATTATGGTTTAAAAATAAGTATAACTACTGTAAGCCTAGTAATTGGTACCCTCAAGGTATTGGGTTCCTTACCCTAATAGAGTATACAAATAAAATTTGTTCTATTACGTCGTTGCACATGAAATGTCAGATACATAACAGCAACGTTACACAAACATAATTTTCTCCATACAAAACTTATTCATTTCATTCTTCCAAAAACAGTTTTTTGATTGTGCTACGGACAAAATTTATTTTTTTACAATTTTTACGTTCATATACTACCACATTTTGACTAAACGTCACATAATGCTGTCGTCAATACGCTCATCATCTCATTGATGTAAAAAGACTACACGATGACTGATATTGAAATAGCCTATATTTAAAAGTGTGTGTGTGTGTGTGTGTAAAGTTGGATATGTAAATAGAAACTGATAATATGACTGGAGAGATTAGGTTTTGCACCTTGATATGATACATACAAAAAACTGGTCGATTACAATAGTAATTACTTCATTAAAACGCAGAATGGCATTTTGAAATCGGTCATTTCACATGCAACGACCTAATAAATACATCGTTTTACGCTATTCTTCTTCATTCGATTCGTTTGGTAAAACTAAACTGTTATCGCTCCGCATGAATTTATCGAAAAAAATGTAAATTTTGAAGATAAATTAACGGTACAAAATCATAGGACCTAGAAAATGAAATGTAAAAAAAAAAAGAATTCACCAGTTTTGTTTAACGTTCAATATTTCGTAGAGCCTCCTTTATTTTTTTTTTTTAGGTGACATTTTTACAAGTGTTTACAAGCTAGGGACATATAGCAGCTACTGTTCTTTATCATAGAAAAGGACAGCAAAGCTCTGGAGGCCTCGGTTCATGGCCTCTGACGGGGTATACCTCACGGAAGTGGGGATAGTTGTGGGATTTTTATCGGTTAGGCATTTGGGACGTATATAAATTATTCATTTCACTGCATTCATTTCGCTACTAGTAAACTTAATATACGTCGTTTCATGGTAGCCTATACCGTCCCCAAGCATAATTTAGTTACCACTCATAATAATTCAGTTTCGTTTCGTAAATCATAGTAACACAGCGTTTATATATGTCTGAAATGCTTAGGCGACAAAAGTCCCAAAACTATCTCCCCTGCCGCATGGTACATCTCGATCACCGAGGAGTGCAAGGTCGCATTGATCAAAGAATAGTATCTCCTGGCCGATATATGTCCCTGGCTGGACCCGTGTTATTTACGGTTATCGAGTAAACACTGTAGTAGTAAAAAACCACCTGGCCCGTCTATATTAAAATTTTTTGCTTCAGCAAATATTATTTTTCACTTCTGAGCCGCTCCGCTAATACGGAGTTCCTCTGCAATTTTCAACTTTTCATCCCCAACAGTAGATTATATTTTGTAATAATTTTTATATTTCTTGGATAAATAGATAAAATCGATTTTGAATGTCGATTCCATGCGTCTGGATCATTATCAAAATTGAGTTCCGTTCACGCTAGATTGCGCAAACAGCAGTCCGTGCGTCGGTTCGAGGATCACAGAAATCGCATCGGTCTGACGAGCGCGAGAAGTTTCGCGACGGGAGCCGAGGTAACACAGCCGGCGAACAAATTGCGATGGAAAAATGGTGGCCGGGCGCGGCGGCGGGCGACGAGGAAACAAAATACACAGAAGCCCAGAAATCCCCAGGCCTCGCCGACGACGAGTCTCCGTATTTCTAGCGTGGATCCTCGTCAACGCGGCGCGTCTCTATTTTTGTCGCACCTCGTAAGATTCCCGGAGCGCCGCGGAAATAAGTGACGCGAGCGGACATAAGGTGGATGATTAACGAGACACGGTGGGATAAAGCGGTGCCACGGAGCTGCGTTCCGCCGGTTTAACGAGCGATCTCGAAAAGGTTCCCCGTCCTACGAGCCGGGAGATCGCGGAAACGACGCGACGCTGAGACGAAACGACGAACAGCTTTCGCGACCGACGTATTTTCGAGCTCGTCGCGCGAATAATACACCTCTGAAAATGTTTACGAGCCGGCGAATCCGCTGCGCGAGACGACTCCTTTGAGCGTACACATTGTGCGCCCGGGTGTTTCTTATTGCTCGGTCCATTAGGCGAACAGTGGAACAGCCCGCGAAACGAATACCGATCTCGATGAACGTTTGCTAACACCGAACCGCTCGAAGGTGTTCGACACTTTGTTTGGTTAATGCGGCGTTGCGTTTCGGAAATGAAATTGACGGCGAGCAGGAGTCACTTGGTTATAAATGTTTCGAGATTGTTTAGAGACGATCAGAGATCTGATTGAAAATCGTAAATAACTACGGATTTTTATTCTAAATAAAATTGTACGCATCGATTGCAAAAGACCGGCTTCCCCCTCCCTCGACCGCTAAATGTGGCTCGATTCTCCTCGTAGTGGGGACAATCTGACGTTACGTATCACCTCATGCCACTCAGTGTCGCCGAGTGATACCCATTTGGGTATCTGTTTCCTCTCCTCCTTTTCCCCTTCCACTATCCCATTCCACCACCATGAACACACTCCAGTGACGTCCCCCACTAAGACCGTAGACTGATCACGTGACTTGCCGCGTGGTGCCGACGCTTGGTGCTCCTCTGAATCCCCGTTGCGCACGCGCAACGTGTTACGTATTACTTTGGTCATCAGAGAGGGGTACATTGTATTCCCCTCGATTTTCTCGTCCTGGCGATACTGGTACCATTGATATGTGCCTCGCAGAGTCGCCAGATTAAGACTTGTCTCCCACTCCACCCTTTCCCTTTCCCACGTGACGTGCGCCGTCTCTGTCGCGCATGCGTCACACTGTCATGTGACTAATCCAGTACCGACAGGGAGAGGGTAACCGTATTCTTCTTAATTTCCCCGGTCTGGCAACACTGGTGTTTCGCACAGAGAAAGAGGAGAGGGGAATCCAATGGTGGAGAGGGAAGTTGCAGAGACATATATGGACGTGAATGCTATAGCATTCATTTTCATAGTGCATACATGAATGCCATAGCATTCAAATTTTAAAGCCAATTTTTATTCATTTAATTTTATACAACCTTAAGCTTTTGTAATTAAATACATTTCAAAGTAATGACCAACTGTCATTACTAATGACAGTTAACTTATTATTATTGTTTATGTCTAATCAGATTTCGGATAGTACAACTAGTTTCAAGAAAAATTGCCTGTCTATTTTTGCAGCTCACTGAAATTTTTATTGTCCGTGAATGTGTTAATAATTCTGATAAGTTTCAAATAATGTAATCGAAGTTCTAAAATATTATAATTTCGTTAGTTTGTTTCATCTGCTCATTTTTTCTTTTCATAAACGCATAAAATCCGCAGTCTAGCAATAACACCGACCCAACTTGGATTCGCATGAGATTTGCAAATGCAAGCACAAAAAGAGTCTTTAATTTTGATTTTCAACAATTATGTTATCAGAAGAAGAATAAGGAAAAAATATGTTCCATCGACAACAATACTCTTTGTCACAAGGACAATGTTACAGATGCCATCGATGTTTGTTGCTCGTATTATATTTTAGCGTTTGAAAATTTGTAGTCTAAAATCTACGGAACAATATTAGAAGAATTTAAGAACATCGTATTATTTTCGACTTTCAGCTTTGTTTTTTTTTTTCACGTGGCTTTGATTTCCTAGAATCCACTCGGAAAATTTTCAAGACTATTAGAAAAATTCAAGTATATAGTTTCAGTATTCTCGACTTTTTAAGACGATTAAAAGAGAAAATATCATTTCATTTATCTTCGATTTCTTGGAATCAACTTGGACAATTTTATTGCGGGTTTTATGCACACATGAGAGAAATAAATAGACGAAATACAAAACATTTGAGTACGTTACAACAGTGATGAGCAACCTGCGAACTATAGTGGGCCAGAAGTGGAAACCTAATAATACGCGCGGGCCGCAACAAACGCAATATTAAATTCTTAAATATACTAATCAAATAATTTTAGTTTCTGGGGATTTATTTGTTATTTTTCGCATATATTTACAATAAAACGTTTTTTTTTTTACTTAATCTATTATTTCTTATTATTAGTTAATATATTGGAAAAATATTTCCAACAAAAGTTACTCAGTATTTAGCTAACAATAAATTATACTGATGACAATTTGCATGCAAGCTTCAATTCAATAAAAATAAAGGTAACTACAATCTTTGCTATGAAGTCATATAATTTTTTTTTATTCAAATCAATGCATTTTTGTATTCTCTTTAAAAATGTAGTGAGGTACTTATGTCGAAAATCGAATAGTTTAGACGTTATGATTTTTTCCCCAATGTCCACGGGCTGCCACACATTGGGCGAAAATGCCATTTGGCGCTCCAAAATAATAACTTCTAAACTGTTAGAGATAATTGAATAAAATTTAATTGGTAAAAACGTAGAATTTATAGCTTTCAATTGCAATTAAAATCAATTTCAATTTACATGGTGTTTATTATGTACACAGGCTGTAAACAAATTATAGAATAAGTGGAATTAACATACCTGTTGCCCTGCATTAATATTCCTGAAGTAAATCCGTAATTTCTGGTAGATTTGTAATAATG
Source organism: Halictus ligatus (assembly GCA_028454255.1). Classification (NCBI taxonomy): domain Eukaryota; kingdom Metazoa; phylum Arthropoda; class Insecta; order Hymenoptera; family Halictidae; genus Halictus; species Halictus ligatus. The sequence continues at coordinate 16,227,780 of CM052129.1, forward strand.
TATTAACAATTACACCGTTTTAACACTGGAACAACCAAACGCTAAATGCAACTGGCATGCATTGCCTTATAATAACAACAAAATTGCATTTGTTTAGATTTCGTACCAGTTTTGTTGAAATATCTACTTCGATAGAGAAATGTATTAAAAAATTTAGGAGCAAGTCATTTTGACACATCCTATAGTTCTAATATTAAAATCGTTTTAAATCCTAGAAGATGCAGGCTTTCGTATTGTCTAAACCCAACTCAGCTATTCCTAATAGTTTTCTTTTAAATTGCACTTGAATATTAGGAAAATCATACAAGGGAGAGAATTTCACATTCTTAATTTTTTGCCGGCCTCCTGTGGGTCGTGAAGGGGGATAAGTAAATTTTCTTCGGATTTGCTCCCTCTGGAATGTTCTTAAAACGCACAAAATAGAAAATATTTTTCCATTTTCGAGCGTTGATCTCGCGCTTTCGCCGGTTTCTCATCACTGCATTAGACAGATTAAAGACTATTGTTGCGCTATTTTTGACTTTCCCGAATAACTGAAAGAGAAAATGCATTTCCGTTTCTCGCAGTTGTCTTAGAAAATTTTGATTTTGAATCCGCAGTCTACCGGACGCAGAGTCTCGTGAAGGTTTGATAACAACTCTGTCCATTAATACTGTCCGCGTGAATTACTCAACAATTACTCGTGGCCAGGAGACGGGACGTAAGGCAGGGCATGATAAATGGAAATGCGTTTAAAAGTAATTTAACCGGAGGCGGCGGCGGCGGCGGCGGCCGTGTCAGTTTCTTTCGCGCGGTTAAATTTAGCCGGTTGTCCGTTAAAAGTGTTCGCGCTTAAATATTTCGCTGACGAAAAGGGGCCGAAAATATTTTCGATCCCGGCCAGCTGGGAGGCATGTGCGCGAGCACGAAAACGAAATAAAACCATCTTCCCTCTGTTGTGTCGCACTTTGTTAACGAAACGTTTTACTACGCGGGCTCTCACGCGTCGACCGATCACCCACCGTGTTAACCCCGGAATGGCACTCGTGGGTAGAAATAGGCAAGCTATTATTCGAGCGAGGAATTACGACTAGAGGAACCGTTTAAACGGCCATTCGCGACGCTTGTTCCAGCGAACCGTTCGTTCCGTTCAACTTTTAATCGCATTCAACATTCTAATTAATTCGAATGTTTGAGCCGTTTATTTTGAAAATGGCCTAAGTCCGTTGAATTGAGATATTTAAGGGTTTCTGTTTGAATAAAATTAAAAATATACGTATAGGATACCATTGTGTCATACTGCTTAAGTGTATCTAAAAGAGTTAAATTTACAGTTCCTATTAAAATAATAGCAATTATTAAGTGAATAATATGGGTTTCCTTACCAAAAATGGAATTAACCCCACTTTCAAAGTTACAAACCAGATTCGTTATAAAATTTGAAAGAACCCAAGTCCATTCGACATAATTTAAAATGCTTCAAATTGGAAAAACAATGCTCAATTACTTTATATATATTTACAACACTTCAAAAACACAATTTATGCAATTCAGGACATTTTGTAACTACACGAATTACATAACAATTTACTGCTCATCTACATTTTGTGTATGGGAGAGGGATTTGAAAAAGCCATGGTGCTTCAGTGGTATATATTGTATTAAGTCCATCATGTCTTTGCATTTCGCTGTTGTAATTCGTCTTATATTTTTATAAAGTGGTGTCAATACAATATTTTCGAACTTTCTTGCTCTACCCCGTCGTGGTCATAAATCCAGGATTTTAAACTTTGCATTCTCATCCATTGATATCTTATAGAAAATTTTATATGGTTCTCTCTCAAAAAACGCATCCAGCATATTTTTAACCAATTTATTGTTTCTCCGTTTGAATTCTTTACCCTTTTAAAAATTGCGTCCTCCAAAAATTTTGTTGATATGAAATCTTCTTGTTTCACTTCATTTAGAGTAAAGTTATTACCTTTCCGGCACTTTTTGATAATATCCTTCGAACATTATCAATAATGGATTGAACTTAGGCCATTTTCAATGTGATGGTTTTAATTATTGAACTAACTGCGAAAACTTATGTGCCCAAAATTATCGTATATAATCTGAATATAATTAACCGCAAATGTTGTTTATGACAGCTAACTTGAAGTTGTATACGTATTTGCGGGCAACAAAAAATAATTGACAAATGGGCTTAGGCCACTTTCAAAATAAACGGCTCATCTAATTCGGTTCCGCTTTTTGTCCGTCAATTATAGAATGAAGATTTTACACGTGGCACAGCAGACGCTCTTGTCTGAGTACCCTTCTCGATACTCTTTTACCTGAATTGCAACAGACGAGTGAAATAGACATTTACTTTCTTTCTTAACACTTTGACTGCCCAATTATGAACCTCAAAAATTCCATAAAATCAAAGTAAGTTATTTAATGAAATAAAAATTGAAAAAAAATTAAATGTATGATATTGAGTAGTCCTCCAACTTTCTTATATTATACAGATCCTAATAAAATTTGGTGTAATTAATATATTAACGCAAAAATTCATTTTAAAACCTGGACAGTTAATTCTGTCACCCACATATGGGAGTCAACGTGTTAATATGTTTAACAGGTTGAAAACAATGTAACAGTCTTTTGAAATTTGTCTAATGTTTTTACTGTTTTAAAATACGCCTATCCATTTTGTCATAAATGCAAAAATCCGCAGTCTATTCATTATCCTTTAAAAATAAGTGTAATTAATATAGACACAATAATTGCTACCCCGACAGTAATTGGGTCCCTCACCCTACCTCCAACTACAGTGGATTCTCGATATATGTCAACAACATGGAACTTGCCAGCGTCATGCATCGTCCAGGAGGCTTCTTGTGCTTCGCGGTAGTGGGGATAATTGCGCGACGTTTATCATCCAGGCCTGGTGACATATAAAGAAAAATCACTGTAACTGCGTAAAATCCTAAGACTAAAAATCTTAAGATTAAAAAATCCTAAGGAATGGATAAAATCTAAGACCTAAAAACTAAATAATCCAAATGTTCTAACAAGTTAAAGCAGCGAAAGTTAGCGTGCAGAAATTTTGTTGGAGTCACGAGAGACTTCTGTACAACGAAGGAAATTACCACCTATCACGCGTCTCTTGTAATATTATAGACTAAATGTTTATTTTGCATAAAGTTTTGCAGTCCGGTAATTTTGCTCGATCTTCTGAACGTTAATCGTTCCGAACACTAATCGTCGGCGATTTTTTTTTCCAGGCTGAAATATCAAAGAGACTGAACGCCATCATTGGCCAAATCCTGCCATTTCTATCGCAAGACCATCAACAACAAGTTGCGTCTGCCGTTGACAGAGCTAAACAGGTCACTATGACGGAGCTAAACTCCATAATAGGGGTAAGTGCATGTAACGTGATAAAATCAAATCATTCGTTACGACTTTACGAATCAGTTCCGGCGGCTGTTTTTGTCAACAATCGCAACAATTACCGACGTTTACGGCGGCATTAGCGATGCGATCCCGTGCGCCGCTGCTAATTACTAATTGATACTTAAACATTTACATAACATCGTTGATGGATCTTTTTCTACGAAGTGTTGCAAGTCATTTGCCAGTTCGTAATACCAGTCGCGGGGAGAACGCTCGTTCGCTTCGAACGCGTTTTAACGACTTTATAAATCGTTTCGACATAGAGACACGCCGGCTCCGACTCAGGCAACTTGCGTTTTGTCCCGCGAGGACGTTTCGCAAGGATAGAAAGCATAGTTTGCAACTGAATGGCGAGCCGGTGTAGAATCGCGTGGGCAAAAATTTTTAAACGATATCCGACGCACAGTGGTCTAAAACGCGAAATTTAGTGACATTTTGTAAAAAAATTAACTGTCTCATATTGACTTATGTTGAATGCTTATTGCTCTCTAAATATCCATCAACTTTGAAAATGAAAAAATTAATACAATTTAATAAATACTATTACTGTAATAAACGGTTAAAGTTTGAAGTTTTGAAGATAGTCTTTCTCGTGGAAAAAATTGCAATGCAATGTAGAAAATTTTCAAAACGCTTAAGACTTCGCAAGGAATATCTTTTGTATCATACGAGATCATAGAATTTTACAAAATGGAGTATTTTCAGCATACCTTCTTCTATACAATCATGTAAGAGTTATTTCCCAACTTGTCCCATATCATAAGTTATTATTGTTTAAAGTTGCCCGCGTCCGTGCGGCTATGCGCATAGGTTCTCGGTTATATCATCATACTTTGTCCATTAGTTCAGTATATCTTCCAAGACAGAAGAGATCATGAATTTGACAAAATGGAGTATGTTCAGCACACTTTCTTCTATATAATCGTGCAAGAATTATTTCCAATCTCGTCCAATATCACGCGTTATTATTGTTTAAACTCGCCCGCGTCCGTGCGGCTATTCGCATAGGTTCTCGGGTTCTTCGTCGGGACTCTTTGACGACTAAAAAACACTTTAGGCACTAAACCAAATTTTATTTAACTCTTTGGGGCTAGGTGGGTTAAAAACTATCCCACCTTTGGTTAGCTTTTCATGCATGGTGCGATATATTTTAACTCACCTCGAAAAGTTGAAGTTACTCATACTCATACAGTTTAATATTTTATTCAAAGTTTTTCATTCAGTTGGCAATGCTATGTACCAATGGTAAATGCGGAAATAAGTGAAAGAAAAAATTTATGCCAATCAAAACGCATCAGTAGGTTGGGTGTGCTGCTGTGATTATGCATATTTTGACGCAGTGAATTCGCAAAATTCTGTGCAACTAAGATTTTTATTTTCTTTAAAAGCGTGTGTCTCAAAGGGTTAAAGAGCGATTTTTCAAAAATTTAGAGGAATAATATAATAGTATAAAATAATAGGAATAATATATAAAAATAGTAAAAAAAGCTATTAAACAAACAAAAAGTATGGTACATTATGCACCATTAAAGAAGATTACTTGTTAATATTCTACACCTGAAATGTCACTTCGATATCTTTAATAGTTTAGAAGTTATACCAAAATGTCACTAAATTTCCCGTTTTAGACCACTGTGCGACGGTTCGTTTTCACTTCGTGTCTCTCATTAGTCACGGCAGTTGTGTGTTCTCTTCGTGTCCGATTCTTCGGCCGATCCTCTCGAGGCATCGATTGTGATCCGTGAAACGAAATGTCGGCACGTCTTTTCAGGCATGACGGTGCAAAAAATTAATTGCCGCGTCTTGTATCCCTAGCCTCTCGAACACGACGAACAATTCGCGAACGACTCGAAGACGAACCTTACGAGCGTCGGAACTTTTTTAATGGACTATTCCCCCCCCCCCGCTCCTCTCGGCCGTTAACAATTGGTCGTCAAGTGAAATTCAATTTGCATAACAGACGTCGAAAACGGACGTCGACCGTGGCCGCGTCGTCGAGAGAGACGAGACGGGTACATCCTTTCTTTTCTTCGAGCGAGTGTCTCCTGCGACGGACTTCCGGCGGAAAACGTTTTTCTCATACTTATAGGCGCTGGCAGCACGGTCACGCGGGGCGGAACGAGGCAGATCGAATTGGTATTCGACCGCCGCGCCGCGACCAGCATAATTGAGTTCCAAGTTGGTTCCTCGTAGGCACGACTCGAATAATTCCTCGGACGTCGATGCCGCGGGCTAAACAAAGCCGAGGGCCGCGCGCGGTGTGCTCGTCACTGGGTTAAAAGCGTGCTTCGATTACTCTTATCCCGAACATTACGTTGATTACTCCCATTGATATTCGAACGTCACCGTGTCTTTTGAATTTTTCGTCGCTTTCTATTCAGGCCAGGCCGAAGAATTTGCTAAACCGGGATCTATCGTGTTGTCACACGGTGTGTACACCAGCTCATGCTATAGTTGTACCGGCGAGTTGTGTTGCTCCGGCTTACATCGGTTCGATTAGCATCGCGGTAGTTGCAGTGAGCAGGAGCAGAATCGAACCAGTGGAACCGTTTTTCCCCCCCTTGCCCTTGGCAACCCCTTGGCCATCGTCGTCGAGATATCTGACGATTCAATGTTGTTCGTGTAATGCCACGGACGAGATATTCGGTCAGTCTGTTCTTCCATGACAACTAAATGTCATTTGAGTCTAAGTCGGTTTGAGCTCAAATTTTGTGCAGGCTGTAAAGAAGTGTGTTCGGTCTTGGCTGTCATAAGCGTATTAAAATTTCTTTTATTGAGTCATTTTCAATATGATAAATGCTTGGATACGGAAATTTATTCCACTGTTTTCCATAAGTGAATTTCTATAGTTTCAACAATTGTAAAATATTATACCGGTCATATATACAACTGAGAATCGAAAATCTGCAGCTTGTGATATCATTTTGTCTGTTTGCGGCTCACGATATTTACGTTTTACAATTCCGTTGATGTAAATGTTGTGGATAATACTCAGTATATTATACATATTGACATGTCCAATAATATTGACATATTAAAATATTAATTTTCTTCAGTACATGGCATTATACGAGAAAAAATATGTGATGTGCTACCTTTTTGTCCCGGAGTGTATACCAAGAATCGAATCTCGAAGAAGAGTCGAGCATCCCGACGGAAGATGGGAAATTTGGGAAAACGTCGAAGAATTTCTCTCTCTCTCTCCCCCCCCAGACAATCCGGAGTAAGAAGCGGGTCCTTGATAGGTCTAGAGTGTCTAGACGGAACCCGGTGTCCCGTCGCGTGCCCTCGATTTAACGAGCGCGCAGTCCTGACCGCTACAAATCGTCCGATCGAGGTCGTGACACGTACCGCAATCTGCAGTTGCGTAATAGGCGTCATCGGCATGTGGGGACATAATCAGTGCGTGCACTCCGCACCGAATAGTAGGGTACAAGGTGAAGCCGGGTGTGCGACACGTGCACATGCACCGCAACTCCTCGCTCGTGCTCGGACTCCGTCACGGGAGAGAGAGACTGAGAGCTCGAGAGAGAGAGTGAGAGAGGGGTTGTGACATGGGTGAGGGGCGAAGGACGGATATAGCGGAAGTTAGAGTAAGAGAATAGTGGGTTCCACAGTTCTCCCGTAGGGTTAGAAACACTAAACAGAATAAGGCCGGGGGAGGAGCGGGATAGGGGTGCAAAGAGTCAGCCAGATGGAGACAGAGGGTATAGTTCCCAGAGCAGGATTGGAGGAATGGAGAGGGTGAAATATAAATAGCGGAGTGCGAGGGGGCCAAAGGCTGTAGGGACCGACGGAGGCAAATAGACATAAGCGCCAACCCCCATGAATATGTATTACTCGGTAAACAGGGGTTGAATCAATATTTCGTTTAATAACACTGTGGAACGGTGGAACGTGGTGCGCGTCCCTTCTCTCGCTGCCATCCCCCCTCCCCCCGCCTGATTGGACCTCTCTGTTGTGTCCCCGTCGTTCCGCCACCCCTCTTTTCCTCTTCTTTCCACCCCTAGGTATGTGCACGCATGGTTGGGGTGCGTTTGTGGGGGGTATATTCCCTGACACGTATTTAAACGCACAGGTATGGACGAGTCGCACCTCGGGGCAACGCCGATGCCACCCTGGACCAATCCACCCCTCGGACACGACCCTCTGCATCCCTCTGTGTTTCTGTCTCTGTCTCCCTCCCCCCTCTCTCTCTCACTCTTTCCACCCTATCCTCGCGTATTATTCACGGCGCGTTAAACCTCGTTTGGGACTATTACGTTTCGTTTGGCACTGCACGAGTGACCGTGGTCCCGCTCGTTGCTTCGAATACGAATTGAATAACGTCGGGGGGCCGTCGCGTTGTGTCGCGTCGCGTCGTGTCGCGTCGCATCGCGTCTGTTCAGCCGGTCAGCGACGATTTTCGCTTTGTATCTATTGTATTTATCGATGCCTCGCTTACATACTTCCCCTGGCTTTTTTCCAGCCGGGTTTCGACCCGCGAGGAGCACTGGAACAGCGGCCAGAAGGGGGAGGGGTGGGCTTGAGTAATTGTTCCCGGTGAAACGCGATTTCCGACGAAAATAACCGTGCGATGCATTTTCCGCTCGCCATCGGTACATTATACAATTATTGCTCGCTCGTCCGAACCGTGAATGCTTCTCTCTCTCTCTCTCTCTCTCTCTCTCTCTCTCTCTCTCTCTCTCTCTCCTCCCTCCCTCCCTCCCTCCCTCCCCCTCTCTCTTCCCCCTTTTTTGGAATAAAAATAAATTCACGGCTCGTCGCTTGTTTTCCAGTGAAGGGGCACCGTTTCGAACTCACGTCACGCCGCGAATTATAATCAGACCGGTCGTTTTTTTTTCTTTTTCATTTCGCGAGCGAAACGCGCAGAGGCGGTATGGCGCGCGGAAGCGATAACGTTTTATAATACCGGAGATAAAAAATACCGGGTATCGCGCGAAAAACTGCGCTGTCCGAAAGTTCGACAGAGAAAATCGCGTGAAGTCTGGAGTAGCATTGTTCGACGAAAGCGGGATTGCGCGGTGTATACGACCGGTGAAAAGTGGATTTGTTGACGCGGAAAGGGCGGCGGCTGTGGCTGCAATGATTTGTACGATTTCGCTTGGTCTGGTTTGGTCTGGTCAAACACTTAAGCGTCCGTCGGTATCCCCTCCTAATTTAGAAAATGGGACACCTCGGAAGGAACTTCGAGTGAGACGATTGAAACTCGATGCGTGCTGGGTATAGGTATCTCACTCACGCGCATCCCTTTGTCCTTCCTTCAGTTGAATTCGCAGTAGCCACGTTGCCCACTTAAGTGTTCGCGTTCGGTCCCGACTGCGGACGCTTAATTGTGCACTACTGTATCGTTGGGATCTAGAAAGGAGAGACTGGGCATGGTACAGGGGCTGGAGTGTTCGCTTTTTGCTCCCCCTAATCACCGCCTTGAGCGTTCACGTGGCTTTCAAATATGGCCCAAGTTGACATAGTCGTAGCGTTTCGATATTTCAAACCTTCAAACCTTCGGAGTCTACGCCAATTAAAGATGTGCTTCATCTCTCTTTATTCTGATGCGAATTGCCACCTTTCTCCGTCACGTTATACTACAGGCCTGAAGTATAATACCAATGAAGTACCTATACTAATACCCCAATACCAATACCAATACCAATACAGTAGAACATCAATCCAATATCAATACCAATACACTAGTACACCAACACCAATACCAAGAATCTATTTCAAGTACACAAGTACGCCGATGCAACACCAATACACTAGTACATCAATAAAAATATCCATTATCCCAATTCCAACACCCCAATACTCAATACCAATACCCAATTCTAACACCTCAATACTCAATACCAATACCCCAATTCTAACACCCCAATACTCAATACCAATACCCCAATTCTAACACCCCAATACTCAATACCAATACCCCAATACCAATTGGTAAATTGGACAATAGCTAATCGGACAATCCCATCGCCATTTTTGATAAAGATTAGTGTCCAGGGTTAATATTTATTTCAAAATTAAAATTTAGTTGTTTCCTCGGCAACCATAGAATGTTGCTTTATGGTTGAATAACCATCATTAAGCAATACGTTAGGGGAATGCCAGTCTTTTTGTACTAATTTTTAGGTCTTATTCGGAACAACTGTTAAACTATTTTGTATCGAGACTTGGCGGAAATGTTTGGTCATTTTGTAAAACGGTTTATATAAACAAGTATATCACGTTTCGACCACGCAGTTCCAATGAAAAAAAAAAATAACAACTGTTTAAAAGTCGCAACTGTGAGTTGCATTCTTCAAACTATCATAACTAAATTAATCTTACGAATTGAAGCAAATTCTTTTGTACGCATGTTCAAGTACACTTATACCTAAAGGAAATGCAAACAATTAATTTTGTTCAATGTTCGAAACCAGAATACCCCCATAAGGAGGATACCACAAATCGAATATTTCTTCAATTTTGTTGTAGTTTCACGCATGTAGAATGTTGTGTTAAAACGATTTAATGAAGTACATACCGACAAGTTGAAACTTCTGCATTTTTCTAGAAACTATATTTTCTCACATGGCCGACATAAAATCTCTGGGACCAATTAATCGATCTACTTCATATTTTCAACTAAAATACACACAGTACACTAAGATGAAGCGTAGGATTTTCTTTGATATCACAAATATTTTTCGAGTTATGCTTAACCCTAGAGTGGTCGCGCCCGGTCTCACAGATCGACTTTATTTACTCATAACCGAAGGAGAGATTGTTTTTTCATGAATACGTAATAATTTCCATTATTGTACTTCTACTCCTTCTGAATTAAAAACAATGCATTATATGTGTCTTGTTATTTGAACCCAGTGACATTTTTAGTTACGAAAATTCGCGCGACCACTCTAGGGTTAAAGTTGATTTTCTAACATAAAAATGGATTTTTCAATCGAAACTGCAGCCAAATACCGGGGTCTACCCCCTCAAACGTAACGTCAAAAACGAATTGAGACATTACCGGAACAGAAACCGGACATCGTTAAAATTGAGAAAAAGAAAAACTGCGATGCAGGTTCGCCCTCTGTGAGCGGGTAGTCTTGCACAATAACAAAACGATAGCCCTCGGAGAAAAACAGGAAAAGAACCCCGTCGACAGTGCCTCGAAACCTTCCATTTCGCCGAGCGGTCTCGCGACGGAAAAAATTGTAGCGCGTCAAAAGCCCCTCGCCGGAAGTCGAGTGGCCGCAAGGCAAATTGCAAGCTACATCCGTGGAGTACGTACACGTGCGTACGGCGCCACAAATACGTCCCTAGGGGGTAAACTGTGCTGCGGGAAGACCGTACGAGCCGTATGCACACGCTCTACGCCCTCCGCCGTTCCCCTCGGGCTCCCTTCGCCGACCGTGTTGCCCCATTCAGCGACAGTGCAGGAAAATAACTATCGTACACAATCGGCGGCGCGTAGCCCGAGAGGGGTTATTTCGCATAATCCACCCTCGGAGACGAGACCGCGACCCTCGTTCGCCGAGCAGTGTGTTACTTTCGCCTCCCCCCCTCCCCTTCTCCAGCTACACCCTAAATACCTAAGTGAAATCCACGATAAGCATGATTCGCGCACGTAACGAGTTTACCGGCCTCTGTTATCCCCTCTTGATCTTACATTCGATATTTCCCTTCGCCCCCTTTCGCTCTTTTCCCCGTCGAGAGAATGAGCAAGTCTACTCCCCCCCTCTCTCTCTCTCTCTCTCACTGGTTTATCGTTGCTCTATCCATCCCCATTACCCTCTCGTCGCTCCTTATGCGGCTTTTCGAGCCCCCGCACACCGCCTGGCTATCGCCAGTGGTTAGCGAGGGTCCTCGAACGCGAGCTCTCCTTCTCACCCTCGTTAGAGTCCGCTTCCAGCCACCGATTTTCTTTCGAGATGACTGATGTGGTCTTCGCCCCGACGACCGAGATGGATGGGAGAAGCAGTCCAAATTGAGACTGTGATAGAGGTGTTCGTCAGGCTTTTCGATGATACTAGGATCCCACACAGTTGAGGAGATACGGTGATTTCTCGATATATGTCACCAAGGCCTGGATGGTAAACGTCGCGGAATTGTCCCCACTACCACGAGCTATAGCTTCCGTGAGGGGCTTCGGATGCCGAGGAGTGTAAACATAACACGGCTCGGGTATGCCTCCAGCACGATACACGACACTGGCAAGACCCTTGTTGTTGACATATATCGAGAATTCACTGTAGTATGTGCTTAAATAAGGAAGTAAATTCAGTAATTTTCTATGAAAACGTTTTTATAATTTCAATAATTGTGGAATATAAAACCGGTCATTTTAACCGTGGTAGGTTTGTATTTGTTTCGCTAAATAGTACCCTTTCGAATTACTGTAACACACACCTATAGAGAATGCGTTGACCTCTCCACTGTCCAATCATATTGCAGACCGAAGTCTTCAATGGCGAATAGTGGAAAAAGTGAACCTTAACCCTTTGCGCCACGCGGTATACAATCGTTACTCGATATATGTCCCAAATATTTAGCCGATAAAAGTCGCAGAACTATCCCCACTGCTGCAGGGTATATCCCGTGAAGGGCCAAGAAGCTGCACTGTCCTTTTCTACGTTCGGCAGTGTATCAAAGCATAGTATCTCCTGTCCGATATACAGGGTGAGTCACCTGACGTTTGCACATCAAATATCTATGTTGTTTCTAGGTATACGTAAAATATGGTAAGGACAAAGTTGAATGGTACAATGGGGCTGACACGATGCCATCAAAAATTTTGTTTTTATGTAATTTTTTAGAGATATCAAGGTCACCTTGACTTTTTAAAATGGAACCACCCGTTTTTAAACACCTACAATGGCAGTCTCTTTCATTATGAAATATGGATATTATTGATATCCTTGGATATTATTTCAAAGTCAAGGTATTATTCCCAGGTATATCCCTGGTTAGATCCGTATGGTAGACATACATATCGAGTAAACATTGTACTTGAAAATCATGAGAAAGAGTTGCATCATGTCCATTACCAGAATTCGCTGCTTTTAGTTTCGCTTTATACAGAGCGGTACTTTTATTTTGAAACAGGTCAATATCTTGTGAACAACACATTCCTGTGTTGTGGACATATATCGAGTAAACCAACGTGTTCCGGACAAAACATCTAAACTAATGATTTTTTGGAGTAAATAGCTTATTTACGTTATTATTATAAATAATTATTTTCAATACATAGTGTACGAGCAATTTGCATTTATAGATCAAAACCGGTCACCCTGTGTACAGTAGAACCTCGCTCGTTGCACGAAACGGGACCAAAAATGCAAGGAAAAATCGAGGTTGTGCAATGTTCAGGTCTGTACGAAGCTTAAGAGAACCGTAGTAGCCAATCATAGCGATTCGTAGTGTCGATCTTTTTTGTTTCTACGTAGCCACCACAATACCCACCACGAGTTTCAGAACCTGAAACACCTCGTGGTGGGAGTTGCTAGTAAACAAGGAACGAGGTTTTTCCGTGGAATAAACGAGGCTGCGAAACTAGCGAGGTTTTACTCTATTTATAATTCTCAAAAAATGGTAGAATATAAAATTTGATAGAAGTTAGTACGATTTTTACTTGTGTTCCCTTTAAAAACTTAAAACTTGCCTTTAAAAACTAAAAATTGCATAAACATCTGCAGCATAGTGATCACGCTAGCACTAGGCAGCGCTTTTCTTGCAAATAATAAATATTCAAAAGAAAATGAAACAGGAAAAAGTGATTCTGCTTTTTGTAAGCTACACAATGACGTATATAATTCTTTGGTGTGTGCGCTATTTTTTTTAAAACGAAGGCGAACTTCAATTTCTTAATCGGACTGCTGTATAGTTTTTTATATCATCCGAAAACGCGTGTCAAGACATTCATTCGTATACGACACAATGACATTCAGATGGTCATACAAAGTTAGAAATGGAGGAAACATTTTGAACATTTCATACTAGTGCGTTTACAAGTGTATTTTATTCACGAGGCTGCAAATAAATATAAAAAGAAATAAATCAATATTCAAAAATGTATTGTAAACTTTTACGAAATATTACATACGATATATTCAAAACGTTTCTTCCATTTCTGACCTTGTATGACCTTAAAGATCATTGTGTCGTATGCAAATGAATTTGTCTTGACGCACACTTTTGTGTGACATAAGAAAGGCTATAGCAGTCCATTCAAAACATCAAAGGTCATCTTCATTTCTCAAAAAAAAGTACTGCTAATGAAAAAAAGGTGACATACTCTACTACGTTGCTTGCAAAAAGAGTATTACTTTTTCCTCTCCCATTTTCTTTCTGATATCTATTCTATGCAAGAAAAACGCTGGCAAGTGATAGCGTGAACACTCTGTATATTTCTTCAAATCGTTCCGTTTCGCTCGGGTCTCGATATGACCGTTGTCGTTCTTCGTGATTGTCCTCGGCCTGTACCAACAATGCGCTCGATGGTGGGGGAATCGGATTAGAGGGAGAACGTGAGCACACTTAGGCTGGCTATCATCCGGCGGACGGACAGTAGGTTCCGAGACATTCGAAACTAGTCTTCGCGGGAAATGAGTTCGGTTGCGCAGGCGTCGATATTGGTCGTGATCCATGTCCAGTGACGTTGAGAACCAATGTTTTCTGTTTCCAGCAACAGAGACCCGACATATCGAGATTATTGCAGCAAATGCATGCTCAACAACTGCCAGCAGGGACACCGTTAGGTGCTCATCCTGGACTACCCGGACTTCCGGGACTAGGGCCAGCTGGTGGACTTCCGGTGCCGACTTCCGCTTCGACGGCTCTTCTTGGTCTTGGTCTGACGCCGGGAGCTGCCACAGCACCCGGTACAACGGCGGCACATCCGCTTTCGATGCTCGGCAAACCGGAACTGCATCGTGGCCAGCCCGATGATTTAAAGAGCAATGGCGGTGAGTAATTGATATTTTTATTTATCGTCGACTCCGGACAGACGAGTGTTATGTTCGCCGCGCGAATTATTACCTATTGCGTCGCGATCGATCGTTGCACGCGCGAACGCGAACGCGCTTCGTTGCGGGACATAATTTTACTAACAACATTACCGTCAACAGATAAATAAAGTATGTTCTGCAGCGGTTCATCTGCTTTTTGTAAACGATCCTCGAGATCCCCTCGTGTGCCTCTCGAAATATGTATGTTCGAATAACTATTGCTTCGCATTGGGACATTTCTGACACAGTTGTTAATTTGCAACACTTCACAAAACACGTTACTTCAAAGAAACTACCACAATCTTTTAATTATCTACTTAATATGTAGTACTCTTAAAATATCTATTATGAGCGTATAAATTAAACCATTTATAACGTTTCGATAGCAGTTGGAAGAATCTAAAAACGCATGTACAGGGTGTCCCAAGAATGTGGTATTTCCTTGAAAGGGAGAAGTCTTAAGGTCATTCGCAAAAACTTTTTCCTTTGAGAAAATGTTTTCCGCCGCTTCGTTACGGAGCTATTAACAAAAACCACGGACCAATCGGGGCGCGGCTACAACAGACGGACTCTGCCTCGTCCAATGACAACGCCGCGCTCAGCGGGACCTGCTGACGTGTCGGAACGCGTCTGCTTTTGTCGCGCCTTGATTGGTCCGTGTTTTTCGTTAATAACCCCTTAACGAAGCCACGGAGAATACAATGTTTAGCCTGTAGCCCCAAATGCCTAGCCGATAAAAGTCCCAGGACTATCCCCACTGCCGCGTGATATAGTCCGTGAGGGGTCATGACCCGATACCTCTAGAGCTTCGCTGTCCTTTCTTGGACAGCTCCTAATTTTCTGGCCGATATATGTCTCTAGAAAACACTGTATTTTCGCAAAGGAAACAGTTACTTCAAATCATCTTAGAAATCACCTATTTCAAGGAACTGTAATCTTTTTGGGTCACCTTGTATGCATCATTCGGTACATATGCGTTGATGTCGGGGTTAGTATGTTCGCTACCACCATTTGTTTCGTTAGCTGCTCTCATTGTGAAAATGTTTTATGCAATCACATCCTTCACGAGATATTCAAACAATTTGGCAGAGGAAAGTGATGAATTCTTGAAGATCATGCTGTGCACTTCAACGTTAGTACGTTGGATCCGAATCTCCTTGCAATTTCCAATTTATTTTTAAAAATTCAACCAAACGGAAATCTCTTTCACTGACTGGCAGATTCATTGTAGTAAGACAAAACTTATCATTGTATTTCAAATTTGTATGAATACTTCAAGATCCGCAGTCTAGTTATGACTAACATAACTGTTGTTCTCTGAATTCTCGATATATATCAACAACTTGGGTCTTGCCAGCGTCATGTATCGTGCATCGTCCAGGAGACATACTCGAGCCGTGTTATGTTTACACTCCTCGGCGTCCGAGGCCTCTAGAGCTTGGTGGCCCCACACGGGGTATACATATATAGAGAACATATATATAGAGAATATATAGAGACATATATAGAGAAATCACTGTATTTATCGGAAATCTATTAGTACAATTTTCACAGACCTAATCCCTAGAGCAGTGGTTCTTAACCCTTTCGGTGTCCCCTTGAATAAAAAAATGAGTATGCGCGACGGTGGTAGCGAACGTGTTACTTCCACACAGTGCGCGCAACGATAGAAATAAGTAGACACGCAGAATTTCGCGTGATAAAGAGCCTTATCATAATATGTAATGAAATGCAATTCTCATCGGTTTACAACAAACGCGACGAGGGCCGCGCGCACGAGAAAACCCGAAATAATATAACCG